>CM059207.1:29294689-29779689 GCA_030347435.1 Clarias fuscus | reverse complement strand
ACCATTAACATGTTTCATGTGCAACACTTAACCACTAGATGGCACTGTGGGATTCTAATAGAAATACAGGACATGTACATGTTCAGTGAGGGGTTTGTGGACTTTCTAACCTTGTCATTAAATCTAGAAGTTTAAAGACTGAGCTATGGGAACTGAATACAGTATTACATTACCGAGTCTGAATCCTGATCTATCTTCATAATAATCCTCTGTGCATTTATTCATTCATCAATTACTCTGATTAGCTCACTTTCTCTCTCTTTCTACCCATCGCTAATATTCACCATTATAATCTCTTCTACAAACGCTGAGTGAAACAAAAAGACAGATTCTGGTATTTATAATGCCAGGCAGGAGAGATTCGGAATTTGAATACAAAATGCATTAAGCATCTTAATTTGAAAGTATTTTGCATCTTATGTATTTTTGCAATTATGCTGCATCTCTCCAGCATGTGTATGTGTATTTTTTAAAGGATAAATACAGACTATGGATCGAGTACGTGTTTGCGACTCACCTTATGTGCCATGATGAGCATGTGAACCACGCCGGGTGCTCCATGGCACCAGTGCACCAGTCTATCTGTCTCATTGCTGAGAGATGATGGATAGTTGCCCGAGCGGAACTTTTTGTGCCGCACATAATCTATACTTGGCCGGACCAACTCGGTCAGGATTTCAGGATTTATTTTTGCCATGGGCTACAGAGAAAGGGAGAGAGAGAGAGAGACACACACAAAGAGTGGGGACAAAAAGGCAAATGATTCCTAACACTTCCTCGAGTAATAGTTTGGTGTGATCAACACAAAGCTTTTGAGTGGAAGAGAAATATTTGTAACATTACTTGAGATAAGTAAGAGTTCTTACACTCCAGTCTCGTGATAGAGGCAGTGACCTCAGGAGGACACAATCGGAACTAATTCATTAACAATTTGTCGCTTATTTTAACTTAATTAACCAGAGACTCAGCAGAGCGCTGGTGGAATACAAAAGGGAGAATTAAAAATTAATCACGTTCTGGCTGAAGAATTTCTTTAAATGAACTTTTAGAAAAGAGAAACACATCTCTTTTTTTTTTTGACATCATCTCCTTGCTTTTCAATACAGTGTGTTCTCCGTCAACAAGATTTCATGTTGACTTATTTAAAAAATGGCTGAGCTGCGAGCCAACAATGCACCGCTGTCTTCACGTCTTTATCAGCAGTGAATCGTCGTCCTCGTAGGGCTCAAACAGGGGAAGTTTTTGAAGAGTGTCAACAGTGTGGGCAGAAGTGTCCGTACATTTGTCATTAGCAGTGGACGTGGACGGGCATCTGGCTCCTTCTAGATGGCTAACACTGTTGAATTTCTGTATCCATATGTTCGTGACAAAACACTTTTTCTTTTCTTTGGGCACCAAGCACAACCTCAGACCACACACAAAAAAAAAAAAATAAATAATAATAATAATAATAATAATGATTGCTGCATGCTGCTCTTTTTTCATGCAAATCACAAGTGGGGCATCCATTTTTGCTCACACCATAGTTACACATGACCCAATGTAACACTTTTACACCTGGATAGCAGTGACTGGGGGTGGACGTGGACAGTAGCATTGAACAGAAAGCGCTAATAAGACAGAGCCACTAACAGAAGTTTTAATATTATAACTGGTGTGCAGATCATTTTTGACTCACCCTTGTACTTTTTGTGGTAAATACAGAATTTATTAGGGCTGTTAAATAATCATTCATCCTCAGTAACCACTTTATATCCTGGTCAGGGTCCCAGTGGATCCGGAGCCTATCCCTAGAACAATGCACATGCAGGACATTTCACCCTGAATGAAATGCCAATCCATTGCACACACACCCTCCCCTGCCTCTCACACAGGGGCATCATAATGTACCCAATCCATATACATGCAAGTTACTGTGGCAGGAAAACCAAACTCGGAATCAAACCGGGGACCCTGGAGCTTGCACTAGGGTCAACAGGAGTCAACCTTTCCAAAGGGACTTTGATCCGAAGCAATTTGCAATCGAGACAGGACACAACTCAGCGTTTAAAAGCTTTTTAACGGTTTTGCTCAGAGATTCAACTGTGACAGCTTGGCATGTGCTGGGATTTGAACTCACAGCTTCTGGTCAGTAGCCTTCAGCTCTGAGTTACAATTTTCACGCCCCAAAATGCGACGCTTTATACAGGATAGTGCGTGAACACAGGGATTTGCTAACAGAAAAGCAGCCCAGTGGGATCCAAATCACCAGGTTCTGCTCCTACATTTAATTCCTGCTTTTTTTTACCGAGTTTGTTCTTCAGGATTGGAGACATGTAAGAAACGAAAGAGAAAAAAAAAAACGGGAATAGGCTTGGGTGGGATGCACTCCTGAAGACAAATGGTCTTCACAGTAAAAGGGCCTACTGCTGTGTGAGTAGTGGAAGGTGTGAGAGGAGACGAGTGGTCAGTCTTGCTTGCACGGAGCAGCTGCACGCCGTCTCACTGCATTGCCATTACTCTCTCCTCTCTTCACCCAGACGGCATTGAAAACGGGCTACCGATGTTGGCACAGCTGCTGCACAGTACCGCTGCTGATAGCACTCCTGGTTACGAGGCAAACAATTTCCATATTACTGCCACTTATCAGGAACAAATTGAGCAACGGCCACTGGGAATTAGAGCGAGCCTCTCGAAAAGCTTATAAATGATGCTACAGTACCTCACCGCCCTGAACATTTGTTTATGACGCCGTGTGTTATTGCAGCAGCGGCTGTTTAAACAAATACAGACGATGCTCTACACTCGGACCGTTTCTCCCTGCCGCAGTTTTGTGCTTGACCGGTTAACATACATTTCATCAATACAAGCTGAATTTAAGCAAGTCTCATACAATACACACACTCTGTACCAGTACAAAGACAGAACAATGCATTATTATGAGCAGTGGCTCATGTCCATCTGCGTCACCATTACGCACAGCCATATCGCCTTAGCAACCAGGCATGAGCTCCACCCAATCGGCTCACAGGATTTCTGTAAGGTCTGTGTGTGTGTCTATCTGCCTTCCTCTACTTTAACTTACATTTATGGCACGGCGTCCAAGTAGAACAATGTATTCCTTTTATTAATAATTCATCTCTTGGCTAGGACATCCTAAGATGATCTGAGGGGTGAATCCGAGGTGTTATTTGCGAATAATAGGCATGGTCGAAGGCTTGGCTTTGTGAACGCTATAATTAGGCTGGCTTTGTTGATCCAGCTGATAATTCATCAGCATTCTCAAATGCTGAGGAAGCTGAAATTGTCTCATTAAGGGAAAAGATCAATAATTTGGATGAAGGGAGGCTGGGGAACAAGAGACGGCGTGGAGGAGGGAAAAAAAAAATCCTTATATTCTTTTATGATCCTCCTCATCAGGAAAGCTTGTGATAGTACCCTGATAATGTGGTTTGTGCAGGAGGCTACAACCAGCACTGTAACACAGACACGTACAGTACATTAAGCATACGGTACAGCACAGTAGTTCATACATTACTTAATCGCCTCATTTTGCTTTCACCTTCCCTGTGAGAAAACAGACACATTTCATCCATCTTTAAGTAGACCTCCCAAATCCGCTTGTTACAATGCACTTGCACATGTATGCGCAGCCTCTTGCCTTATCCCACTTGATAAGATTTTTATTATAGCTCTTGCCCGGCTTTGCAGAAGCAGCTTTCAAAGTGGCATTAAAATGAACCCCATCAGCACCCGGATTCAAACCCTGGTGTGGTGTGGGGTGGATGGATGGATGGATGGATGGATAATTTATTGATCCCAAAGATTCTGCAGCCATAGAGACAGTAACACAAAAGACAGATTGTAGAATTGCACACTGTACGTACAGGGTAATGTAAAGTAAAGTAGTAAAGGCTTAATTTTTGTCACATATACATTACAGCACGGTGAAATTCCTTCTTGGCATATCCCTTCGCATAACTGGGGTCAGAGCGCAGGGTCAGCCATGGTACGGCGCCCTTGGAGCAGATAGGGTTAAGGGCCTTGCTCAAGGGCCCAACAATGGCAACCTGGCTGAGCTGGGAATCCAACCGCCGATCTTCCAATCAGTAACTCAGTGCCTTAGCCCTCTGAGCCATCACTGCCCCTAAAACTGTTGTGCTGGCCCGTACGTGGATCAAACCAGCGACCTTAGCGTTATTAGCACTATGCTCTAACCAGCTGAGCTAACCGGCCAAGACAAGAATGTGAGAACTGACTAGCCGGGGAAAAATGCAATAAAAATCTAAGAACAAACCCAAAAAAAAAAAGTGCTGAAGTAAATCTCAAAGTACGCCATAGTTGGAGTAACTGAGCAGATCCAGATGCTAACAGATGGAAGTTATGCATGTAGCACTGTGATGTGAATAACAGACTAGTCTAGCATAGATCTCCCAGTCCACAGTGTTGAACAGCCGAATGGCTCTGGGAACAAAGAATCTCCCAAGTCTGTCCGTTGAGCAGCTTTTTGACAAAAGTCTTTCGCTGAACACGCTCTTCTGGCTGTAGAAAACTGTGTGAAGTGGGTAGCCGATGTTCGCCATGATGAGCAGCATTTTGTTAAGTGTCCTCTTCACCACCACTTCCTCGAGAGAGTCCAGTTCCAGACCAACCAACCAACCAGCTCTCCTGATCACTTTGTCCATGTCGTTTGGCATCCCTGTTTTTAAAGATATTGAAAGATCCTAGTCGCCTGAGAAAAAACAGCCGGCTTTGACCTTTCTTGTACAGATAGTCTGTGTTCACTGACCAGTTCAGTTTGTCATCCAGCTGTAGCCCCAGGTATCTGTATGACCTGCCCCTCTCAACATGCACTCTCTCGATGGAGACAGGTAGCAGGGGAGACCCAGACCGACGGGAGTCAATAACCATCTCTTTGGTCTCAATGATGTCTAGTTGTAGCTGGTTTAGATTGCTCCATGCCACGAAGTCCTTGACCAGGTGTCTGTACTCGCCTTCTCAAAGCTCAGTATGTAATAATATATAATCCCCTGCTACACTAATGCACTTATCCCAGCATTTCTCTAGTGCTTGGATTGGACTGCTTCATCCCTGAAATGCTGGCCTCCCAGGAACTCCTTAAATGGCCCAAACATGTGAAAATGACTTGGAGCGAGGACAGGACTGTACATGGGATGTGGTAATGACTCCCAGCCGAGTTCCTGTAATGTGCAAGTGGTGTTTATGAATGATTGCGTGTACAGTTCCCACAGACGGGTTTTATGCATTCATTCAAAAGTTTTTGATGGAGCATCCCTTGTATGTATTTATGGTCATTTATGCCAGAGCAAGAGATTATTGATTTATAGCAGTACTTTTCTTCAGGATACTGAAATGAAATAGCAGTACATGAGCACACAAACATTTTATTAGCTGTCTTTTTACATATGCACATGCTATCTAGGACATTAATCTTTTGGGATATTATTGTTATTATTGGCATTCACAGATTGCCATTTCACTTTTATTGGCTTCCAGGGAAGTCTTTGGTGCGATAAATAAATAATCACCCGTATATACTTAAACACAAACATATTTACACGAGCAAAAGATGGTAGCACTGTCGTCATCATGCTATTCTTAAAATAAATTCAAACTTCACTCCAAAATAAAGTCATAACATGAGACGAATATGACTAGCCACGCGATCGGGACGAATTGATGATGAGTATAAAAGGAGGATGTTAGCGTGTGTCCATGCCAGCTGATGCCCTGCAATAGGTCAGATGAATTACTGGAAGCTTTAGCACGTCCACATACATGGTCAGTTCAGAACGCTTTTGTGCCTCATGTAGTGTAAATCAGCCATAATTTGAAATCACATTTTATCATTTGTGGTTACTTGGAATCCATCATCATGTCCTTGCAATTACAAAGAAAGTTCACTTTACCTCATGCGAGCATTGCCAGAATAACTGAATGCAATTGTGTAACTTCCTCTGTACAACAACGTGTCTGTCCTCATAATTTCATTATCTTGCTTTCTATTTTTCTTTTTAATTACCGAGTTAAAATTTAAAAGCCAGCTGAGTAAATGAGTGCGCACACGCACACGCACACGCACACATACACACCAGTGTTGATTATAAAAGAGCAGTGATAATTTCAAGAGCCTTTTCATGCATGTAAGCATTTCTCATTCTTAATAAGTAGCTAATTAAAAGCTGAATAAAAAGAAGTAAACACTGTTTTATGAGTATCTCAGGCCTCCTCACCTGCATCAGCATGTAGTAGATGCCTGCCAGTCCATGTGCAGCTCCAACGTACTGCTTCTTGTGCCACTCATAGAGCAGCGGGCATCGTTCTGTCTTCTTCTCTTCCCTGGACAGGTTCTTCCCTGCCTCCAAGATGGCCGTCACTACCTATGAGAAGCAGAACAGCCAAAGGAAAGAATTCAGTACAAGATGACAACAGTAGTTTCCGCAGAAATAGAACGTGCACGGGTACAGATCAACTTACTTTCCCTCTTGCTCTGTAGAATCATGAATCAGATTTGCTAAAATGACAAATCCACACATCGTCCCTTAGTACCGCAAGCAATTATGCTTCAAAGCAAGACTTTTGCTGTTGTGTTTAATAAGCATAAATATGCATCATCATCATCCCGTTACATTTTTTTTACCCTCCGGAAGGAAATCTATAACCGAAGCTCCACTGGAAGCTTTTCACCATGTCAGCATTAACCTCAAGCCGTACCGTATGTTCACAGTCCGAGCTTTCCTCCCAGTCAGATTGCAGTTATGCATGGATGATGGAAATGAACATGACATTCTCCCACAACAGGCCTGTTTTCCGGGAAAGTACAGCGCCGAGTAATTAAAACAGCTTTGTCATCGAAGAACAGAAACAAGAGACATACTGACCGTAGAGTAAAATAACAACAGGATACTGAAAGGATGAACAAGTACACCAAGCAGTAATTATAATATTGCATGGATTTTCAGAGATGGAAAAAAATTTAATACTGGGTATTGATGCGAAATTTACAAAACAGCATACTCTCATCTTTACCACTACGTCTTAAATGTGTGTACTGTGGCGTAATAACAGAAAATATTCACATGTACCAAGTAAAGAATAGAATGTGAAAAGAACTGCTGTTCCAGGAAAATGAAGAGATGAGACCAACACAGTGGATTTACTTCACCTCTAACGATAAGCTACAAACTCTTTCATTCTCACTTCTCTGTAGATCTCTTTTTTGACAGTGATCACTCACTCACTCATTCTCTAAACCGCTTATCCTGCTCAGGGTCGTGGGATGCATCGGCGCACTAGACGGGGTATACCGTGCCAATCTAGCATGCACGTGCTCACACACTACGGGCAATTGGGTACACCAATTAGCCTAATCTGCATGCCTTTAGAATGTGGGAGAACCCACCAAGCAGAACAAAGAGAACATGCAAACTTCATACACGCACCCAAAGGCAGGACTCGACCCCGCGATCCTGTACGTGCAAAGCCACAGCGCTATCCAGTACTGCGTCGTGCTGCAGATTCTTGACGTTAACAAGACAAAAATAAATTGCAGCTCGTCTTGTTACATAAATTGGATAGTGCAAAGTCCTTACAGTTTTTCCTCTCAGAGGACTTTTAACCATGATCAACTTTTTCTTTTTATGTGGAGTACATCACTGAAGTCATTGTGAAAGTTACTATAGAAACAATAAAATTATTGAAATGGGATATTTAATATAAACCTGTGAAATACTTTACATGCAGCACAGAATTTTAAAGAAAATGTATCAACACCTTAAAAACAAACAGTTTCAACATTGTAAAAGATCAGCAGGAAAGAAGCTATAAACCCTCTCATTCTCACTTCTCTTAAGATCGCTTTTTTTTTTTTTTACTGTAATCACTCCCTCACTAAACCGCTTATCCTGTTCACAAAAGAAACACAAGATAGTTAGACCAAAAATGTCCATACTACTAATACTATGCAAATACATAAACTCAAGGTGAAAAGTGGCATATAATCCCTTGTCACATAACAAGCATTTTTTATGATCCAAAAACATAACATACGAAAACCATTTGTTACTGAGACAAGATTTTTTTTTTTTTTGCTAGGGAGCATAAAGGTTGGACTTTGGAGCAATTGGAAAACATCATGTGGTCTCAATGAAGCGATGCACCCATCATGAATCTAGAGTTGGTCAGGTTGAGACTCAACAATGTTATGTTGCAATGAAATTAAAATAGCCGACGACCTGAAAGTACCGAGTGACCAGGTCAAGATGGCGCAGCCATATTCCAGGACACCAATTATGAAAGGGTGCTTCTGGGACAATACAGTCAAAGCTAAAGGCAGTTGAGCAAAATTTGTGTTTTTTTTTTTTAAAAATCATGTTTTAAACATGATAAAAGTCAGCATCTGGTAAAAGCTGTCTTTCTAAGAAACTCGTACAAAACAGAACAAGTCACCTACTGAGAGTCCTTACCTTCGTTCCTGGTGTAAAGATGCTACCAATTCATGAGATTTTTTTTTTGCTCTTGCACTTTAAAGTTCAACTACTTCATTAATATTAATGTTGACATTCCAACTACACATCATCACTAAAGGGCATGGTGTTACACATCAGGTGAAAGATTTCCTCCCAGTTAGTAGTTAAAGGTTACTTACTGCCTTGATGTCAGATAACTGACTGCAACAAGTTATAGGTTTGATCATTTCTTCCCTTCACTCAGTGACACTGCATCTCATCGCCGCATGAAATTAAAACCTTTCAATCCGACCAGACATCAGTATGGTTCAAATTACAAAACTTTTTCTCTTTTGTCTTTTCCCTGCTCTCTCCTGTCTCTTTTCTGTCCTTTATCTCATCTCTGTGCTCGTTTCTATTTTTACAATTCCCTTCTCTACTCTTTTAACCGAAATCACATGGTTGCCTCTCGCACCTTCAGCACTAAAAGCAGCACAGTCTCCGTTACCCCAGGGCTCTCTATACCTTTACCTTATTTTTTATTAAGGCCTCTATGCCAGGACCAATGACGAGAATAAGGGACTCTACTCTCTATAATAACTTAACTTTAATCAGATTTGAGAACGTAAATGTACTGTGGTCATTGTAAAAAATAAAAAATAAAAAAAAAGGTTCAGAATTTGCTTGGCCAAGAGGTGTGTGTTACCTGCACAACGATGCACAATAGGTTGATGTTATTGCACTTGTTTTGATAGTAACAGAGAACAGATTTTATTCTCGTTTCTACAGTAACAACTCCAGTACATGGACATGTGTGGGGGATTCTCCACATAATCTTAAAAATAAATAAAGAAATCAAAAATGATGACTTGTTTAATATTCATGGAACGAGTCTCAGCTGCAAGTGCTTTGCAACATTCATCAGCACAGGCACGTCCTCAGGACAGAGGAGTTCATGCGTTACCGTTTCTCAGCTAAAGAAAAGCCTGGAGCGATGAAGAGAGAGAGAAGAAAAGAGAAATGCTGGTGTGGAGAAAACGACTATCTATCCCGGCTAGAACATAAGTAAGAACAGGAACTCCTCTCTGGGACATTCCATACCATTAGTGCTAATTGTAAAGCTTTAAAAAGAATGTCATTCATTAATAGAGGAAACTCTGTAATCTTTGGCAAATCTCTAGACTCTAGAAGGTGATGTTTTATTAAAATACAGCACTTTGAGGGAAGGCGGTATTCCGCGTGCATGTGATGCAGCACTGCAACTCCCCCTTAGTGTGCCTTATTTTCATGTAATAATACTGCTCGTCATGGGGTTTTCCCTTAAATAACAGCTGCTCTACTCTATAGTATAGTTTCTGGTAAAAATAGTAAATGAATGAATGAATGAATGAATGAAGTGCTGCTAATGTTCTCCCCAAACCCTATATGCCGCCTAATACTCAGTCTCCTGGCATAGGCTCCAGGCCCCCACGACCATGTACACAGGATAAGTGATACAGAAGATAAATTAATAATAAAAAGGTTTGATTCCACATTTAATGCATAAAGTTAAACGTGGGCATGTTCAAGAGACCGTAGAGTACAACACATTACAATGCATGGCTTTTGTATATTTTTTAATGAGAAGTCACTCCCAGTAAAATTATTGAAAGGCAAAACCTGTCGGAGAGGAGGATAAATGATCCTGAGAAACATCCGTTTTTAAGAACTGGCCGCGAGCAAATTAAATCTGTCCAACACAATTCCCAAACTATTTGTGATTTTATCTAATAAAATGTATGATCCGCTCCACCAAATGTGTCAGTGGGACACCAAGGCTAAGAGACACTGACCTTATCAATGTGTGTTGTTTTTTTTTTTTTTACTTATTTGTATTGTTCAGATTGTTATCATAGAAATGAAACCGTGGTCGAGATGGCATTAAACCAACAATTTCTTTTTAGAAACTACTCAACAGTCTGAATGTCCTATAAATCATTTTGGAGAGGAGTATCTAAGATATGATTAAAGATAAATGAGGTTCAGAGTAGGAATGTGCTAAAAGCGTTAATGAACAGCACTTTACTCTAGCAGAATGTGCTCTAGTGTCAGGTAAAATCCAAATGAAGCTTATAAAAATTCATCTGACTGTCAGTATAAATAACTAAATAACTTTTCAAACCCAATAAGTGCATAAATAAATGCAGACACTGAGAACCTTGCAGTGATAGCAGTTATAATGTTGGTGTAAAATTTAAAAGCCTAATCCCCATCTTAAAAAGGATCAGATTTTGTATTGGACATTACTGGAAATACATCCTCTCTTTGGTCCTGATATTTTCATAGCTAACTGTTCAATCTCACCTGCATGAGAGCAAAATATCGCAGCACCAAAAGTGCTAATGTCCACATCAACAATGCTGTGATTCAGGGCTGACTCAATAGACTGAATTTTTTATATATTTTTTTTTTCTCCCCTGCACCAATGTGCTAAAAACAAGCCGTGTGGTTACGCAGTATGTTGGAACGGTCGGACGGTATTAACCCGTGACCTTTTGCTTTCCACTTTTTATTTCCCGGATTGCAATGCAGACTTTCTGCAACCATCACTCCAAATAACACAAAGTGCTTTTATTTATAAAAAATTCTGTCGCCTCAGTTCTTTTCACTTCTTTGCGTTTTAGGCAGGTGGAGGTTTTCTTGAAGTACCAAACACAACACAAAGGAATGACTAAGCACAAGTGTCAACTGCTGTGGAGATTCAATTTTTCGATCACTGTGCAAAAGCTGAGAGCACTTGAACTTAACCCTGTACTTACATTGCAAGCCGGCATAATAATAACAACAATAATAATAATAATAATAATAATAATACAAAGTGGCACAGTCAATTTTCCGTCCCATATAAAAGTCACTTTGCAATGTCAAGGAATATGGCAAAAAAAAAAAAAAGACACTCCATCTTAAAATAGAGCAGACAGTTAACCGCACATTCACACCCGCACCACCACTTCTTTTTTCCCCTCCTTTCTAGGTCAGAGCTTCCTCACGCAGCACGGTGCTAGATTAGGTCTTCCCACAAAAATGGCCAACACAATTCCCAAACTATTTGTGATTTTATCTAATAAAATGTATAATCCGCTCAGCCAAATGTGTCAGTGGGACACCAAGGGCCTCAGGTGTGCAGAGAACTGGAACAGAGCAAGCAAGATAAACTTGAGAAGTGTGTTAAACATGATTGAGTTCAAAACGCAACAGTCCACATTCAAATCAATTTTGGCCACCAAAATTAGAAAAGGTTTAACTCCACTTTATTTCCATTCCCTCAAGAAGTGAAAAACTCATTCCAAGTTTTGCCTGGACGGTATATGACCTCGACACTAATGTTAATAGCGTATGTAGTTATAATTTGATAATTACTCTGTCACGTTGCTTTAAAATGTACTAAGCTGAATTTTTTGTGTACATCTGTGATCTTAATTGTAGTAGTAATTTTGCCTTGCAGTGCAGTCTTGAAAATTCTCTCAATTATATGTTTCATTCAAAAGCATGAAGCGGAAAAAAAGAAATCCAATCCTGACTTTGAAGTTTTAGCTACAGACTTTAGATTTTAAATGAAATATGTGCCGATCTCCAAAAGTGAGTGGGAATTTGGAGGGTTTTTCCCTTTTTTGTCATAGAAATGGCACTGAGATAGGCTATTTCACTGCCTTTGACGTCCACACACACACACAGACATCTACATCTAGGCATTTGGCAGACGCCCTTATCCAGAGCGACTTACATTTTTATCTCATTACATCTGAGCAATTGAGGGTTAAGGGCCTTGCTCAAGGGCCCAACAGTGGCAACTTGGTGGTTGTGAGGTTTGAACCTGGGATCTTCTGAACCGTAGTCCAATGCCTTAACCACTGAGCTACCACTGCCCCATCTTTGTGCCAGTAACCTGAGAAAAAAACTCTGTCTTTCATGCACACAATATCACAAGGATACACACGCTCGAGCTGTGGCAGCGTTATAACTGTGCCACAATTCCATCCAATCAAAAAAATTAACAACAACAAAAAAGTACATTCTGAAACATATCTGTTTCTAATTTCATCATTCCCCAATTCTCCTTCAATGTGCATATGCAAAACCATCACATTTTCTTCTGTTGTTGTGTTTAGTGCCTAGTATGTGTTGGAGTTTATATTTTCTTATTTTATCAGCATAATAAGTTGGAATTACATACATAGTTTAAAGTATTTGAATTGTCAAAGGCTTTATCTTATATACGTTTAATATAATTAATAGTATTGCAATACAGTACATGCCAAAGAGAACCGTAAAAGCCTGTCTCTGTTCAGACAGTAGTTTACCGCCCATGGTGTTATTCTGAGCGTGTGTCTGAGAGAGTCTTGAGCCCAAGTCAGTCTGAGTTTACCAAAATAGAATGTGAGCTATTTGCTCAGGATTCTGGCATAAAAATATCACTGTAGCTGCAACACTAGTGAACATTGGGAACCTAAAATTTAAAACTCACCTTACTACCTACCCTCATTGTATTTCAGTCTGTCCTGCATGCTGTATATTGTACAGTATGCGCATGTGGGTGTGTTACATTTCTCAGGTTAGTGCCCATTACTGTGTGCATCGTTCCAACCTCTGGTTCCACACTATATGCTCAACGATAGCTATTAGTGCTGCACAATTAGTCACCTAAAAAAATATATATATAATGCCTTAATCAGGGAGGAGACCAAGAACCAGATGGTCACTCTGAAAGAGCTTGAGTGTTTCTCTGTGGAGAGAGGAGAACCTTCCAGAAGAACAACAATCTCTCCACCAATAATGGAGTTTGCCAAAAGGCACCTGAAGGACTCTCAAACCATGAGAAATATGTTGTTTTTTTTTTGTTGAAAAAATGGCACCAACTACAGCCTCAAGTATTTTTAGAATGCCTTTTCTTCTGGAAGGTTCTCCTCTCTCCACAGAGAAACACTGCAGCGTTCTGAGTGACCATCGGGTTCTTGGTCACCTCCCTGACTACGGCTCTTCTCCCCCCACTGCTTACCGCTCTAGGAAGAGTCCTGGTGGTTCCTAACTTCTTCCATTTATGGATGATAGAGGCCACTGTGCTCATCAGGATCTTCAATGCTGCATAAGTTTCCCGTACCCTTCCCCAGACCTGTGCCTCTATACGATCCTGTCTCGGAGGTCTACAGACAATTCCTTAGACTTCATGGCTTGATTTGTGCTCTGACATGCACTGGTAACTATGGGACCCGATATAGACAGGTGTGTGTCTTTCCAAATCATGTTCAATCAACTGAATTTACTACTGGTGGCCTCCAATTAAGTTTTAAAAGTATCTTAAGGAAGATCAGTGGAAGCAGGATGCACCTGAGCTTAATTTTAAGTGTCATGGCAAAGCCTGTGAATACTTATGTGATTTTTTTTTTTTTTTATAAATTTGCAAAGATTTCATCAAGTCATGCAGTCCTAATAGTCACATGCCTCGAGACTCTGTCATGGTTTCCCATTGATTGGACTGAATTCCCAGCGCTGATTATCACTTGTTCGTATTCCTGTTTGTGCTGTTGTGTATTTAATTTTACCATTTTGTATGTAAACAGTATATAATACACGCTGTGCACATTTTTTTTTTTTTATAGTAGAAAGGTGCAAGGGTTTTCATTGGGCGGTTTATCTTGGTGGCGGCACGGTGTAAAACTGGCTCTCACCTTAGTGATGGTGTTCTCGTCCACTGTTTCTGGCCCAATCTCTTTGTTGACATAGAGCAGGGCGTACAGATATCCAGCGCGACCATACAGCAGCTCGTCTGGAATCTCTGAGTCTGGACTGAGGACTGAGCGCTGGAGCTGAAGCAGCCTGCAGGATCCCAGAATGGAAGAAGAAAAAAAAAAAAAAAAATGGAGAAAATCATTTTAAAAACATTAAGCAAAATTGAATACAATTGCAAAAAAAAAAAAACTCTGATCTAAAAGAGATTATTTGAGATGAAAAGGCATGATGAGGAAGTCATTTCCATGATATCGCTGGTTTTAAGCAGATGGGCTTCTCAGCAAGACGCTAATACAACTGCCAACATACTACAGAGTGAGCTACAGGCTGAGGCAAGGGGAAAGAGGGGGAAAGAAAAAAAAAAAAAAAAAAACTTGCTGGAACAGCATCAGAGAAGATGATTTGGCAGTCTCGTACAGACAGGTGACAAATTAAAGGGAGATACAATGGCTTTGTGGCGCTATGGGAGCCATTCTGCTGCCATCATTTGAGCTCACTTGTCTCCTTAAACGGAAGAGTCACTGCAAATCAGTATACGGTGCTGAATTATGAGCTTCATCCGATGAGGAAACATATCACCTTCCAGGATGACTCCGCCCCCAGAGTGCTTTAATTAGGATTGTATGTAAACCATTAGCACTTGCCTTCATAGCCACGATATCTCAAACTTACTACCCAGATTCCAGCGCAACATGTTAGATAGTACTCTCCACCGCACGTTATACAGAAGCTTTATGTATTGTTTTATTATTATTATTATTTATCACGTGTGTGTGGCTATAAGGCTGAAAACAATCTGAGTTAACACAATAAGTAATCAGTCTCATGCTGAGAGCTGCAGAGTTCTCACTTGCCAGCAAGCAGTCCCGATGATTAATCTGCCAACTTCCAGCAAGCAAGCACACACTCACATACACGAAGTGACAAAATGAGATGGAATGGTGTGAAAAAGACAGAAAGACATAGAGGAGAGAAGAAAATGAAATTAATATCATACTTGGTGAGGCATTCCTTTGAATCAGCCTGGTTATTCAGTCTATGATGAACGACGGCGGCAACAGCCAGCGGTCCAGCGTCGCCACACAGAAAAGTGACTTTCCGGCCGTTCAGGTTGCGCAGGGTACGCTTTACGTAATCCAGCGAGCGCTGCAGGTGAGAGGACTCGCCGCTCACGCGATGCAGCTGCAGGTACAGCAAGGCAATTCCTACAACACCAGGTTTAAAATAACATCACGCAAACAATGAGTAGTTTTTTTTAAATCACACTAAACTGACTGAAAGTAAATGGGGAGACCAACAGTTACCTGTCCAGCCGGTGTATGTGGAGAAGTCGTGCGGGTCTGCTGTTTTAAGTCCCTCCTCCATCTGCAGGAGAAGATCTTTAATCTTATTCTGTACTTTCTTCTTGAAGGCCTCTGTGATCTGTTTGTTCATAGCGAGAAAGAAAAAGTCAGAAACAGAGATGCCTTGTTAGTGCTGGCCCAAAAAAGAAAAAAAGAAAAATTGTTAATGTGGTGTAACACAAATGAAACACCGTCATACGATCACAATACTAATTCCACAGAGCTGCCAGATTCATTTCCTAACAGCAGCTAAAATATTTCTGGCTATGAAACAAAGCCTGATTTTATAATCAGTGCAATCTTACACTCAATATGACCTAAATCTAATAATGAATGTGCTATTATTTAGCAAAAATCCATAATCCTTCAAGCAGTCTTGAGTGTCAGCACTTGCTAATAATGGCCAATACTCTTTATGGTGCATTGCTGTTACTTTATTCTGGATCGGGTCCGTGAGGACTCTTGATTAAGACATGACTGGCTTCTGTGTGTTCTTCTTGAGACTGCACACCGTAAGAGTCTATTACCTAAAGAAAATAATTCTTTCACAAGGACTAACAATATTTTGAATTGGATTTAGGAACGTTCGGAATAAGCAATCAAGGCAATGCTTGACACTGCAGTAGTGTGATAAGTTGAAGACCCAGCTGTGTGGAACCTCATAGTAATAATTTTATTTTATTAAAAAATATTATACATTAAGGGCATTATACAATTGTTTATAATGAGTTCGGAGCACTGGTGGCTCAGTGGTAGGTGTTTCGCCTTTTATACCAACTAACATACTCGTGTGTGTGCCTAACCAAAGTGATCTTTATACCAGACACTGCAAGAGGTATATTTTTATGAGGCATGATGGTGGGAAACACAACACTACTATAATGTTACATTACTATAATGTAATGCTACATATATTGCACATATTGAAAATGCGACAACATATTGACTGCGACAGATTTTTGTCTGACGCCTGCCTCAGACCTGGAATGTTGCAGCTCTGACGCTACGAACTCTCTAAATCAATATTTTTCCATTTTACTGTTATTTTGTGACTCTCAAAGCAAATCGTCGCCATCATCGCCACACATTGACAGACCACCAGAAAGACATTTCAGCGGTACAGCTATGGGTGTTGGCTGCTGGCTCGGACAAAGAGAAAGCCCTATTTTCCAGGGAAAGAAAAGCTCCGAGGCTTTTCATCATAAATCACAGAGGGATGCTCGCAGCCAGTGCAGCACTACCCATCAACTCCCCTCGCACACTGGTGAACGATAAGTTATTAGCAGAGACGGAAGTGGACCGAGTTTGCTGGCAGTTCATTTGCAGCAGTGCGGTTCGTGAGATGAATGCTGATAAAAGATCAGTCTCGGCTCAGATCTGTGGCGTGCTGCCCAGACAAAGCAGCAATAACCAAAAATAAATAAATAAATAAATAAATTTTTACAAACCGGCTGTCTAAGATGGTGTTTAAAAAAATTTTAAATAAAAAAAAAAAAAAGATAGTACTAATTAACTTCCCGATAAGTGAAATGGTTAAAAATAAACTATGGTCATTCTAAATCATTTTAAGTAACTATAAATGTGTGACTTGACATTATTTTTACAATAAAGAAATAAAATACTTTGGTTTTGTACAGTTATTGGTAATTCTCCAACGTACAGGGTGGTAAGAGTAATCCTTAGGGCTGGAAATCACCAGTGGTCACCCGGGACAATATTATCACAATACACATGCGCTGAAATCGACATAAACATTTACAAATATCCTGATTTACTGTATATATTAATATTGTTTGCTACATTTCTATACAAACTTCACAGAAATTATATGCTGCCTTTCAAAGAGTGAATAGTTTAGAGTGCACCTGTAAGATTTTAAAGGAACGGCAATATTTTACCAACTCTAATGCAAACATTCTTAAATAGATTTTTTTTTTTTTTTTTTTTTTTATTTTGGAGTCAGTGTGTAGATACAGGAAACATTACACAAAATAATAAGTCAGTGCAACAGTAACGCATCATGATTCTTTCGTGTGGCACTTCATGTATTGCGTACTGACTCCAATAACGTTTCCAAAATGTTTGCATTCGAGGTGGTGAAATATTGCAGTTCCTCTATAATCCTACAGGTGGCACTTTAAACTATTCACGTATCGTCAGGAAACATAGGAGCGAATTATATGCTTATAAGTTTGTTTAGAATTGCGACAAACTCTGAAAAAAAGTCATACAGACTGGGGACATTTCTAAAATCATGACACTTAAATAATCGCAATAAAATAATACCTAGTTATCGTGTTAATATCGTATTGGGTGATCCCTGCTGATTCCCATCACTACTATCTACTGTATATACTGTAAACAGCATTGCCATGAACATGTAAAAAATAATCATACTGCTGCTTCAGTGCATCGTCCCAGGCCTGCTTGCTTTTTCTTTTGGTGACTGGTTGTTGTGCTAGTTTTTGTGTACACTTATTAAAATCCGACCCATAATGCATAAACACATGAGAGAACCCTAAAAAGTCAGGAAAATTGATCAGCATGTTAGAAATAGGGAAACATTATATAGCCAGCTGGAAGACGTTCGGCGGCCGAGCCAACAGTTTCTTGGCAGCAGACTGTTGCAGAGGCGTGATGTCTGTGTGCTTTAAGATAACCTGTGTCCTCTTCAGTTGGGATGTGAAACGTGATTATTACCTGAATTCCCGGTGCAGATCTCGTCTGCAACATGAGTGTTTTTATACAACCTTCATCGAAAGCGGGAGCTGATGTGTTGGACAGATTGTGTATTAATTATTTGCTTGACACTTTTTAAACTCTGTAGAAGTAGACCGGAAGAGTAGTGCTTGCACTGTGCTCTAATGATGATCATGTTGTATTTAAAACTTGCATGATGCTTGTGATGACTACTTGACACAACAGACGAGGATTATGGATGTGTTTACAGCTTCTTAACTACTATTAGGCTGTAAGTGTTAAGGATTTTTTTGACTGTACATTTGTGTTTGTCACTGAAAAGAATCAAGTTCATATGCAAGTTCATATTCGTGGCCTCCCAAACATAAAACTGGACTGGAAATTATGTCAAATCTTGTGCAGGATACGACACTCATTGTAAAGTCAAAGCATCTGTAGCTGCATCCAAACTAAACCAACCTCTGTACAAGTGGTACAGTAATTAATCCTCTATACAGACAGGTTTCACGATCAGTGTTAAGCTGCAGAGCGCACACTAACTCACAGAAGATGAAGACAGCGAGGAGACACTTCCACACCTCCACAGACTGACAGGAAAAAAAACTAACAGTGTAAAATGAGCAGATGGCATGTGGATTCAGCTCATCTGAGATTAAAGCTAACCTTTGAATTGCATACATCTTATCTCGCCTTAATGTGAAGGCGAAAAACTTTTTTAAAAGTTCTCAATCTGATGTACTTTATTTCACTGGTGGAAAGTGTTGTAAGCTTGGTATCTGCTCTTTTTGGTCCTGAACATGACAAGCAATTACTGAGCCTCCAGAGGAAATAGGCTACCGTTTGTGATGAGGAATCTTTATTGTAATAAACTGTTAGACCAGCTAAGACTACTTTCTGTCTTAGAGACATTGTTTTAGGGGGAAGATTGTTTAGCATAAAGGTGAAGGTTTTAGCATTAGACAGTGAAGGCAGATATGGATGACATGAGGAGAAATATTACCTGACAAGTCAAAGCAAAAAATAAATAAATAAATAAATAAATAAATCACAAAAAAGGTCATAATTCTCTCAGATTTCTTTTTTTTTTCCAGTCAAAACATTTATTGCACTCAAGTTATTTTAGAACTCATAAAGTGAATAAGTTAGTAAGAAATAAAACAACAATAATAAATAAAATAACCAAAGGCGGGTAGAGCAACTAAACGATGTACTCAAGTAAGAGTAGCTGCACTTCAAAATAATATTACTCAAGTAGAAGTAAAAAGTAGTCATCCAAAATATTACTCAAGTAAGAGTAAAAAAGTATTCGGTGAAAAGACTATTCAAGTACTGAGTCATGATGCCCGATTTTTTTTTTTTTTTTTTTTCAGAAATTATGTAAGCAGTCAGACAAAATGATAAAATAATGTACAAATTGTGACATTTCCAAATAATAAAATTAATGAAATAAATTTTATAAAATAAATGAATAAAACAAAATATATTTACAACATAGCAAATTAAGGAATAAGAAACAAATTTCCTAATCTCGCTTTTTTCACAATATAAAGCTTTTGAAATAAATCCCTACTGTAGGTAACATGTATGTGTGAACAGTGTAACTATTTCCTGTGTAATATGTACTGTATATTCTGTTCCCCTGCAAATGACTCAGCAGATAAAAAAATAACATTAGAACATGTGTTCAAGAGGTCTCACTTAACCATAAGTTAAGTGTGCAGCAGAACAAATGTAATAAAGTTATATATTTATATTTTTCTAGATTATTTGCTAATTCTATATGTTAAGATTGCAACACTACTGTATATAAACCAGCTAAACGAACTGCGACATGTTTCCTTCACTGTCTACCACTGCCCCCCCCCCCCCTTCTGTATGGTCATGTGACTCCATGCGCTTATTGTTATTGCAGCTGATTGGTCAAACGGAGTCATGTGATTATAGTTGCCACATCTGATTGGTGAAACACAGTCATGTGGTAGATCCACCGACTGCATTTCCCTGGCAAACACAAAGAATATCTAAAGTGTCGAATAAATGGTTAGAAAAGTAAGAGTCGAGTGTAGCCGAATGTAGCGGAGTAAGAGTACCGTTTCTTCTTCACAAATCCACTCAAGTAAAAGTAAAAAGTATGGTGCGATAAAACTACTCATAGAAGAATTTTTTTTTCAAACAGTTACTGAAGTAAATGTAACTCGTTACTACCCACCTCTGAAAATAACTGATAAATAGCACCGTTATGTGTACGTTTTGGCCACTGAGCCATCACATGCATTAGTTTATAGGATTATATTTTTATGTATAGTAAAGACTATATTATTTTTATCAGCATGATGTAAATGTCGCAGCATTTTTAGGTAGATTGTAATTAAATGCATAGTTTTCACTGTAGAATTTATTGTTGTCAAAGGTTTTATTGCTCTAGTCTGCTTCTCTGTAGCTTTCGATCTGTTCTCTGTGTAACAGCTAGAACCAACACGTCAGGTTTAATTAACCTATACAGCAAGTTACATCCCGATTAGAACTCCCTGTCTCTTTTGTTTGTGTGTGCATGCGTGCATGAGCATGCATGGGAGACATCATTCTGCTGATAAAAATAATAAACACTAGCTGCTAAATGCAACAACAGAAGAACATGTATTGGTTTGTGTTATGGGACCATTGAAAGGTGCCAGCATCGGACTGGCTGGTAGTGTCCCTCCTCTAGCCTCTGACTGGCCAGCACTGACAGTGTCCCGATACTGAGCATGCGCAGAAGACAGTTCAAATGCAGTTTGAACTTGGAACGAGTAATAATAAAATCTGAGCTCAATTCATGCTGCAGATCATAGTGAGAAGGCCACGTCTTACTGCGCTGATCACTCAAAATGCTACAATTCATCCAATGCTTTGGTGACTTTGGTATGTACAGTACGAGATGCTGAGATCTCCTTAATGTCAGCATTAATGAGCTCTACTGTGACTACTAACAGTGCCATAACTGGAAGCATTGACCGTATCCTTCCATATTAGACGTTCATACAGGCTCCCTATATCATCTATATGTTTGCCAAATTACCCAGGAAATAGCATTATGCTGAGTGAATGATGTCTTGCCTGAGCAAATGAAGCAGAAATTTTAAAATGAAATGTGTTTCTATTTCCTGCAGGATTTCTCTCATTCCATTAATATCTGTGATTTTGCCAACAAGCCAGACTGAAGAAAGAATTAACTCCTATATAAATGAACTGTTAGTTGTCTTCATATCGCAGAGAAATGCAGTAGCACTGAGTCTAATGAGAAGAAAACAAGCCTGGATAAATAATGAATGAATGTGAAATTAGTGCAAAATGAAAGGCTTTTACTGGGCAAAGGGGAGTCAAATCAATCAGACGCTTCTCCATACAGCTACGCTCCTTTGGCTGGAAACAAGACTGCTTTTACTGATAGAAGAAAAAGCTTTCCCTGTTAAGCTAGAAGTTAAGAATCAAGTGATAGTGCATTTTAATTTTAAAAGTCACATCACAGATGTTTTTCCTTCAGCTCTTTAAAAAAAAAGTCTCAATACAGTTCCTTCATCATCAAGTACCTCATACAAACTAATAGCTTTCTTAAAAAATTGTATTTCTGTGGGCCCTTTTCAGTCTCGTGATTAGATCTTGGTGAGAAACGCTCACGGTACAGGAACTGTGTATACATGGAAATTCAAAGGACCATTCAATTTGTGACTTTTAATATTCTGGAGCTAGACAAGCGTACAAAACGTCAGGCGCCCGCCATCTTGTCCGAAGCTGAACCCGGGCTCAACATCTCATTTTGGAGTAAATCTCTTAGTGTATTTTTATATGAATGATAAAAATATGAGTCTGACTTCATAAAAAGATGATTTATACCACTAACGTCACCTTTAAAGAGGTGAAGTCCTTAACAGTTCTCCAAGCACATATACTACAGCACAGCGAGTGCACACACACAGTTAGCTTTGTGTAAGTGTGACATCAGTCAGATAAATGAGCTCTCTGGACAAGCCAAGCACCAACAGAGGGCATCTGGGAGAGTCATTCTTGTAGAGACACTAAATCCTGTACAAGTTTCTTTTACTCTCCACAAACTCTTATCTTTTTTTAGCTTTCTAAAATATCTATACAAAATTATAACACCATACTTGCAAATTTAGCAGAAATAAATGTATGATTAATTTGAGCATTATGGCTTAGAGGTAGGCATAACGTGTGACCCGAGGAACGATGCCTGACACCCAGCCACTGCGGTTGTGTTGCACCATTATGACCAGTCCCATTATAAACAGGTCCAAACCTGGATAAAAATGTGAGGGCTACACATGGAAGGGCCTTTGGCATAAATAATCAAAAATGGATCCATGTGGCAACTTCTAATAGGAAGAGCTGAAAGAATATCAACAAAATATAGCACCAACGTACCATTTCTTTTATGCATTCTCACCAGACATTTTATTAATTGTACTCGATTATGAGAATAGATGCAAACAGTAAGGAAACCCCTTTTTTAAACATTTTGGTCCCCGAGCCACTTAGTTATCACTTTTGCCTTATGGCACGGTGCTCCATCGTGCTGGAAAATGCATTGTTCTTCACCAAACTGTTGTTGGATTGTTGGAAAAAGTTGCTGTTGAAGGGTGTTTTGGTACCATTCTTTATTCATGGCTGTGTTTTGGGGCAAAATTGTGAGTGAGCCCACTCCCTTGGATGAGAAGCAACCCCAAACATGACTGGTCTCAGGATGCTTTACTGTTGGCATTACACAGGACTGATGGTAGCGCTCACCTTTTCTTCTCCGGACAAGCCTTTTTCCAGATGCCCCAAACAATCGGAAAGAGGCTTCATCCGAGAATATGACTTTGCCCCAGTCCTCAGCAGTCCATTCACCATACTTTTTGCAGAAGATCAATCTGTCCCTGATGTTGGGACAAAGTGGCTTCTTTGCTGCCCTTCTTGATACCAGTCCATCTTCCAAAAGTCTTCGCCTCACTGTGCGTGCAGATGCGCTCACACCTGCCTGCTGCCATTCCTGAGCAAGCTCTGCACTGGTGGCACTCCGATCCTGCAGCTGAATCCTCTTTAGGAGACGATCCTGGCGCTTGCTGGACTTTCTTGGACGCCCTGAAGCCTTCTTAACAAGAATTGAACCTCTTTCCTTGAAGTTCTTGATGATCCTATAAATTGTTGATTTAGGTGCAATCTTAGTAGCCACAATATCCTTGCCTGTGAAGCCATTTTTATGCAACGCAATGATGACTGCACGCGTTTCTTTGCAGGTCACCATGGTTAACAATGAAAGAACAATGATTTCAAGCATCACCCTCCTTTTAACATGTCAAGTCTGCCATTCTAACCCAATCAGCCTGACATAATGATCTCCAGCCTTGTGCTCGTCAACATTCTCACCTGAGTTAACAAGACGATTACCGAAATTATCTCAGCAGGTCCTTTAATGACAGCAATGAAATGCAGTGGAAAGTTTTTTTCGGGATTAAGTTATTTTTCATGGCAAAGAAGGACTATGCAATTCATCTGATCACTCTTCATAACATTCTGGAGTATATGCAAATTGCTATTATAAAAACCTAAGCAGAAACTTTCCCAATTTCCAATATTTATTTAATTCTCAAAACTTTTGGCCACGACTGTAGCTTCTTTGGCACACATTTTCTGTATAATATGTATAACATAACTATAATACTGTGAAATTAAGTAATACCTTAATGCTAATCATTTTGATTCATACACATTCACATACAGTATGGACCAAAAGTTGGACACACCTTCTCATTCAAAGAGGTTGAATTTGTATTATGGCAAGAAAAAAAGCAGCAAAGTGAAGAAAAAAAACGAGTGGCCATCAATACTTTAAGAAATGAAGGTCAGTCAGTCCGAAAAATTGGGAAAACTTTGAAAGTGTCGCCAAGTGCAGTCACAAAAACCATCAAGCGCTACAAAGAAACTGGCTCACATGCGGACCGCCCCAGGAAAGGAAGACCGAGAGTCACCTCTGCTGCGGAGGATAAGTTCATCCGAGTCACCAGCCTCAGAAATCGCAGGTTAACAGCAGCTCAGATCAGAGAGCAGGTCAATGCCACACAGAGTTCTAGCAGCAGGCACATCTCTAGAACAACTGTTAAGAGGAGACTGTGTGAATCAGGCCTTCATGGTAGAATATCTGCTAGGAAACCACTGCTAAGGACAGGCAACAAGCAGAAGAGACGCGTTTGGGCTAAAGAACACAATAAAGAAAACTCTTTGAATGAGAAGTTGTGTCCAAACGTTTGGTCTGTACTATATACAAACTTCCATAATTTCTTTTGATTGTGTAAAGCTGCTCTGCAATAATAACAATTGTTAAAAGCACTATACAAGTAAAATTTAATCAAACTGAAAAATTTTGGCTGATACTACAGGGTGATTCACTCGAAAGAGGCCCCGAATATTCTGTAATAACTTCCGCAAGGACAAAGCAATCAGAACAAAACAATGTACAATGTACTCCTCAGTATGGCGCTTCGAACACGCCAGGATGCCCGAGCCTGAGCGAAAAGGTAGGCTCCACATAGCCATAGTGCCGTTTAATGCCGTATCTCTTCTTTCAGTCACTCGACTTCTCTGGTATACAGTAAAGAGCAGCGCATTTCATAGTGCATTCTTACTGGGTCACCAATTCATTAAAGCAATGTCAGAGTGAATTTAGGAAGAATGATTGTGCCTGTAGCAGTCGCCCACAAAAACTCTGAGACACCTCGCACTGGGGACTGGGAGGTCTTATTCAACATGTGAGAGATCTGCAAAAAGGACAATTGCACGTGTACACACACTTAAACACTCATCCACACAATACGGACAATTTGGGAACACCAATTATCAATCACCAATAAGTACGAGGAAACCGAAACAACACCACCACCAAGAATGGAGAGAACATGCAAACTCCATGCAATGCACAGACCCGAGATAGGAATCAAACCCGGACCCTGGAGGTGTAAGGCAACGGTGCTAACTACTAAACCGCCGTTCGGCCACCTGTATATATAACGTTTATAACAATAAGATAACAGGACTGTTGGTGTTCAATCTTCATTCAGAAAAAAAGTCCCGGATTAAATTGGACACTCAGTGTATATGATGTAATCATTTTTTCTAGTATATCTATATAAGCTGTTCCAAAAAGAATGATTACATCATATACACCGAGTGTTCAATTCAAACCGGGACTTTCTCCTGAATGTAACATCAACGGTCCTTTAAAAACAAATAACTAACTAACCCCGTTTACACACACACACACACACACACACACACACACACACGCCGTCCAAATGTTGTCATGTGGTGCATCTCATTTCAGTTGGGGGGGGGGGGCATTTAGTCTAATCTGGGAACATATTCAAGATGTCTTTTAATAGAAGAACGTTAATATTTTATCATACTTAAACAAATTGTGTATGTAAATGATCATATAGTGTGGGTAAGTAATGGATAGACAAGCATCTAAATAACAAATGAAAACCTCACTATGTTTTTTATCTAAAAAGAGCGGTGAAATTAACTAACTGTATAGTTAAATTAATAACCCAGATATCACTGTATCTCACAACGCAATAAATATTTATTGCGTTGTGAGATACAGGGTTGCTGTCCAAATTGCTCCCAACAGTGTGCACTACCTACCTGCCTGCCTGCCTACCTACATACACTGTAGAAGTCAGTATTTTCCACTCTAGGTAGTGCACCTCTATAGGGACTGTGGAGTCATTTAGCACCAAGCCTGCACTAGCGCCTAGCTAGCATAAGGAGGCGGGACCTGCAGGAACATAAATACGTGTAAAGTTCTGCAAAAACACACCACGACTTACTTTTCCATCAGCATCAAAAGTGTCTCCGGTGTTGCTGTTAGCTGCTGAGGGTGAAGCCGAAACGACTCCCTGGTCCCAGTCGGGGAAAGGATTAGGAAATGAGCGCTCCTCCATCTCCGACTCAGACCCCGTCACCAGCTTTAACCTCTTCGACATGCTGTCTCCCATTTCGACGGCGGCTCACCGAGGACAAATGCGGCGTGCGGATAATAAAACGCGTTTGGTTTTCTGGAAGGGGGGAAATGGCTTGGTGCAGATGTTCCTGCTGAGTGTTAGTCCGCAGTGGGCAATGTCAGGAGTCAGTGCAGGGATATGTCTGTCAGAAAGGAGTAAAAGGGATTAGGCCAAGACCAGGCTCTAACTTCTATTAGGAATAAACCCATTCATATACTGCACCCCATTCAGTCATTCATTCATTCATTCATTCATTCATTCCTAAGGTTAAAGTGATTTTCCCCCTTAAAAAAAGGTTGCTACGCTAAAAGTGTGTTTCATTATAACAGAAGAATTCATGCATGCCGGATTTAATTATTATTGAAACGAAGAACATGATGCACGATGACAACAGCACGGGTGTCAATTAATCACTAACGGGTAGTCTATGCGAAAATTATTGTGTGTGTACAGTATGTATTGTAATTTCTTAATGCATTTTTAAAAAAAATGTTAGACCAAGTTTCATCCAAACACAATAGATTATACTTACACACCGAAAAGTAATATAGTACTGTAGTAGTGTATGTCTCACCAGTTTAGAAAAAGTGGCACATCTCCCCTTCAGCATGGCATCCTCGTCAGTGAGACCGCAGAGACGCTCCGCTTCTTTATTATAAGCGATTCTTAGTTTGTTCTAAGAGAGAGAGAGAGAGAAAGAGAGATCTACTACCCTCACAAAGCAGTGAATATCTGACACAACCTCCATCTCCATCCCGGAGTATCTAATCCACCGAATGTCCCCTCTGTCATTTCCGGACTGGGACTTTTCTCTCTCTCTCTCTCTCTCTCTCTCTCTGCTCACACAGCGCGATGATCCTGCATCAGCACCGGGACCGGCGGAGAGCGCAGATCTCTAACATTAGCCTCAGAGTCTCAGAGGAAGCAGATGGCGATCCCGGCTCGCTCCAGGCTCTGGGCTGTACAGCAAACAAATCTATAACCCCCCCCCCCCCCCCCCCCCCCCCCACCCCTCCCACTATCTCTCTCCCTCTGTGTGTGTGATTGTGCACCAATCTCTCTTTCCTTCCTCATTGACAATGCATTTGATTTCTTTTATACAACACCACCCAAATGTTATTCTTTCCGAAAAAATTTCCTTGCATTTATGTTTATATTGATTTACATTTTAGCCTTTTTTTTATCGCTTTTAGTTTTATTTTTAAACAGTGGGCGCCACAGTGGTGTGGTGGTTTAGCACTGTCGCCTTGCACCTCCTGGGTCTGGGTTCGATTCCCGTCTCTGTGTGCATGGAGTTTGCATGTTCCCTGTCCAGGGTGCACCCCGTCTCCTTGGGTGTCCTAAGTCTTCTGGGATAGACTCCAGCCCAAGTCAGTTGATAGGAAGGTGTCAGAACTACCTTTAGTGCATTATGGTTTGCTGGGAATGAGGCTGCAGCAGGCGTAGCAGCAGACTGGTCAGGTCAGTTCGTCCATACTGATCCCTGTCCACGTCTGAATTAAAGCAGCTGCAAGGGGGATGTGAATTTATGGTCTGAATTATGGAGCCATAGAAGAATGGTTTCTGGATGAAAAGAAAAATGACAGTCTGAACTGATGAATCAAGTTTTCTTTTACGAACCAGCATGCACTATGGGAAGAAGGCAAGCTGGTAGGGGCGGTGTCCTGCAATTAATGTGGATATTATTTTAATACACAAAACCTACCTAAACATTGTTGCAGACTATGTATACGCCTTTATGACAAAAGCAGTTTTTTCATTGACAGTAGCCTTTTCAGAAAGCATCACAAAAATTGTTCAGGAATGGTTTGAGAAACATGACTGAACTAAACACTAAACTAAACAGATCTTAGATTTTCCAAATTTTTCATGACCCAGTTCAAATTGGGATGTGCTGGACACCCCGGAACTTACAGAACTTTTGCTAAAGTCTTGGAGCCAAGTATGACAGCACACTTTCAAAGGTCTTGTGGAATCCATGTCAGGACAAGACAGCTGATTTGGTAGCACAAACAGGACCTACAGTACACAATATTGTTGGTCTTTTGGCTGCTCCCGACAAGGACTCGCCACAGCGAACCATTCCGCTTGGCACAGGTTTTACACCGGATGGCCTTCCTGACGCAACCCTTTCATTTCATCCGGGCTTGGGACCGGCACTGCATCCAGTGGCTGGGGTATGGGCACTGGCTGGGAATCGAACTGGGCCTTCCACATGGCAGGTGAAACACCTACCACTGAGCCACCAATGCCCATAACGTACACAATATATATATTTTTTTTATGACTGTGCGGTGTACATAGACCAAATACATTTTCATAACATACATTTCATCCTGGAACTAGAAAACACACATGTTGCTTCTGGGGTCCAGAGGATGGTGGCTTTACTGCTTATTATCTGTGGCATCGGATGCTGATCCTGCCTCTTCTTCACCATCTCTGCTCTTGAATGTTTATTTCCCCTCATCTGACAGTGTTAGGTCAGACTCTCCCTCTACTATTCTGAGTATTTTTTTTTTCTGATTGTTAACTACAATAATTTGGAAAAGGCTCACTGAAAAACATTGATCCATAAAAGCCCAAACCCATTTCTCCTTTAAAGGAAACTATGGGAGATAAAACAGACAAAATGAACACATGAAACACATTTTGAAAGACATCACTTGGCAGTTTGCCTGAAAATTTTAGTGTTAAAAGCCCTATGTGACATGTCACAGTAATATTTCCATAATTTGTTTTATATCGAGTTGTTTAAAAAAATGCAGTCAGAGCAGGTTTTTATAAAAAAAAACTTCATGAGTTAAAGTTAAAGATAAAACTGAATATTTTAAATCCATTATTTCCACTTCCGGGTGATAAAACCTTATTCAATCAGCCTCCAACGAGTCATGACACATTTGTGAACAGAAAATGAATAGAGAGAATAGATGAGAATTTTGGACAGAATGGACTACGTCACTCGTCCCACCCTAACACATGTGGTATCATTGGAAAGCCCGGATGTCCTCTTAACAGCACAGTAGGACATACAGTCCAAAACAAATGTTACAAATGATATATGCACATACATTTTGTCCATTAAAGAGAACACTTTTAAATAGGCAGGGTCTCAGGAGGATAAAAATATGGTATAAATAAATGAATGAGAATAAGGAAATATGTAGACGAATTATTCATAGATGCGGTTAGAGGAGAAGAGAAGCAAACTGTACCCTTCCTAGTAGCTTTTTTCTGGGGTTGTAACATCCAGGGAGCATCTTTTGTAGCTTTAGTATACTGTATGTGTCTTTCACACGATAATGGTGTACTGTTAAAATGCCTAAGAAATGCACAACTGGTCTGTAATGAGAGTAAAATTTACTTTTTATACCGGACAATATATTAACTTCTCATTGAGACTGTAGGATGCATATAGCACTTTTAGTTGACAAGCTATTACTGTTTAATTTTGTGTATATATTTTTGGGATTTAAAAAATATTCTCAGTGATGATGGTGCTTATCTGTTGCTTAGTACTGTGTTCAGGTTCTCTGATATTACTGTATGTGAACTCTATTTTTTACTTCTCTCTTTGTCCTCTCCCATTAAACAACCCCTTGTTGTGCCACCTTGTTCCTTATATGGTAATATTTTTTTTGGCTCACCAGAACTATTTAAAAAAAAATTTTTTTTTTTGCTCTCCCTGGAACATGTTAATAGACTTCGTATCATCTGTTGATCTCCAGGCGATGTCCTCTCTTTGTTCTGCCCAAGGACTTTTGTTCTTTTGATCTAAAGGGATGTCCATGACACAGAGTGGCTTAAATATGCTCTTTTTGCTGGTAACTAACAGAGATCATTATGCACCATCATCATTCTTTTTTTAAATTTACTTTCAACTACATAAGCTGTATTTTCATTATTTCCATGAAAAGTTAATGGCTACAGTATATCCAGAACTGATATCAAAGATAGAACTTTGCTTTCAACAATCTCTACCAAACTGGCAGCTGAAAAAGGAACCAAAACTGTGGATGCGGCATATACCATATATCCAACGCAGATATACAACACAGTTGTGCTGATTTACAGTGGGTTTGTACTTTAAACTTATAGAAATTGCATACAGTTCCAGCACACACTGTTATTCCTTTATTTAACTTAATAACATATAGATATGGTTATCATATTTAACATCTCAATTACATCTTGTTTTACATATAATTAATTTTGGATTAATTTACTTTAGATTAATGATCAGAAGCATGTCTGTGGTGGTTTTGTTTTGATAAACGTCGAATTTAGATAAGCTCATTATCACTTGATCATTTAGCACTAAATTATTTCTAAGTACACTCCATGAAGCTAATGTTATGTTTCAATAACCTTCATGGATATTTAGTTTGTAGATACTATCACAGGCCTCGAAGCAATATGTGAATATTATCGGGCAGAATGAAAAAATAAAATAATTTTTTTTCTTTAAAAAAAAAAAAAAAGTGTTTTGATTGCACATCATGAATGAAATATCACCAGCCATAAGGTTCAAGATTCAAAGAACTTTAGGCAATCAGACACTCTCTCCTGACAGCCCTGCTGTTTTAATATTTAAATAGAAGGATTGATTCCATGTGGAGTAAAAACATTATTCGACCACCAACAAACTCATCATAAATTTATAGCAATTTAAGAATTTCATGCACAGTGTATGAGATAATAAGAAAATATCAGTATAAAAACTTAACATGTTGTGCTGGTAAGCTATTTTTGTAGAAAAAAAGGCAAACGTGTGTTTTTGTTTTTATTTACAGTACTTTACATACAAAATTGGAAATCAGAAAATCAAATTTTATGCTTTTTTTGCTTTTTGGTTGAATGTAAAAATACACATAAACGAATGATATGAGATTTGTATATCTGTGACACTTTACAACAATATCGTCAGTGGAATGACAAATAATATGATTAACTCTATGAGTATTCTGTAACGTTTGACGAAAAACATGAAAGTATATATCACAGGAAGGTAACACTGACCCTATATACAGTAAACACTGCATGGTGATAATTCAACACTGAGAATTTTTCTGCCATTTTTTGTGCAAAGGTTGCGGTGTAAGTTAGAAGTATTATTAGGTGTGTTTTAAAAGAAACGATATTACAGTAATATGAACGTTATTTCATAACGTGCAATGTTGTATTCTGGAAATTTCCAGAAAATTCCATTCTAGGACAATTTTTTTTCCAGCCTTACTCAAGAGACTTAGTCACATAGAGATCGAAGCTTGAGCTCAAACCCCCGAGTGACAGGCTGATTGTGTTTGAAAGCCTTTGGAAGAGTATAGAACCGCTGAATCAATCTGTAATGGCAGATATTGATCTAAAGCGGGAACCCGGGCTGCAGCTTGAGGCTAGATACTGCCACAATTGCTCAGAAGAAGAGATTTGTGCTGGGTTTGCAGACGAAGATCAGAAGACCGTACAGACCCTGCAGAACAAGAAAATGATAAGCAGAAAGGGATACAGGGACATCAGGGTAGTGCTGAGACTGAATATGGTGAACTGAACAAGTAGCGTGTGTCTCAGTGACTGTCAACTACAATGAAGGGCAAAAGTTTGAAGATAACATACTGTATGTCATGTATTACAGTTCTCCCAAAACAGGTGATGTCACTTGTTAGTGCTGAGCTAGCTGTGCTAATTAGAATAAGCGGATTTAGATAATGGATGGAACAAACATGTGGCAGGACTTTTACTTTCTGAAGGCTCGGTGTCCACCCCTGCACAAACATTAAGGGAATTATCAAAGCAATTTTTTTTTTTACATGATCTTCAGGAAGCAATTAAAGAAAGCAATAGTTGAACAAGTGACACCAGAATACTGAGGACATCTTTTTGACTCTATGCCCAGCCAGATCCACCAAGTTTAGAAGAATAAACGACGTCATACTAAATATTGATTTGCTGTATAGCAAGTTCCTTGCATACAATAATGCAAAAATTATTCTTATTATTTTAATTGCCACCATTAAAAAAACAACAACTTAGGAATGTCATTAAAACATTTAATTTCACTTTTGTCTCAATACGTTTGACCCCCACTACTGTATATATTCTGAACAGGGAATATGGAAAATACATTTTTATTATATTTCTTTTTTACTTATAATTTTTGTTCAGAGATGAGTTTGACTGTATATGCCTGTGTATATTTTGCATATATAAAAATATCAAAGTGAAAACCTATATCAATCAACATTTATTTAAATAGCACATTACAAACAGCAACCAAGTTGAACTAAAGCATTAAAACATAGAAAGAAAGAAAAATTCTGCGTAAAGTAACTTTTTTTGCTTGGTATTTCTATTTGTGTTTACTATAAAATAAAATATGAATAAATTCCTATTTATTCATATATTAGGCCTATTCCTAGACATTTGTACTAATTTCAAACTTGACTGAATTTTATTATTGTTTAAGCAGGTATTTCTATAAAGAAGCCAATTATGTACACTATATGACCAAATGTTAGTGAATACCTGACCGTCACAGCCATAAGTGATTGTTGCCAAAAAGCTGGGAGTATACAGTTGCATACACTTTTGGCTATACAATGTAGATCAATTGCTTACAGCTTAGACCTTATGATGCAAGAGCCATCTACTGAAATAAAGAAACTCTTAAAATGTCCATTATGTGTAAATGGTAATAATCACTCTAATCCTGATATGAGGTCATGGCAGATTTGACAACTTAAAGATTTTACTTTCTATATTAACATATTTTTTAATAGGTAAACATTCATATCATTCAGGTGGTGTTTATTGTAATCATCAAGATTATTTGGGATTAATTTCATAGAAACTGTAAGAAGCCATGATACTCAATAATTCATAGGTCCATTAGGCAGCTGCAGAGTAACAACGGAAAACTCATAAGCTTTTTGGGAATTAAACATCAAAATGATGTCGTAACTAGAAACTACGGCGCCTCAGTAAACAGGTAGATGATCTTTTACTAACAGGAAACTGACTAAGAGAATTTTAGGTAAGACAGGTTAATAATTTGGGTTTCTCTGAATTAAAGTGAAGCACTGAATGGTACAGTACCCTATTCACAAGTATGAACTGAACTATACTTTGCTATTTCCTGTAGTCCTGATGGGATGCTAATCCCTATTGGATTGGCCGTTTAGCACATTCATGATTCATTTCTAAATGACAACCAAGATGCAGTTCCCTCGTGAGAGGCATCTACCCGTTTGTTTTTCTCGCCAGCTTTAATTAATGGTTTATCAAAGAAGCTTAGTCATTTGGCGAGAACAACTGGGAGTTGTGCATTATCATAATTGGCTTTAGGATACATAATCATATGTCTCATTTCATAAAGCCTGTTTAATGCGAAGCGTGAACTGCAAAATGGTCCCGAGAGACCCAATATTAAAGTTATTTGCAGACACAGCCTACAGCGCCATGTGAGATTCAGGTAGATGATGGCGGAAAATTGTGTTTGACATGGATTACAATCTTGACTTTACTTTCCATGAACTTTAAAAGTGAAATGAGCAATTACTCTCTTTTTTCTTTTCGGAGAAAGATGTGAATATGGAAGGATCAGAATCATTTTAGATTAAAAGATTGAGTATACAGTACAGAAGGTGACTGGAGTAACTGACACTGTGCGTACTGTAGGGTGTGCTCTGCTGACATCGGCTGAATTGTCACAGGGAGATGGTGATAACTCCCTCCCTCTTTGCTGATTTGACTTGAAAAAGCATTTGTCCCTACCTGAATTTTTTTTTTTTTTTGCATATTTGTCACACTTATATGATTCAGATCATCAAAAAAGTTTCAAAATACACAAAAAATAACCTGAGTAAATATAAAATAGTTTTTTTTTCAAATGATGATTTATTAAGGGAAAAAACTGTCTAAACCTAATAACTGGTGTGCCAACCAGTAAATGTGAGCCTTTGTGTTCAGCAGTGGCTTTTGTTTTGGAACTCTCCCATTGATGCCATTTTAGCTCCCAGTCTCTCTTACTGTCGAGTCATGAACACTGACTTTAATTGAGACAAGTGAGGCCTGCACATCTTTAGCTGTTGTTCTGGCTTCTTTTATGAGCGTATGGATAAGTTGTCATTGTGCTATTGGAGTAATTTTGATAATCCGGCCACTTCTGGGAAGGTTGACCACTGCTTCAAGTCCTCTCCATTTCTGTATAATTGCTCACACCCTGGTTTGCTGGACTCCCAAAGTCTTAACGGCTTTGTAACCCTTTTTAGATTGATACGTGTCAATTACTAAATTTTTGATGATTTCTTGATTCAACAGGTCTGGCAGGTCTTGATTTGATGTAGCTTTTTAAAAATCACAGTTAATTCATAATTTAATTAGCAAGGGCCCAATTACTTCTTCACATAGACCCAGATAGGTTTGGACAATTTTTTCCCCATAATAAATTAAATTATATTATTTAAAAACTGCATTTTGTACTGCACCATCTTTGTGTAATATATATTTTTTTTGATGATGGTCAGTAAGGAATAGGAGTGGGTGTTCCTGTGGGAAGAAGAATATTTTTATTCATTGTTACGTGGTGTGGGTTTAGAGGTAATAATATTGATAAGAGCCCTAACGCAGGGCCCTGAGGGGGTCAGTGAGATTGCTTATGAGTGCTTATGACACGCATGAGAAAACCCTCCGGTTTGGAGATAGCATGGGGTTATTAATTAAGAACTAAAAAGGAAACAAAAGAAAACTGGAAACATTTTTATTGTCATGCGTCATTTCTCTAGAGTCCTAAGCTTAATGATTGGAGCTACGGCTCTTCATGTACAGGAAGAAGAGTTGAGGAGAAGAACACAGCCCTGTGGAGAAGCAGTGGTAATTCTAAGAGGGTAAGAGATGTTTTTTTTTCCCCAGCTTGAAAAAAATAGGAGCTTACCATCTTCTGTCTATCAGGAAGTCTGTGATCCAGCTGCAGGTGGAGTCTGGCATGCTGAGCTGGGGGAGCTTGTGAGTTCAGTTCTCAATGTGTGGTTGAGTATCTACTGTTTTAAAAGCTTTTTAAAAAATATTTTAAAGTTTTGTGAAAATCTGCATGACTGAAAATCATCATAGACATAGTGTTGGGCAATATCCATGGATAGGGTCAATTATACCACCTCTCTATGATTTACAGATGGAGAAAAATATTGCATCAGAAATCCCTTGCATTTATATTTTAAAAAAAGATCATATTTATCAGATTACCCAATACAAGGGACTAAACTGCTTTCCAAATTCTTTACACTTTCTGTAAAGAGCACATCCTAAACAGCTATCAGCATTCTGGATGGCCACATGTGTGATGACCTCACACATACTGTACTCTTCACCCTCATACTGTACCTTCTGGAAAATGGTACAGAAACATTCAGGCCCAAAAAGAAAATTGTTCATCATTGTGTTGTTTTTAACAGGAATTGTACTGCTGTGCACTGATGCCCGACCTGTTCTCTATAAGATATCTATAGCTGCATTCTGTTCCACAATGCATGCAAACAGTACTCCATACTTAATGTTCCCCAGTCTGGGAATGTCACTTAAGGGAATGTTTGTTGACACAATCCGTACACTTTGGAACGCCCTGTACACACACCATTGTGAGAGCTTTATAGTGGATCAGTAGGTACCTTGGATAGCTGCCGCTGCTTCTGTAGAAATTACAGAAATTATTCAGTTATGCAGATTGTTTAAAAATTAGTACTAATTTCCCCATGAATCTTCTAAAAGCCACTCAAACTTAATCAGCTAAGATTAAGGGAGCATCTGTGAACTGCCATCTTTGGGTCTCTCTACAGACGTTCTCTAGTGTTCTGGCGAACGATAATCAGATATTTGTCCTGAAGCCTTCTTAAAAAGTAACCTGCTCCTTTGTGTGAGGTCACGTACACTTTAAAGCAGGTTTTCTTTCTAGGACCTCTCCGCTTTTTTTTTCACATTCATCCTTCTCTTAGTTCTGATATAGCATGATGCTGCCACCACCATGAGGATGGTGTTATTAGTTGATGAGCAGTACCTGATTCTTGTCAGGCCTAGTGGTTGGAGTTAAGAGTTAAGTTAAACGTTTTTGTCTTATCTGTCATATTCCTTTTACTTAGGATGGATCGCTTTGGATTGCCTTAGTCAAGGGTCTGAATCGTATTTTAAATGACATATTTCACTGATTTACCACTTAAACCACTTCAAATATAAAAATATTGATTTCGCCCTTTCTGTGCAATTAGAAAATTGAACCAGCTTGTGAAGAAGCAAAATGTGTGCCAGTAATTGGTCTGCAGTGTACAATTAAAGTGAGGCAGGCAAATTTGCATATGCATTTAAACCATTAATAAAGACTAAAACCTTGAGTGAGACAAAAGTATAAAAAGGAACAGGAACAGAATAAGTAGCGCTGAAAATAATTTATGCACCCAATAAATGCACTGTCGACAAGCACCTTAGTGTACTTACTTTGCTGAGTAAAACAGTAACAATATGCACATTTAGATTCATTTCTTCATTTTCTAATATCCTCAGACCAGCAAAACCTGAAATGTATTATTTCTGACCTCGATAACCATTAATTAAAAATTTTTTAAATAGATAATGAGGAATCTCATACCCATGGTTAATCATGAAAAAAGGAAAAAGCAGTCACACACAAGAATAAAATCAAAGACTTAAAATGAAAGAGTAATAGGCAGTTGACCTTTAATTTGCAATTATTATTTTCCCCATATTTTACATATTTCCTAATTTAGCAAACAGGTATATAATCCATACGACCTTATGTCAGGCTTAGAGCTCTTATATGATTTTGTTGCACTAATATTTTGAACAGCTTTTGCATGGTTTATGAGTGTGGGTTTAAGGCAACTATAAACCTATACAAAATAAGGTAACGATATAGTGAATCATAGGACTATTAAAAACATATTCCCCAGTGATCATGGCTAGAAAAGTGCATTGTGGAGAAGGCAGACTGTATTGGAAAAGCAAGAGTGCCCCCTGGTGGTTGCTCGTATATAACATGCTGTGTACGCATCCAGGAATTGGGGGGGTGGGGGGGGGGGGGGGGTGGATAAAGGGTTTTAAGCTGCATTTTGCAAACTCTTACAAAAAGCTATATTTTGTTAAGTATTCATTAGTAGTATTTTCCTGCACACAGCATTGTAATTTTCATGTTTGCCGAAAATTGTTAGAGGGCTTCAATGTTTCCCCAGTTTCACCGAAATCCATTGCAGGCTGACCTTTAAAAAAAAAAAAAAAAAAAAATCAATTTCTCAATTATGCTGTGCACTGGGTTGGCACCCCTTCCTGTCTGTTCTGCCCTGTGCCCTGAGCTTCCCATGAAAGGCTCCAGCCCCCTGTAATTCTATGAATTAATGAATTAATGAATATTTTATTATTATTATTATTATTATTATTATTATTATTATAGGCTCTTGGAATGAACTTCCTCTAGATGCCCGTACAGCTGAGTCTTTGGCAATCTTTAAATGACGACTTATCTGTTTCTTCAGTACTTGGGTTAATTCTTCTCACCTAAAAAAAAAAAAAAAAAACTCTTCCCAGCAGTGTTTGACTTTTGTAAGTCGCTCTGGATAAGACTGCCAAATGCCTAAATGTAAGTGAAAATTTTTATTATTATTATTATTATTATTATTATTATTATTATTATTATTATTATTATTACCTCTGCATGTTCTGTGTAAGCAGTTTTTTAAACCCCAAATTCCAGAAAAGTAAAACAGAAAAAAGTAAAACAGAACAAAAACACATTTCATAGTGATATATTAAATTTCTTTAATGTCATGAAATCTAATCTTATCTTATTATTTAATATATTTATTTAATCTTCATTTTATTAATAATTATTCATTAATATAGTACCATGGGAAGTGTTAAAATAATCTGAAGTTAATTAAATTATCCGTGCAAGGATGGAATGTCTTGCCCTTTGAATGCCATAACGTACTCATTTCCATTTGGATAAAAATTCAGAACAATAATTGATATTCCAGGATTATCCTCTGCTATTCTAATTTTTTTTTTAACTCACTTTTACAGTTTGTGCCATTTCAGTTGTCTCTCCCACTTTGAATGTTGAGTATGTCATTTGCAGGATTTTTTTTTTTTTTTTTTTTTTTTTGTCACTAACTATCAGCAGTATTTGGTCTGTAATTGCATCACATCAGGGGTCCACTATTGCGCGGCCACATCATGTCTATTGGTTAGAACGTTGTGATTTTCTAACACATCAGGTCTGGACACAAGGCAAACCACAAGTTGTGTTTTTGTCTTATTAAATTCAAGAGAGAGAGAGAGAGAGAGAGAGAGAGAGAGAAAAACATACAAATACTAATCTGAATTCATATAGATAGGTGATATCAAGCAAAGTATAAAAGGAACTAACTTTTATGACAGATGCTCTGAAACATTAGACATTACTCTGCTTGGAGAAAATGTTATTCTTTAATTAACACTTTGTATTGTAGCAACAGGAATAAAATGTCATGCCGTAGTGTTATTTAAAAAAACAGCTTTTAGGTCTTAATTAATATTTGTGACCCAGTCTGTGAACCCCAGCGTATAAAGTTTTTTTTATATATTAAAGTTTTCTATATAAAATGATTCTACCTATGATTTCATGAAAAAAACAGTGAATCACAAAGAAATAATCATAATTAAAAATAATAAAGAAAAACAGACTTTATCTGTTTTTTTGTAGACTTTTCACAGACTGGGTCACATTTACAAGCCCACTACAATAAGCAGCGGTATGGTATTTGGTCTGTTTCACAGCGCCTTAAATTAGGCAGTAATGAGAGGGAGCTGGAGACAGAAAGAGCAAGACGGTGAGGGGGCGGCTGTGGCTTGTATGATTCAGCTATCGATTTCCTCATTTTGTTATTGACCTCAGAAGTCGGCAGCTCCCTGGTGACTTCCTACAGAAGAGCGACTGTGGAAGAGGCCACAGGGTTCAACATCTCCGCATGGCATGTTTCTTATACTAGGAAACATCTTATTCATCTTATGTTCTCGGCCTTGAGAAAAGTAAAGCAGAGTTTCAGCCAGTGCAGTCAATTAGGATTACTAAATTCCTATATTTTCAAGGAGATCTCTTTGTTTAGTTGGCCTTCTTTTAAACCAACTCATCGAACAGGTTGAGTCTGAACTTGTAAATAAATTACCAAGGGTGTTCAGGTCAAACCGGGACTTTTGGTTAGCACAGTTATGAGTGTAAAATGTTAAATTAAAATGCACTTTAGTGATGGGGCTTCATGAACGATTCATTCTTTTTGAATGATTCGTTCTTTTTGAACGAATCTTTAATGTGACTCAGAAGAACAAGTAGTCTCGGAAAGTGATTAGTTATTTTTTTACTGGGCGCGCAAGCGCAAAACATCGCAAAAACCTCCGTAGGTTATGTACAGGAAACAGAAAGGAGTCGTTACCTTTGAGTCTTTGGTCCGAGTCGTTCGTTCTTTTGTCACATGACTCCCATAGACGCTATGCAGTGCAGTACACAGGAAACAGAATTGAACGGTTCTCCTCAATGAGTCTTCCAAGTCCCGAGTCGTTCGTTCTTTTGTCACGTGACTCCCATAGACGCTATGCAGTGCAATAGATTCAAAAGAACGAACGACTTGGACTAGAAGATATGAGAGTCGAGCTGCTCATTCTGTTTATGTCCTTAGCTGCACTGTAATATTTTCATTACTGGAACTATAGCCAAAATTTGCATATGTAGACATGTTGGGGGTCTATTTATTGAAAATGTAACATTTTATTTTGTTTCTGATCAAAAGAACAAAATTAACTAAATGACTCAAAAAAGATTCATTTATTTTGATGAGTCACTAAAATGATTCAAACTTCCCATCACTAATTCACTCATCCCAGTGTTTCAGTAGTGCTCGGATACCGTCAAGGTAGAAAGTTTTTCTCAGTATGCCGAAGCCATGTTTGGACTGCCTACCAGGAACTCCTTTAATGGCCCTGTGGAAATACATGTGGAAGTCACATCAGGACTGTACGTTGGATTTGGCAATAACTCTCAGCCAAGTTCCTGCAATCTGCAAGTGGTGTTGGTGGATGATTGTGTTTAGTGTTCCCACAGACCGATGTGTCTCTTTCGTATGTCGGCGACAAGTTATCCATCGATTCCAGGACCAGGTCTTTCACTAGCTGAATGTTCACAGGAACTAATGCACTGGGCTCCGAGCCATCTTGCCGTGGGATTGATCCTTCATGCACGTCAGTTATACTGCAGCTAAGAGTCTCATCACTGTACTCTGCTTGAAGTCAATCAGTTTCATTCATGTGAAAAGTCCCGGTTTGACTTGAACGCAACTCGTATATGTATTTTTGCTCACGGCCAGGTATGTCTTTGTGGTTTCTGAAGATGCTATGTTTTATATTTCATGTGTTTTGTTTTACTGTGGCTGAACAAGGTCAGAGACGATAGGACTCAGAACCAGGACACAATAGTCCTTCCATTTATCTCCATTTTCCTTTTTCTACCAATAGTCATTAAAGCCTAAAGCTCAACACCACCTTGACCTAGTGTTGCTGAAATTTTAACACAGCAGATACACAGCACAAAGCCAAGACCCTGCGCTGAATAGATCAAAGACATGCAGTTAGTTAAAAGCTCATTTATAAGCACAAATTACTTCTGTATATATCCATTATACAGCAATGCTGGAGAATTCGTATGACTCCAGCAATTAAAGGTTTAACATGGGTGAAAAGCTGCTTTTAAGGACTGAGCATAAACGTTATTAAAAAATATATATATCTGTATTTATAAGGCCAAGACTTACATTTTACGGTTACGTAAAATGTACATTCTAGAGATTATGAGACAAAGTGAACCCTTGCTTGTTAAAAACATAACCATATCCTTCTGTAAGATCAAAAACTGTTTGCAGGTTTCATATGGATACTGTATATGAAACTGTGGTTTCATATGACTGTGTAAAATGTCGACATAATAATCACAATAATCATAGCTGCTTTTTAAGTGATTTTCTGTATTATATTCCCTGGAATGTTTATTTTAATGTATGCAGGATTTATGTAGTATAATACTATACAGTGGGACCTTGGATTACGAGCATAATTCGTTCCGGAGGTGGGCTCGTATTCCAAAACACTTGTAAACCAAATCAAACCTTCCCATAAGAAATAATGAAAACTCAAATATTTGTTCCACAGCCCAAAAAAATAAATATAGAAAAATAATGAATACAATATATAAAGTAAAAATAAAGCAAATTAATATGCACTTTACCTTTAAAAAAAGTTAAAATAAATCCCAATAGTGTTTCCGTTTGTCCGCGCAGGCGCCATGTATGTGTGTGTATGTGTTTGTGTGTGTGTGTGTGTGGAATTAGCCCCTTCCCTCGCTTCGTTTTACACAGTAAAACTCCTCCTCCCTCCCCCCACCTCGCTTTTTAAGTTTCACAACAAACACACACACAATGGAAACACTGTTTTAACGGGAAAAAAATCCCTCTAATGACACTCGCGTGAGCGCAACGGAATCACTAACGGAATCACTGCTGTAAAGTAAAAAAAAAAAAAAAAAAATTAACCAGCACCTTACCTTTGAAAATAATCGCGACAGAGCAGAGTTTCGGTGTACAGCAGAGTGTGTGTGTCTGTGTGAAGCCAGGGAGGGGGGGGGGGGGGGGGTGTAAAGGCAAGAGAGTGTGTGTGTGTCGGTGTCAAAAAACTCGACACTCATAAACCAAGACATGCTCGTTTTTCAAGTCAAAATTTATTAAAAATCTTTGCTCGTCTTGAGAAACACTCGTAAACCGAGTTACTTGCAATCCGAGGTTCCACTGTACATATTATTCAGGTATATATAGTATTTTATGCATATTAAACATATTTCTAAACATTGCATATTAACAATAGGTTTGACAGTATTATGCTACACTGGGCTTTACATATTAATATTGTGTCGATTTCACTAAAATAAATCAAGATTTTAAATGTAATTTATTCGATTCAGGGAGTTTTTTTTAAAAAGCACCAATTTTCAGAATTTCGAGAAAGAAAGAAAAGTAAAATACAATCCAAATATATCTGCCAGTAGAATATATATATATATATATATATATATATATATATATATATATATATTTTTTTTTTTTTTCAAAGACACACAAAGTTCTAATCTTGGTTTGCAGGACCTTTTGCCAGACTGATAATTTCTGAAATGGCTCATCCGCTTGGATTTTCATGCACAGCTATGTCTAAGCTTTGCAGAGGATAATGTGAAAAAACAAACCCAGAAGTGAGCAGCAGTCCTCTGGGTGAAAATGTCTAGTTGATGCCAGAGGTCAGACGAGAATCTGACTGCTTCAACTGATGGAAAGCCAACAGTAACTCAAATAACATCTCACTACAACCGAGGTATGTCAAAGAGCATCTCTGAACACACTTGGAGCAGATGGGCTACAGCAGCAGGGCTAAGACCACACCGGGTGCTGCTCCTCTCAGCTAGGAATAGTAAATTAATGCTACAATTCACGTGAACAATTTCACCAAAATTGGACATCAGAAGATTAGAGAAACTTTGCCTGGTCTTGATTAGTCTCGATTTCAGCTGTGACATACAGATGGTAGGATCAGAATTAACAAATTACTAGTATACTCATCTTATGGTCATCATCTCGTGTACCAACGCTGAAGATGTGTTATTGGTTAATCTTCTCCCTTCGGAAAAACTTACATATGACTTACAGAACAAATCTGAATGATTCTGGTGGATATGGGCCCCTTTGTGGGATCTACTTGAAGAATCATGACTCTAGCCCTGCCCTCCTTTTTCTTTTCTCTCTTTTCTTTCTTTCTTTTGTTTGCTTTTTTAACCTTTTATGTTTTGCCCTTTTTTTCATGATCACTCTTTTATATTAAAAGATTATTGTTTGTGTTTAAATGTTTGCTCTGGGTGTCGATTGTATATTGATCTGGCTAGGCGTTTTTTCTTTGTTAAAAATCTATAAAAATATAATAATAATAATAATAATAATAATAATAATAATAATAATAATAATTAAAAAAAAGAATTAGCAAATGACTTCTGTATATATCTATTATACAGCAATGCTGGAGAATTTGCATGACTCCAGCAATTAAAGGATTAACATGGGTGAAAAGCTGCATTTAATGACTGATCATAAACGTCATTATAAAATTCTCAAATCTATATTTCTAAGGCAAACACTTACATTTTATGGTTACTTAAAATTTACATTCTATTTAAATTCTGACAAAGACAAAGTGAACCTTCGCTTGTCAAAAAAATAACCTTATCCTTCAGCGAGATCATAAAGAGCATGAAAGCATGGATCCATTGTCCAGCGGTTCAACAAGGTGTACCTAATAAAGTGGCTGTGAGTTTATATTATAAACAGGAGCAGTAGGGAAGGGAGATTATGAAGTGAATAATATTTGTACTGAGTGATAACAAAAGGGCAATAATGCAGACATTACAAGTGGAACAAAGTTTCGTTGGTTTTTCACTAATTAAAAATCATCATTTTGGGTAGACATGGTTATAATTTTGACTCAAGCTCTGAATGGAAAAACAGCAACATGTGCAGGACAAGCAGTAAATATAACTGTAAAGCACGTGCTCTTGTGACTAATGGGCATTAACACACACATGCACATTTTAATGGGACTGACTGGACTAGTTACTTTTGGTGGTTTTTACACTGAGAGAATGCGAGGCATTCTGCTTTACAGTATAAAAGTTAAGGCTGTTGCATGTAGCTAGCTGTTGTCAGTCATATTGAATATCGATGTTATTTGATGTACAGTACAATAATATGACTATAATATTAGCTTTCTATTGTGGTGAGGTCTTAATTTAATTTGACAGATTTTTTAATACACTCTAAAACCAACAAGTACAGTAAACACACACACTCATGCACACTCAAACACACACACACACACACACGCTCTATACTTTTAACTCATTTATGATCCAAATGCCCAAACCTTTACCATCACATTTTGGAAACCTCCTGAAGTTGCATGTGAATTTCTCTTGACATGAAAAGGAGAAGCGAGGACAGACCTCACTGATTATTACGCAACCCAATCCAATCAATCGCCCGTGAAATGCTCCAGAAAAGCAAGTTTAGTTCATAGAGGCCCAACCAGGCAACCCACAGCACCCAAAGGATCCTCTGCCTATGCCTCAGTGCCAGACACCACAGCACATTCCCATGTCCCGAGGGGACAGTGCTGCCAGGGCAGCACAAGAGAAACACAGACAATGTGCATATTGTGTTGGGTTTTGACCTGATTGGTGTATATAATTACATAAAATTTATATTGTAATGGTGCTTCAGAATAGTTTTGAATTCAATGGGCATACCAATTCAGTAAGAAGCCAATAACCAGTAAGAAGCCATGCCCGAGCTCTCCAGGAAAAAGATTATGACACTCTTCACTTTAGAAAGGATTTTTCATTATTTCTAAAGACAAAAGCAATTTAATTATAAGATAAGTGTCACGGGGAGGCTCCGCCCTTCGTCTCCGAGCCTCACGGGGAGGCTCCAAAGCACCAGTCCCAGAGCCTCACGTGGAGGCCCCAAAGCACCAGTTCCAGAGCCTCACGGGGAGGCTCCGCCCTTCGTCTCCGAGCCTCACGGGGAGGCTCCGCCCTTCGTCTCCGAGCCTCACGGGGAGGCTCCGCCCTTCGTCTCCGAGCCTCACGGGGAGGCTCCGCCCTTCGTCTCCGAGCCTCACGGGGAGGCTCCAAAGCACCAGTCCCAGAGCCTCACGTGGAGGCCCCAAAGCATCAGTTCCAGAGCCTCACGGGGAAGCTCCGCCCTTCGTCTCCGAGCCTCACGGGGAGGCTCCGCCCTTCGTCTCCGAGCCTCACGGGGAGGCTCCGCCCTTCGTCTCCGAGCCTCACGGGGAGGCTCCGCCCTTCGTCTCCGAGCCTCACGGGGAGGCTCCGCCCTTCGTCTCCAAGCTCACGGGGAGGCTCCGCCCTTCGTCTCCGAGCCTCACGGGGAGGCTCCGCCCTTCGTCTCCGAGCCTCACGGGGAGGCTCCAACTGTCGTCCAGTGCCTCTGTGGAGGATCCCCCCCCTTTCCCGTCCCAGAGCGTCAATGAGGTCCCACGTCCACCACCCGGCTTCGGCGTCAAGTCTACCACCCCGAGAACGGGCCATTGCCGCCTCCGCTGCCAAGCGTCAAGGGCAGACCCGAGACTGCCTCCGGCGCCCGGCTTCGGCGGCATTCCAGTTTCGCCCACCTTCACATCCTGCTCGGGGAACGTAAGTCGGGTGAAATGACTCAAGACAATGGGGACCTCTAGTAACGCTCCGGAGGAGCGTTTTTAGGGGGGGGGGGGCGGGGGTACTGTTAGGAACCTCCACTAGAGGTCACTGTTCATGTCTGTCTGTCTTGTGTAGTTCTTGTTGGTTGACTCAGTTTCCCAGAAGGCACCTCAGTCAGGTGATTAGTGCTCACCTGGACTGAGGTGCCTCATTAAAGTTTCTATAACTAGCAGTTTGTTCTGGGAAACTGGGTCGAGCATTGTTTGTCTGGTATGTTTGTTTGTTTGCTTTTGTAACTACCGTCATGTGGGCATTCCTTTTTGTTTGTTTAAGTTTATATTTTAGTTATATTGTTTTACCTTTGTTTGTCTAGGGCTCTACTGTTTGTTCTCCTTGTGTTCCTTGTGTTGATGGATTCATGGAGCTGTTCTGCTCAGTGTTTAGTTAGGATGTGTCTCCTCCTGTGTACCGTGTAAGTACCGTTCTGTGTTTTCCCAGTGTTTGTCTTCCAGTCTAGTTCTTTGTCTGTTTAAGTTTGTGTAGCCACATGAGGGTCTAGCCGCTAGCAGGGTTAGCCGCTACTAGGCCGTGATTGCTAGTAGGGTTAGCCCCTAGTTTGGAATAGCCTTATGTGTGCTTAGCCTTTTGTGTTCAGTTCCCCCCATTAGGTCAGTACTAACCCGGTTAGCCACTAACCCCTTTAGATACTAACCTGGTTAGGTCAGCATCCAGTGCCCCCAGCATTCCATGTAGCTACTAACCCAACTAACCACTAACCCAGCCTGTTCCATCTCTTGTCCTGTCTCCAGTCTCTAGTCTCTGTGTTCCCAGTCCTGTCTCTCCAGTCTCCAGTCCTGTCTCTCCAGTCTCCAGTCCTGTCTAGCCCTGTCTCTCCCGTCTCCTGTCTCTCCAGTCTCTAGTTCCCCTATGTGTCTTAGTTAGCTTCAGCTCCATGTTTCCTCATCCCCAGTTCTCTGTCGGTTCCCTGTGTCAGTTCCTAGTTCCCTGTGTCAGTTCCTGGTTCCCTGTCAGTTCCTGGTTCCCTGTCAGTTCCTGGCTCCCATGTCAGTTCTTGTCCCTGTGTTGGCGCGCCGTCCCTGTTTTTCCTGAGCCCTAGTTTTAGTTTGAGTTTGTTGTTTTGGTTCCTTTGTTTGTTTGTGTCTGTTTTTGAGTTCTGTTGAAAATAAAGACTCTTTCTGTTTCAACAACCCCTCTGCCTTCATGCCAACCTCCATGCCCACGGCAACCCCATCAGCCGGGTCTAGCCAGCACCACCAGCTAGACCCATGACAATAAGGCTATAAAACTACAGATGTATCCGTCTCAATCGTATAAAAGTAATTAAAGTTTCAGGCACGCTAACACAGATCAATGCACTTCACTTTCGGCTTCAGTCCTCCAGCATCGCTTTATAAAATATTTATGTAATTCTTATGAACGTGTTGCAGTACTCTTTCAATTTAATGTTACTGAATTTTTCATAAGCACCCCGAAAAACCAATTAAACGAATAAATTGTCAAAATAAAATGCAAACAGAGTCAGCAGGGCGACTGGTCTTTTAGTCTGAGTGAAAGTTTGATACTTGAATAAATCTGAAATGGAAATGTTGAGTAAAGTCATTTCTTGGGTTTCTTGGGGAATTTGGTCCAGGAGAAGATGACTGCTTTCATCCAGGGTAAAAAACTAAACAAAAAAACACACAGTATACATACAGTGGGATTCAAAAGTCTGACATTAGATTCTTTCATGTTTTTAAACTGGAAATTCAAAAAACGTAATTAAAAAAAAGGTAATGTGCAACATCTTTACTGTTCGATATTCAAAAGCCTAATTAATTAAATGCTAGAAAATTTGGGATTATTGAGCATGTTAAGTCCTTTGTACCAAAGGAAAAGATTTTCCATCTAATCCTTTCCAAAGAAGCTGGTGGTTAGACGACAAGCGGATGTATTTGATCTAACATGGAAGATGGGATTGTGGAGTCTGTGTCATCTCCTAGTGCACACTGCCATTAAAGCGAATGTGCACTAGAGGTTTATACTCAAAACCTCAAAACACCACAAAAGTGAAGTGTGTTTTAGTCAGCAGTTACATCATGCACACGTTCTGGTTAGGGTCACTGTGGTTTAAGTTCATTATTTCCTTTTATATCTGATGAAGATAAATCGCAGGTGGGTACATTGAAAATGAATGTAGCAGGATTTCTAGGTAAAAAAAAAACAGGACTTAAAAAATTAAACGGTCAGTGATGGTACTGTACTCGCTGCACCACTGCATGAAACTGTCTAAAAGCTAAAAGTATGTGTGGATTGAGGAACATTGATGACTTCATGAATTTCAAACCAAAATGTAAGTTCATACCACAGGATAAAGTTTATATATATATATATATATATATATATATATATATATATATATATATACGCACACACACATACACATTTCTATATCATTCATTCCATCCAAGACATGTCAGGTCAATAGCAAGAAAACTACAAAAAACACAAAGACTCATGAAATTTGAACATTTTTTTTATTCACACCCATTTCTACTCCACTATGTTAGAATGGCGCATGAGCGTCACTCCCCTACGTTCCTATGTTGTTCGTTTGTACTTCTGTACACACTATAAAAAGTCTATAAATAATGCTTTAAAAATCAAGTGGGCCACAAAGCCATTAATTAGAGCTCTCTCTCTCTCTCTCTCACACCAATCAGTACTGACCAGCTCTGACTTTTTTTCTTTCTTTTTTTCTTTAATTTTTTCTTTCTTTTTTTTTTTTTTTACAAAAAGGCCCATAATGCATTTTCTACACAATTGAGAAAGAGGCATTAAAATACATTGTTTGATAAAGCACTTAACTAAAGAACAGAACAAGAAATAAGTACAGATGATGGTTCAAAAAAAAAAAAAAAAAAGAACAGTTCATTGAGACACGAGAACAACACAATGCCACATAAAAGTACCACTAACACAAAATGTGAATTCTTCAATTTAGCATTTCATAGAAACAAATTTGCAAACTTGAAGTAAACAAATAGAATATATACACTGAGGTAAAAATACATTGGTCTTTGAAGGAGGTATTTTTTCCCTCTGGATTACTTTCTGACCTTTTTTTTTTTTTTAACTAATTAAGCCTTTCACCTGTTTTTTTTTTCTTCTTTTAAGAATTTCCTTAAAAACCAAAATGATGCAAACATTAGAAATCAATCACATGCAGTGCATCATTCTACATGGAATACAAAACACAATATAGTCAAACTTAGGCACCAAATAAAACTTGATAAAGCTTTCTCCTGCCTTTCCATAATGTACGTGCACACGAACACACGCACACGTAACCACACCACACACACACACACGCACACACACACACAGAATGAAAAGCACCTTGGTTGGCTCTGCAGTCCTTTAATGACCCAGACTCCTGTTTTCTCCATGCCGGTCCATTTCCTTCAAATCAAATCAGCTCTAATGTTTCATTACCTCCTCATGTAATATTTGGTGCTACCGGGCCACCGTCCCTCCAGGAGCTTTCTCACAGTGTCCGGATGTTGGCATAGATAAAGAATCGAACTGTAATAAATAACTTGGCAATTGCCAATAGAAAGCCTGAGGACTGTGCTGCCGTACACATTTGCATAACTCACTAACCCGTCTGGACGCCCTCTTCGGCATATGAGCGACTTTTATTGAAATTGCTCAGCGACTAGTGGCACACCGATTGATGGGAATGTCGAGTTTAAAGTTTGCATTCACGTCTGCTGTGCTCAGGAGAGACATTTACCTTTCCAGAATGTTCCATAAAAATAAAAAAAAGGCATGAATTAAACTGAGTTAGTCTTTTGTGCAAATACCTGTGCATGGTTGTATGGAAAAAGCTGCATAATGCCTCAAAAAAATAAAATAAAATAAATAAAACACAGCAATTTATCAGCAGACGGTTGTGCAGGAGTCTGGGCCATTTAACAGGACCCCTAATGAAAACACTGTCGGTTAAGATCACCCGGGATGAATGTATCCTCGCCCATGTTTGAGGGTGCAGATGGGTTTGGAGGCACAGAAGTAAGTGACATCGAGAGAGCAAAAGAGCGGGAGAGAGCTCGAGGAGCCCAGGCTCTCCTCCTGTACGTGATACACTGTTAAATACACTAACAAAATCCCGTAGCTACAAGACGATACGCAGTGAGGGAGCGACTGTCGTACGGTGTCCTCTCGCTCTCGCCCGCTCGCATGGAACCAGAGGTGCAGCGGTATGGATTTCCTGTTAAAAGTCATAGCTGGTGTGGTTTGACCGGTCGAGGTCAGGAGGATACCTGCATGTCACTGTGAGAAAATACCTGGATATGCATGTTTTCACGTCTAAATAGGTCACTGCTGAATCCGTAAAGAAAAAAAGGCTGCTGGTGATTTAAGACAGAAATGTGTCGGACGAAAAACAAACAAAAAAGGAAAATAAATGCACGTCGGCCCAGTAACGTCTGCAGTGGCACGATGAAATCTGAAAAATTTCTCGGAAAAGTACGATTACACTCGCCTTCGATGGACCTTAGAGAGCGATAGTAAATGGCCGCGATCTCATTTTTCCCCCTACCCTTTCAGACTGTATAATGCGATACCTTCGAAAGGGTAATGTGCTCTATCCTTGACCATATTGAGTTCACTTCATCAGCTTCTTCAGCCAATTGTTCGTGCCTTAGGGCCACCGAGCTAACAGACAGATTTACATACACGTAGGTACTTATTTACAATGTACATATTTATACACGCTTCCTCCATCGTACATTAACTCCACGAGGGACAGGAATTCTTTTGGGGGAGAAGAAAACTAAATGCAGATCACAGATCGCTGTACGGGAGCAGAAAAGGGAAGGAACTACATTTGTTGCATGTAGCCGACAACAACAACGACAACGAAAAACATACAAAAACAATAAGACATTAATATCGTCTTATACATTTATCTAAAATGAGTGCACCGATATTCAATACATATTTGGTGTGAAAACACTCCGTGTGTGCACATGTACACAGGAAAGGATGACCGAAAGGAAATTACATATACTGTACACACACACACACACACACACACACACACACACACACACACACACACACACACACACAGTATGTGCTGCGCAAAAGTCTTCAGCCACTCCTTCTTTCTTTATATTAAAGTAATTTTAATGATGTAAAAAAGGGGAACAAATGTTTTACTGTAACAGGCTGCAAAGTGCCTAGAGATATAATGTAAAAACGCAAGCAGCAACCTTATTTCCCCTCTCGTCTGTTCCAACCACATCGTTCCAAAAAAAATAAAAATACAATTGTACTGTACTGATTTGGTACAGAGACTGGACTGAAAATGAGAGACAAAAAAATTGACAAAAATGAGAGACCAAAAAAAAAAATTTTCCCCACAGGAAGCCTGGAGAGCTCAATACAACAAAAAAGTTTCTCCTTGGAAGCACAATATGAATACACGTGAGGTGTCAGAAGACTTTTGTACAGCACAAGGTTGTCCTAGACGTTTTTCAAAGCACTGTGGAATGACATTTCGTTCTGCTATTCAAACCTTTGGAAACTAAATTAGCGAACACTGAGAAGCGCTGAGCTCCTTTTTTTTTTTTTTTTTTTTTTGCTCCTGTACAGAGGCAGAAAAATGCAGCAAGATTGCCTCGAGACACGAGCGATCCAAAATTTTGACCAGTGGAAAGAAGCAAGACGACAAATTAACATCCGTTTGCCACACTAATAAGCATGCACAGTGTGTTGTGTCTAGTGAAAGAATCCCTTCAATGTTTTGGCTTAAGGCTATAAAAGCTTGTACATAATCAGTATAATCACAGCGCAGGAATGCACTGTAAACATGCCACGCTATTCAGGGGCCGTCTTGGCCTCTGGGTGTTAATTATGTTTCGCTCTAAAGTGCAAAAAGAAAAGAAAAAGAAAAAAAAAGCATCGGACAAATAAAACATGATGAGCGTGCTAATATCGTACTTCGACCGGCATTTTATGCTAAAAATCCTTGTACGCCGGGTTCGGATTATAACGCGGCACTGCTGAAAGCTCGATTCTGCTTAGATCTCGAGGATGATTTGGAGAGTAAAAAAAAAACATATATATAGCTAGGAAACTGGGGTCAGACAGCTTACATTGCCCCTGGAGCAGATCGGGTTAAGGGCCTTGCTCAAGGGCTTAACAGTGGCACCATGGCAGTGCTGGGGTTCGAACCCTCAACCTTCCAATCAGTAACCCTGGAACCCACAGCCTTAACTGTTTGAGCCACCACTGCTGACTGCAAAGTTACATTAGATTTCTTAAGTTACTTGTATCGTGATGTCTCCAAGTAAACGGATGAGAAAAGTGTCAGGGTGTGTTTATAAAGTAAGGAGTCTCCAGTGTTAGCACTTTGTAACAGTCTGTAAGGAGAAAGTCGTCAAGCAGAAGGTACGAGTAACAAAGTTATGTCAAAAAAAAAAAAAAAAAACCAAACAACAACAACAACAAATATATATATATATAGTGTGCAATACTAAAAAACTGTCAAACTGGTGTGATATAATCGGTACGGTATAATCAGGTGACTTGTGATTTATTTATTTATTTTTTAACATTTTTTTAATAAGAAGAGACTCAATTTCATGGTCAATCCGGTCAGTGTTGCATCATTTTCCTACCTTAAAACCTGATACTAGACTCCCATACATTTCTCACCGTCAGCTTATTCGTGTGGCAAAAAGGACATCGTTCTACACATCTACAGGACAAACGAAACTACTAGAGTTGCTACATTGAATCCTTCCGTTATACACAATCTTACATCACTCTTCTTTTCTTAATAAACAGAAACAACCAATGCTATTGGTCCCTTAAGGCTTGCTCAATGGAGATTTGAAGGAGTCAACAGGATTTTTCTTAAAATTTTACATTCTACACAAACACACACACACACCAAAAAAAAAAACAAATAAAAAAGAGTTGCCATAAAATGTTGGAAAATCTATGGCTTAGTAAAGTTCTATTTGCTATATAGATAAATGAATACATCCCATCATCTTTGCAACACTGAGAACAAAGAGTACCATAGAAAAGAAAGAGCAGTTTTACACGGCAACTTGAGTAATGCTGATGTGTTCGACTTCAAAACATTGCAATTCATTTTTATTTAGTCACACCGCTCCTAGAGATTCTCTCTCTTTTTTTTAGTTTTCTTCTCTTTTTGATTTTATTTCTTTTTTTTTTCCATCCAGTCTTCTGCATCACGTGCCAGTCTGTGAGTGTAGCTCAGTTTATCCAAATCTCTATGTCAGTTAGGAATAAAAGACAGAGCGCGTTCAGGGGAATAAAAGACGCCGGCGTGGCCGCGTTAGGTCTCAGAGCATCCTGTTGCCAGGCTGTCGTGTCAGGGTGGAGCGAACATGCGACCGTTCAGCACCACGGGACTGGTGATCAGCTTTTTACTGGAGATAAACTGAGGTCTGAGCGGGGGGGAAAAAAAAAAAAAAACGTCCCTCTGTGCTGCACTGAAGATGATTCAAAAAAAGAAAAGAAAAGAAAGAATAAAAGATGATGTAAAACTGAAGAAATGGCACCAGCAAGTTGTGCGTGGTGGCCCCTTGCTAACGTTCGCTGCGTGTGCATAATAAAGACGGACTCCGTGACAGACTCGTCTGTGAGCCTGCGACGGTGGCGCTCGCTCTTTCTAGACGGACAGCGAACGTTAAAGGGGGCCGAGCCACGGCAATGAGGGAACGTTGGTTTAAAGCAGTGGCACTTTCCGGTAACACCTGGCTTGGAGGGCACGGATGCCATTGTAGCTGTTGAAGCTGTTGCCGTAGTAACAGAACATATTAAGATATAAAATATAGGATAGGATTTCTCTATATTGCATATGTTGCAGCATGTTTGCCAAGACTGAATGAGGTCATGTCCAGTTTGTTGGGAAAAAAAAAAAAACGCAAAAGCAAAAAATAAGTTAGGAAAAAAAAAAGTGTTGAGGAAAGAGAGAAACACAAGGTGCAAATTCCCTATAGAGATATGTCTCCAGCAAATCTCATCTCTCCGAAACTAACAGGAAAAAAAAAAGTACCCGACCATAAAATGACCTTCACTGGCTAAAGTCAATCATATTCCAAACTAAAAAAAAAAGAAGTCCAAACAAGCCTTCACTCTTAGTGCTCATGTCCTCCGTCTCGTTCTCTCCCTCACGCAGCGTGGAGGACACAATGTCGTAATGCGCTAATCACGGATAATTCGAAAGGATGATGATTCGAAAGTTCATTATAATGAACAGATATTTGAAAAAGAAAGAAATGAAAAATAAAAATAATAATAATAATAATATGCCAAAGTGTATAGCTCTCCTGGAGCGCAGGCCTACATTTTAATCCCCTCCTGCTGGCTGAGCTGAGAGAGCGTCTTCTTGATGCGCAGGGCGGTGAGGCGAGCAGCTCCGTTGGCGTACCAGCATTCTCGCATGATCTTCGCCATGACCCGCAGAGCCTGGACGGTGAGTGAGACACAAACAGATTGGTCAGACTTACCGCAAAAATACACACACAGTACGATGAGCCTGACTCACAACATAAGCTGCAGAAATAATCGAAAACAGAATATGTTTTTATTTTCTTCGTCTGATCTGTTTAGTTATCCTCTTGGTGCACTCCGTTACAGTCGCCGCGCACACATTTCCATTGCAGAAGTCATCGTGAAACTGCTTTCTTCTGTTTTAATTCTCTCCTGCTGTCCTTGCTACACCCACGTTTCATTTCAAACAAATTCCACTGTTACATAAAATGGTCAAACAGAGGCCTGTTTTTCTTTTCTCCTTCCATTTACCTGTAATATTGTTTTTTCATTTTAAGTATGAGGATGGAAACAGGTTGGAGTCTTTAGTGTTATCCACAGGTAAAGTGAACACAAGAAGAGATTCTACTCTATTCCGGCCTGCAATAACGGCAGAGCTCAAATGAATAATAAATGTTGTTGATATAAGATATACAGCGAGCGCATGCTTGTAGCATCGACACAAAATTGGCCAGAATAAATCGAGCTTTTTCTGTTCTGTGTACGGTTTAGAAAGCAGAAATGTCGACTGCAGAATAGAGCTGCATTCCTTTAGAGTTCTTCACTTGTCTAAAGAGAAATCGGAAATAATCTAGAATTTTTCGAGGGAATACGTTGATCGGAATGCGCGTAGCCGAGTCTGCAGATCCAATCTACAAGGGCGAACATGCTCACATGAATAGAATAGTTCCTGACTTTTCAAGATTAGACAGAAGTTGTCAAAAATCTCAGAATTTTGGCTTTGTCACGTACACGTCAGATTCCTGCTCGAACACTGCAGTTTGCTGAAGTATGTCAGTCAAGCTGTAACATTCCAGCAGGAGTATACACATCATGCTGGATGTGTGTGACAACCCCCCCCCCTTTACCCGCCCTCCAATATAAAAGGGCAGTATGGCTGATTGAAGTTTTAGCCATCAAAGGATATGCAACTTTATAAATAAACGAATAAAGAATGTTGCATTGGCAAAGTTGTATAGAACATGCAATCATTTTCTGGATCGTGTGTTTGCTATTGAAAAAAAAAAAAAGATTGAAAACATGAAATTAGAGCTTTAAATAAGATGTGGCAATCTGTCAGAAAATAGAGTGCTCATTTATTCCACAAGACAAACAATTTCGCTATGGGAATGCAAAGCTGGGCAGTCAGAAAGCTTTGGAGCTGTAGGGGGGGAAATATAAAATGAAAGAAAATTGAAAATTTAACTTTAAAATATGACTCATAAAAATAAAAAAGGCTGGTATTACAAAACAGACCGCTGTCCTTTAGAAGTGCTCCCAATACCCAAATCAGCCAGAATACTACAGCACAAAACATGACGCTCAGTATTGTGTTCTATATTGTGCTGGTTCCCCTTGTGCTACCTGGGTAGCTCAGGCTCCTTGGCGCATGACCCGGTCTAGTGCATCCCATGAGTGTGCAATCGGATCGGTATCCGGGGGGGTTTAAGGGCCGGGTCGATGAGCTTGAGTCTTTGCCTGAGGTTGCCTTTCTATCGGAGCCAGAATTGATGTTTTTCCGTGTTTAGCTTTTTTTGTGGGATCAGCGCGAACAGGCAGGTCTTTGGTCCCCAAGGGAACGGGTGAACATCGGGTGCCCATGATCCCGTCACCAGTTTACTGTTTTATAATTGATGATGTTAATGTTATATTGTGTTAATGTTATTGCTGATTAGTGTATGAATTCAAATAGGTATGGCATTTAATCAGGAGTCTTTCTTTCAAATTAAATATAAATCCTACCAATATGTCTCTGGAAAGACTAGGATGAAATATGGGCATGGGCTGTCAATTCTGAAAGATTTTTTTTTTTCTGTTCAAACTTACCCAATATTATTTAGCACTAAATCTCTCTGGATCTAATTCAAATTTTCCAACCAGTTACTAGACGTCCATATAAAATGTTCTTCCTTTTTCCAGAGCTTCATTATGTGCTCACACCCACATGAAACTTCCTCTTCCTGCGATCCCATATGCACAACTCCAGTCTCAACCAGATGCCTTCTAAATCTTTCTAAAAAGTTTTCATTAAAAATAACCCCAAAAAACTCTTAATAACATAAAATAATTAAAAACATTTTAAACATAATAATTTATTAAAAACATTCATAAGATATATATATATATATATATATACACACACACACACACACACACACACACACACACAATGGGATTGAGCCCTTAACATTTTTATAAATCCCTTTTAAATAGACTTCAGTGTAATTTTTTTCCCAGTACTCTCTCTATATAGAAAACCGAAAAACATTTTTAGAAAACTTTATGAAACCTTTCATTTAGCACGTTCAGTAGGAGCACCTATGCCAGTAATTACAGCTTCGGTTCTTCTTGGTTTAGTCTCATCAAACTCTGCACAGCTGAATTTGGGCAATTTCTCTCATTCTTACTGCCAGATTCACTCAAGCTCAATAGGGTTAGATGGGTAGTGTGTGCGAACTGCTAACGTCTGGTCTCTTTGCAAACATTCTCATAGGGGTTTAAGTCTGGGCCACTCAAGGACGTTCGGAGAATTGTCCTGATGCCACTATAGTGTTGTTTTGGTACACTCTGGAACAGGTTTTCTTCAAGGACCTCTCTGAATCTGACTGCAATCTTCCCGCTGTCAATTCTAATCCTGGTGCCGAGAAGCTCCCCTATAGCAAGATACTGGCACCACCTTCCATAGGGATGGTGTTAACCAGATGCTGCTGCTGATGCAGCTTTTTTGTTGCCAGATACAGTTTTTGGAGTTCAACCCAATAAAAAGTTAACTTTTGGACTCAACAGACTAGAAAGTTTTTTTTTTTCTTTTCTTTCTCCTACTCTCATAGTCTTTTAAGTGCATAAAACAGAAGATCTATTCAGGAGTGGCCTACTCACAAGTGTCTTCCATCTCTCCACCCTACTAGACAAGCCCCAGGGTTCATTGGGAGTTTTAGAAATGTTCTTCTGTCTCTAGAGGAAGTTCTGAAGTTCTTGGTCACCTCTCTGATGAAGATCCTTCTAGCCTGCTTATTGAAGTTGACCAGAAGATCAGCTCTAGGAATACTCCTGTGGTTGAACTTGTTTTCCATTTCAAAACACCAGAGTCCGCTGTGCTCCTGGAAACATCAACAGCTCTAGAGGTGGTTTTCTTGGGCTTCATGGCCTGTTTTTGGTCTGACATGCATTATATTTCAGTTGAATGGTTATATATCTTCATCACAATATTGATAGAGATTTGTCAGGTGCACTTTTAGGCTGCAGATTTCAAAGGTGCTCTAATGTCTTTGGATCTGGTGACTGGAAAAGCTATTGATGATGCCGAGACATGGGCAGGGCTGGATGATTCCATGGAATTACACCATCAATGCCAAATACTGACTCTATCATTTGCATGTCGAGGCAGATACAGTACATCACACCTGGAGACATTTGCATCCAAATTTGAATTGAATCTATGAGATTTGAATTGAACCAAATTTGCATGATCCCTAACAAAATTTGTCAGGAAACACATCTAACGACTGCTACGCCATGTAAAATTGTCATTTCTTGAAATTGTAACTGTATGTGCATGAAATTAGGAAAAATGAAAAACTAAATAAAGATACTCTGTCGCACTATCCATACTCTCTATGCGTTAATAAACACACAGCATCTTGGAATCACTCAGTCATCCCCTCGTCGAATTTCAGCTTTTTTTTCTCCACCACTTTATTTGTCTACACAGCAGATGGGGACTGGTTATATTTTTATTATATTAATATTCATTTCGAGCAGTCTGGCAGGACATCTGAAACCATGTCACGGGCTGCTTGCTGAGTGTCAGCGCTGTCTGTACTGGCTACCTGAAGCCAAATGAGGGAAAGAAAATGAGTGGGTGAGAGGGAAAGAACCCATCTTCATGACCGGTGCAAAATCTCGTCCAATATTTCATGCCGGGAGTGTGGCGATGCACCGTACGGATAACCCTTAATTTCTTTATTGATATTCAGTCCTACCACTGGAACACCGAGCACGGGGCTGGAATACATATCAGACGAGACACAAGTTCACCACAGGGCAGCAGATACATTCATTCACTTCCAGCAACAATTTGTGAATTTCCTGTGGGGTTAATAAAGCCATCTATCTGCCATCGTCTTAGTCGTATTATCATTCGGGTTTTTGTTCAAGCACGAGTGATAACTACGCCTGACTAATTAGCCGTTGTTGGCCTTCCGTCTGCGGGTCCTGCTCGGTCGCAGTGAAAATCCGGCATCCACGCTGTTGTATTCACAGACGCAATGGGAGACTTGACTGAAATGAATAACTCTAACCAGCTAATGAAATCATATTTGGTGTGAGGCGGCAACTATTTATAGCCTTTTATTTTTAAATGCTTTAACCTTCCTCTTAGGGGCAATAAAATTGTAGCACCCCATACAGCGGGGGTCAAAGCGTGTGATCACTTGCAAATTGAATGGCAATAAAATAATGATTAGGATTATTAGTGTCACACAGTGCCTCGGAAATGAAGTTTCTTGTTTGTCTCGGCATGGTGCAACACCGGGATATGATAAACAAACCTGTGGTCAATTCACAATGAGTTCCTTGGAGAGGTCATTAAAAAAAAAAACATTAAAAAAAAAACATCCATTTTCACTGCTCCTGTTTTAGGAGGTAGCCCTGGTGAAGCAAGAGTGTGTAAATGTAATCTCAGCCGTTTCACCGTCCAAACAAGCCTGCGACAGCCATGGCTAAGACACCTGCGCGTGTATGTGTATGTGTGTTTGTGTGAGCGTAGGCGGCCGAGTCGTAAACACAGGCAGAATGCACAATCTGCTTACATTACTCCACCAAATGCTGCAGACGTCATGCGCTAAATCACACCCCGACAAACGCTGCAGGCGATCGGCCAGGTTTACGATAAACTCGCCTAGGAAGCAGAGCAAACGTGGCACACTAGTCAATTTGGCGCTCTTAAAAAAAGAAGAGGAAAAAAAAAATCACACACACACAAGATCAAGGTCGAGCAGATGCTGATTAGATTACGGAAATGCATTATGGAGAATTAGGCCTAATGTAATTGTGCCTCTTTTTCTGCGTAATAAAAAGGACGCTAATAAAGGTGGAGTGGAGGATGCGGCTGCTGTGGGCTTGATGGATGGCAAACGATAGAGGAAGGAAATCTGAGAGAGCTCAAAAAGGCTGCAGTCTCTTCCTCCTTCTCTCTCACTCTTGCACACACACACACACACACACACACACACACACACACACACACACACACACACACACACACACACAGTGTCACACACATCTCTCCTGGGGGCTGCGGTTTGGCTCAGACGCTTGGCTCTGATAACTAATAAACACACATGTAGGAATTTGACTCTCTGAACACGAGGGGTTGTTAGCAAAAGTGGAGGAGATGTGTCTCGTTCTCGGGCTGTGGGGGAACTGAGGAACGCTCAGGGAGGATGTCGGATCGGCAGCGTACCTCGCAGCTCTGCCATCTGTTGGGAATGTTGGGCCGCAGTTTCTGCTCACACACCACCTTCCTCATTTCCTCCACGGACGGGTCGGACTGCACCAGATCGTAATATGGCAACTGGTAATCTTCATGAATGCCTGGCGGAGAGGAGAAAGAAAAAAGAAAAAAAAACTTGCATGTAAATCCAGGCAGTTTTTTTTTTTTTACATTAAAGATTGTGTTGAACTTTCCTCTCATTACGTGCTGCCTGATCCGGATTGCTGAATGCAAATCCAAAGAGGACACAGAAAGGGAAAATATAATCTAATGCAGTACCAAAGCGCAACAGTAATATGAAAAGACAAGTCATTTTAACTGAAGCACCTCCAATCGAGCATCTGCTTGCAATTTCCCAGAAGACTAAGCCCATGGCGTAGATATCCGCTCGCTTGAACGACTCAAAATGTTTCATATTTATTGAATCGTCAAGGACCTCGGGGGCCATGTACCTGTTGGGAGACAGTTTGGAGATTTAATTAGAACACACAGAGAGAACAAAATAAAATAAAAAAAAATAAAAAAAACAAAAAAACAAATACTGCTTAAGAGATTAAAATTTCAGCTCGGCAGAAAGGACCCAATTAAAAAAAATAAAATAAAAAAAAAGCTCCAGAAGCCCATTTTAAAATAAATTAGGTTCTGTTATTGCTATTATTAAGAACACTGAAGCAGAGACAAAGGGTGCAATTCTGGAGACAGCATCATCCTGAAAAGACCAAAGTAATTGTCATCACAAGTTATACAACTGTTAATTCTGGTCTACTTGGTAACTTTCTAAGAGTGCTTATATTAAGTATAACAGCACTGGTTTTATATATATATATATATATATATATATTAGGGGTGCGCCGATCAGGATTTTTGGGGTCGATCACAGATTTCCGATCACTAGAAGCTGTATCGGCCGATACCGATACCGATCACCGATTAGTGGATCTACTTGAAGCCTCATCATGTAGCATTATTTATTAAACTATATCTAACAACAATGTAAATTAAGTATTGAAATTACAAGAAGAGGAATATCATGAATTGACAACTATATTTATTGGCAAGCAACATGTGCAACACGTCAACTTAAAACATAGCAGCCTGTGCTTGGTTAGTAATTGGGAACAGCTTAGAGCTTGACAAACACAACTTTCCTGTAGATTTTAGAAAATGTAATAAAATAACAGACAAGTAGGACGCGAGTCGCCGGAAGTTCTGCAAGGACCGCCAAAAAATTAAGCGTTTAATTTTTCGCGCGAAAGGTGGAAACGTAATCACAGTGAATCATGATGAACCGTACTTTCGGCCACTGAGCGAAACCGCGCAGGTGAGATAGTGGAATTACCGACAGCTGAGTGAGTTGCTGAACTCTCCTGCTCTCTTAGCGCTAGCGTTAGACAGGTTGCAGATTGCTAATGTATTGTCTTTTTCACACAACACGTAGAATTGCCAGACCGATGAAGCCATTTTATCAGCGCGCAAAAAAAATTAGTTTTGCGTCATCTGATCGGCTTTTCTATATCGGTCATTATAGAGACTGCTGATCAAACTTCCCATAGCTATTATCGGCCAATTATGATATCGGCGACCGATCAATCAGAGCACCCCTTATATATATCAGATCTAGCAATAGTTCATGACTTTATACAGGCTCTTCATCAACCAACCTGTGCAAGAAACACTACACAACTACACAAAACACACTACACTGTTCAGCTGTCACATTTTTGGGAGACTTACTTTGATAAAGAATTTAAAAAATTAACATTATTTGTTCATACTGTGTCTAAAATGACTGTTACCGTTCTATATTTAAGCAATATCACATGACCTGGAGTGCTGTTGTACTGAATATCAGCATGGCTGTGAATCGGTCATGATACTGTAACAGTATGACCTCGAGTGTGATTTTGCTTTCATACAACAGTGATACATACTGTATAAACGTCTATATCACCACTTGTAACTACTGCATAAAGAACAAAATAACACTCGCAGCCGTGCTAATATTAGGTACAACATCATTCTTGGCTGTGGTTTATTGATTAATTAACCCACAACACTTTTTAATTCTCAAATCTCATTAATCATAAGGTGATATAAAGTAAAGCATGCATACATACACATGCTTAACTTAGTATATTGGCTTAGTATATTGGTATGGTATATATATTCTGTATATAATAAGACTTAATAAAGGGATACAAAAAATACTATGTCTCTATATCATACGTGTGATGAGCATTCATCTGAAGAAATTATTAGTGTCAAATATTAGTGTCAAATATTTTAAAGACAAAAACAAAAAAAAAGATATTTTTTCTTGTTTACTTCAAAAGAGAAAAAAAGAAAAAGCTGCTATAATGCAAGTGAGTACTGTAGTTGTGTACTGAGTATTAGCAATAAGCAATTCTAAGCCAAGTTATTCCACTCCAACCTTCACAAACCATCTGTTCACCACTGTTCACGGTGCTTGCTTTGTACATGGGGGTATTGTTGTGGTTAAGATGTTGGACTATGTATCAGAAAGTGACAGGCTCAAATATCAGCACAACCAAGCCGCCTGAGCAAGGCACTTAACACGCAACTGTAAGTCATTGTGGATGAGGGCCTCTGCCAAATGTTGTAATGTAAATGCTTGGGGCTTTTCATTCCAGTAATAAAAACAAGAAGTAACTGTGTGGTTCCATCCAACAGTTTGGATGTTCACAAACTGGTGTCCAGAAACTTTTGGACATACAGTGCAACTATGAAACCATCTGTCCATTTCCTGGTTTAAAAATAAATGGGTAACAAAGTACTTTCTACAAATACACATCAGCTAAACGAACCAAGCGTGTTGCTCCAGTAAGGGTGGGGTTTGGTATTAGATAAAATCAAAAAGGTTTCGGCTGGAGTTCCCCCTGTAGGTCAAGAAGGAAGGCCGTCAGCTCAGCTAATGCCTCAAAATTCAAAGCCGGGTGACGTCAAGGCCTTATTTATCCAGACATACTCCAGAGCTGAGAGAGAGGGCCTTGAGCCCAGATGGTGCTCGGATCTCACCTGATGCTTTTGGCCCAGCCAGGAAGCGAGGAACCGACGCCAGAACTCTCAGTGACACTCTCCTAGAGACCGACCCAAAAAAATACCTCGATACGACCGGTGAGCTGTCCTGTACTTCACACCATTATCTTCAATCAACTCCGAACTTACCGGAGGCTGTCCTCATAAAGCACCTGCGCCGTGTTCCAGCTCGCTAAAGTGAGTGAGAATGGTGCTCAGCAGTGGCGTGGATCTGACAAGCAGGCAAACTGTTCCTCTGGCTCCTTTAAAGAATCGGGACTTAACACCACACAACACACTCGAGACGATGCCATGCACCATGCCATGGATGACAAACTGCCATCCTGACACTCTCCAGCAGTCGTTTAAGGCCCAAGAGATGTGAAGCCAAACTGTGGAGCGTTCTCCAGGCCTGCTGGCTCACAACTGTGACATCTTTTGAATTACAGCCTCCCACGGGTTCATTAGAGCGCTTTTCTACTTGACTTAACAGCAGACGGAATCAGGGCTCGTCTGATTCAATGTGCTGGCCATGTTTAAAGAATAATGCCCCAATCCGAGGTGCGAGTGCGTGTCCTGCAGTGGAAAGACGGTGCATTTGTATGAGCTGTGTGTTACTCCGCGGTGACTCACATGTCTGCCGTCTTCGTCTCGTTCACATGCTGTTCTCTCTCCTCATTCACTACTCGCTGCTATAAAAGTAACTGGGAACTGCTGAGAAACTAACTTGCTGAGGAGTGTGTGGCGTTGGAGCACGTTAGAGACTAGCTATCAAAACAACCACAGGTGGACATTCTGTTTCCATCAAAACATTTCAACAGAGCTGTATCTGAAAAAGTGTCCAAAGTGTTCCCGGAGCCTGGAGGTAAAGAATGAAACACAACAGGATACGCTATTAGAGGGAAATAATAATCGGAGAGGCGGTGTGGTGTGGAGCCACGCGAGGCAGAATCACTGCTCATTATTTGCCAGTAAAAGCACGGCCGGAATCTTTGTGTTGTAAGGAACAACATGCCGTATTTTTGTAGATTCTCCTGTTCACACTGTAGGTAAGGAATAAAACTGCGCTGAATAGAGATGTGTGATTAAAATAGTTTTTGGTGGTGGAATCAAGGAATTGAATCAAAGAGCCAAATGATAAACGGTCTGAAATTGATAAATTCCTTGAAAAATAAACAAATAAATGAATAAATACCACAGCATTGGCAGAAAATGGAAAACGCTTGTATCTTCTGCAAATACTCGCGTTTTGTGAAAGTATCATTTATGCAAGGTTACTGCCACACATTGGAACAAGTCATACAACATTTCAATGCATTTCAAAAGTAGAACCATAAGAATGAAAGCTTTGAGACGAATCAGGCGCTGTACATTAGCGCTATCGAATCGAATTGAAACGAGAATTCACAGCTCTAATGACCTGGTCTAAATAACAGCAAGGCCAAAGTGTTCTCTTTTTCTTCTTCTACCATCACAGTGACTGCCTGACAATCTTTGTTAATAAAAAGACATATTGTGTTTCTTTAACATTTTGTAGTGATTTACTGTAAGGAATATTGACAAGACAAGTCGGTTCATTTTATCACTCGCGTTATAGCAGCTATAAATATTCTTTCTCTTTTTTCCCAATCTCTCAATCAAATAAACAAACACTAACGAAATACAGTACAATGTAGGAACTCCTTTCCTGTAGTGTGGGGAAAAAATGACCTGGCCTTCCTAACAGAAATTTAATCATGTGTCAACAGATTTAAATCAGTTACTCACTCTCACTCACTCATCGTCTATACCGCTTTATTCGGAGCCTATCCCGGGAGGCTTGGGGCATAAGGCGGGGTACACCCTGGACAGGGTGCCAATCCATTGCAGGGCACACACATTCAAACACTACGGGAAATTTGGGAACGCCGATTAGCCTAATCTGCATGTCTTTAGACGGTTGGAGGAAACCGGAGTACCCGGAGGAAACCCACCAAGTATGGGGAAAACATGCAAACTGCATGCACACAGAGACAGGAATTGAACCCGACCGGAATTCGAACCCGGACACTGGAGGATCACCACGTATACTAATCATCACCGGCCAGATCATCCGGCATCATCTGCCCCTGTTTCTCACTGGTTCATGCCTTTAGATGTTTTTATGCCTGAATGATTCATAGTTTCTTGTTCTCTGTGCCCTAACAAACCAAACACCCTCCTCTGAAACTGGTCAGGTACATGGCCTGGACTGTAAAATGAGAGACAAAAACTTGCCAAAAATGAGAGGCCTGGAGAACCATTCCTCAAGACTACATAAAAAATACAAGAACGTCTGGTTCACTGGAAGCTCTGACTCTCTTCTTTCAGTTCTGTGGTGCTTCTGTAAAACAACTTAATTTCAATTAGAAATGATGTCAAGCAGTCATTTCATCAGTTAACTCACTGGAGCTTGAGGTTTCACTTTATCTAACCAATTCAATTTAATAACAAGAATAAAGACATATTAAAAAATAAGCGGGAAACTTTGTAATGTTCATATACCAACTTGCTTTATTTTCAGTCCTGAGGTCTGACTTAAGATACTACACCTAACACCACGTTCGACGGTAATTTAAAGGTAAGGCAGTAAAAAAAAGTTACTATTTTTCCTCGTGTCAAAATTGAGCACATCTTAAAATAACTGTTTGGCTTTCCAAAACCACACAGGGAAAGCACTGATAAAGACCTAAGCGGCAACTCAATGAGCTTTAGGGAAAAATAAGGGGGTCAGATAGGACGTTTGGATTACCTTTTGGTACCCACTCGGTGGTTTGGGGCGATATCGATGGTGTCTGTGGCCGAGTCGTGGCGCACAGCCAAGCCGAGATCCGCGATGCAGCAAGTGCCGTTCTTCTTCACCAAAATGTTCTTGGACTTCAGATCTCTGTGAGCGATAGCTGGTTTGCCTGCAGATAAAAAAATAAAGAAAGAAAAAGTGAGGTTAGATGCGGAGCTCATTATAAATGAGACAGAAAAGAAAATTAAGTCTGCTCATTGACTAGATGGGAAAGATGATGAAAAAGAACTGCAGGGCCACAGGCGAGGCAGGTGAAAACAAAAAGGGAGGCCTTGAAGCGAACAGAGGCGGGTCTCGGAGAGCACGACTGATTTGATGTTGCGGTGGTGCAGTGCAGTTATTGAGCTAAAGGATTTACAGGAACGCACGCACGCACGCACACGCACACACACACACACACACACACTAGCCAGTATATAGTGTAAATGAGGCATATAGAGTGTGTGTGTGAGAGCATGTGCATGAATGTGGCATACATGTACTGTAGTGACTGTGTGTGAATAAAGCCTACAGTGTGTGTGTGTGTGTGTGTGTGAAGAATAAGGTGTACAGTGTGTGTGTGTGTGTGTGTGTGTGTGTGTGAGTGAGTGAATGGGGCTAATACAGTGTCCATAAAAAATATTCGCCACTTGGACGGGTTCCTCTTTTGGTGCTTTTTTACACTGAATCATGATGAGTATAATTTGGCCTTTTTGACAATAACAGTAATTTTTGTTATAACACTAGCGGCACAATTCTGTGCCAGAAACACATTAGCCAATAACAGATTTTTAAACAATAATAATAATAAAATTAATGAAATACAGAAGTCCTGCCGTTGTGTTTCGGGAGCCTTCAGACATCAAACTGTACATTTGGGTTTGTCAGGTAGAACCGAAATTATTGTTACCTCTACTGAAATATGGGAATAAAATTAATTTTACTTTATAATATTATAATAATAGTATTATTACTTTTGGTCAGTAGAAGCAACCAGAAACAACTATAAAGACAAGTGATCATAGGTACCTCTGCAATTTCTTTGCCTATGTGACCCACTTTTTTTTGTTGTCCTCATCATGTTTATATACTCGATTAAAATAAAAGAAAATTCACATCATCATATGGCTGAAAAAATAAATAAAAGTATAAAATGTCACACTATATTGCACAATCCTGAGATTATAAAACTAATATATTTATTAATGCACAATAATACAAAACAAAAAGTTTATTAATAAGAAAAATATGAACTGCAAACTACGAAGGGTGTTCAAGTCGAACCAGGAAATTTCTTGTGAACGAAAATCAAACTAAAACTAGACTTCAGGCACAGTACGCCGATGAGACTGAACGGTCAGGTGGTCTTTTACAGACTGTTCGTTGCTTGCAGCCGTTAAGTGGGTCGCTCATGCATGACACATTTTACACAGAATCTGGAACCGAGATGGATCTTGCTAAAAAAAAACTTAAAAAAAAAAAAAACTGAGTGCTCACAGAGACTTTTCAGTGAAAACTTCCGGGCGTGTGTTTATTCGCCGCTCCTCTTTTCAGTCTAACAGCTAACGATCACGCTGTTTTCAGGCGGCTCACAAGTGCAGGCTGGGCGCCGCGGTCCCGCTCTAATGATAGACACAAGCCTAGAGCCAGAGTAAAGCAATTTCACTTGCGCTATTATTCCCAGCTTTTACTCCGTTCACTCTCGCGTCTCACCAACAATGAAAAATGGGAGGCGAAAAAAAAGGCTCAATTTTAACATCTTCACGTCAGACAGAAACCAGTACAAATTTTATTTTTATCCTTTTTTTTAAAGAAGTTTTCACACTTTTCAGGCACATTTTTCACACTACACCAAGGATGAACTGTGCCCTAAAAAAGCCCGAGTCCTCTTTAATAATGCTGCGTCATGGAGCATTAGCTTCCATTTGCTTTCCACCAAACTGAACGCTTTTATATCAACCGCGCATTTTTTTTTTTTTTTTAAACTGCTTCGTCACAGCTTGCGTATCAATCCGTGTCTCCTCACATCCGTCCCGTCAGACTTGAAAACGACGCTAGAAAAAGGAGGGACTAATTAAGAGCAGCGATTACCTCGGCTTCGGGGCACAGAGAAATCGTGCCGTCTGGCTGAATGAGAAGGAAAAAGAGAGCAGCTTAATTAACATCTGTTGAGCATTCCCACACACAGACAAACTGAGCAAGGACAGCGTCAGCCAAATCTCAGCTTTTAGTCATTCGCTGCTCTGTTAAAGCTGAGGAAATCATCTGCAGCTGTCTCGGGGTCCTTAATTACATCTATACGCGGCTCTGGAAGCTGTTCAACTCCAGAAGCACCGCATATAAAAGCGCGGGCGACTGTTCTGGACCGGCGCGTCCGTCGAGTCCCGGGGGCAGACAGGGGTTTAGGTGGTCTCTTTATTAAAGTGGAGGAAAAAATAGTCTGGAAGTTTTTTTTTTTTTAAAGTCAATTAGAAGTAAAAAAAAAAAAAAAACCTGGCTGCACTTTCACACACCATTCATGAGACAAACATGCGCACACACATATACGAAGAGACACGGACACCCAAAGGAATACTTCGGAGTTTCGGTGTGAGGAAAATAAACGTTTTTTTTTTTTTTTTACACTCTGCCAGACTTGCGGACGCTCCTGTTTCTCCGAAGCGAATATATGATCACACCAGGGAAACAGGAAACACACCCCGACTGGAACACTCACGCAGACGTCTTTTCCTGTAAACTTTTTAGTCATTCATCAACCTAATAAGCATACACGTTCTTCTTCTTCTTGGGTTGTTTTCCCTCTTTTTTTCCGTCGTTGTGCACCGAAACGGTAATCCGGCGAGCGAGCAGGTGTTACCTTGTGTCCCGACGATCTCCATGTGCAGATGAGCCAGGCCGCTCGCCGTGGACAGGGACAGCTTGATCATGCCCTCCACGGTCACGGTGTATCTGTTCAGGTAGTCGAACAGGGAGCCGTGCTCGTGGTAATCCGACACCAACCACAGCTGGGTCCACGTTCCGTTGTCTGAAAACAGAAAAAGGAAAACAAAACATTGGCACATGTATTCTGATGTTCCCTGCAATAAAATGTGATGAAAGCCTTTCGGTGTAGTGCTTGTCACAAAGCAGCTTTCCAGAAATCCACGTCTGGAATGAGATCCATAACGAGCGAGCCAGAGGCAAGAGAAATAAAAGTCCCCGAGACAGGAACCTCAAAAATATGCATCATCCTTTTTCCGGGAGCGTGAGATTATAAATCATTAAAGTACTAAATCGCATAGAGAACTGTGAAAAAAGAAACGCATTCATGCGTGTAAAGCTAAGAATCATTCGGACATATAAGATGAATTCCACATCCTACCTACGCTAAACCACTGCTTTAGCATCATTTACTGAAGATATCCATGTACAGAATAACAAATCGTGATGTCAGGAGCGCCGGGTAAAGAAAAGGGGTTTATTTGATGAGGGAAGCAGAATTGAAGTGCAGAGGAGTTCTAGTCAGAGGAAACAGGAAAAAATGATGAGGCAATGAACAAACACCGCGGCGTAGCCTAGACAAAATCTATACATATAATAAAACTGTAAAGTCGCCGTGTCTGTACATTGAAATATAATTCGGAGGGACGTAAGATAAGTAAAAGAACACATCGAGGTGGTTTTGGGAATTTTTTATCTGTCTGCTTGTCCGTTTGTTTGTGCACACATCACGTAAAAACTACTAATCTAATGTTAATGAGGTTTTCACAGCTGTATTCAGTCAAGTTTGAGGTAACATATAGGCTTTGTTTCATGGCAATCGGCCCACGCAAAGAGAAGATATGCTACTTTGAAATTTAAATGCGAAACGCCCTTCTATCATTTAAAAAAAAAATAAATAAATCGACCTTGAAAAAAATCATTACTTCATCGCAAAATTCAACAGATGGCGCTGTACATTTGTCAATGCGCTCTTATGAGTGTGCAATTGAAATCCACTTAATAAACGCGATCTCACCTTCATTCCGCGCACTTCATGGTAAAACGCAAAAATTTTAGTTCTTTCCAAAATTCAACAGAAATAGCATTGAACATTTTTTAAAACACGCTTATGAGTTTGCAATTAAATCTCACACGAACGAAGCCACGGGCACATCTTGCTCACAATAAAATGAGAGTAAAGGGAGAAAACAGAAGAAAAAAAACAGATTGGCAAGTTCAAAAGATAAAAACAACATTACACTGCAGGAAGTTGAATACTTTCCTACAACAGCACAGGTGACGTTTTTTCTTCCAGTCATTTGCTAACAATGACAATTTTCTACTAATGTAAGAAAAAACTCCATTTACACAAGGGGTGTTCATGTCACACCGGGACTTAAATAACAGAACACAGTTGTGAATAAAAGGCTGTTGTTGTTGGGTTTTTTTACCTCGTCATTAACGAGAAAGTCCCGGTTTGACTTGAACGCCCCTCGTATTTGGATTTTATGCTGATAATGATAAACAATATCATTCACACTATGTGGCCAAAAGTTTGCGGTCACCTGCCTATCACTGCCACTATGATGGAAGCACACAAGTGTCCAGAAGTTCTTGAACGGATCCGAACATTTTCCAGCGTTACTGTGCACGACTCCAGGTCGAGTTTCCAGGACACAGATCCCTGACCTAAACCCCACTGGATGAACTGGTTCACTGAGACTGCACTCCAGGCCTCCTTAACTGACATCAACGCCTGACCTGACCTCCTTAATGCTCATGTGGCTGAATGATCATAAATCCCCACAGCCATGCTCCAGAAGTCTAGTGGAAAGCCTTCCCAGAAGAGTGAAGCTCATTACTCATTCAAAAAAAAGCACATACGGCTTAAACTGTCGGGTGTCTGAATACTTTTGGCCATATACATTTATAAAAGCTATAAACAAGTATTCCTACTCTCTCTTGAAGTTACTATTAGAAAAAGAAAAAGAAAAAAGAAAATGCATATTGTTAGTGAGAAACTACACATGCAACATCCTCGTAACTTGGACTTAATGAAAAACGTAAAAAGGACCTGTGACTTATACAGAACGAACGCTATAGACTCCTTCCATCATTTTAAAACACATGTGCTAATCCTGTGCTGAAACATAAAGTGCCAGTGGTGGCTCCGTGGCTAAGGCTCTGGGTTCTTGATCAGAAGGTTGAGGGTTTTTATTATGGGATTTTATTATGCGCTAATATATACATGTACAAGGGAACGATCTGTATTTAATTACCTGTTATATTGAAACTTAACTGATCTCCCGGGTCACTGCTGTGCAGGTGCGAACGTGTCCCATCAGTTCATTTTGTAATCGTGGACTGCTATCCGAGGGCGTTGTGATCTCGACCTCTTCTGCCCACACTGTCGACACTCTGGTTTTTTTTTTTTGAGGTGTTCGAGGATCCGCCCCCTATAGTCCTGATCTCGCACCATCTGACTCTTATCCGTTTGGTCCCCTGAACTCGATCCTACCAGGACGAAGGCTCGCTTCTGATGAAGACGTGAAGACGGCGGCGTATCTGTGGCTCGCAGCTCGGCTTTAAATATATATATTTTTAAGATTTCTTATATGTCTTTTCTAACAGTAAACGAAGATAAATTCTACAGACAGAGTGCGGATCATTTTTGACTCACTCTCGTGTGTGTGTGTGTGACAAATACAATATGCAGAGTGTCTGAGTCACAGGTTGCTATGGATCAAACTTTTCCATTTAGACTAAAAGTACCAAAACTGCTGTGTGTGTGTGTGTGAGAGTGTGTATGTGTGTGTGTGTGTGTGTTTTTTTTTTATTAGGTTAATTTTTTTTCTACTGCAGACGTTCATGTCAGTGAGTCTCGGCTGAATAACGTAAACAGGAAACTCTTTTGTTCTGTTTGTTTCTGTTGGTTTAAAATATTCTTTTATACGATGATGCTGTTGTGCATCCTCTCGATGTAATTACATGGGCGATAATGCATCTTAAAATGCGAGCAGATTAAACCGGGGCGAGGGGACTAAGCGGGAGAGTAATGGACTAATGGACAGAATAACGAAGACCTCTGCTCACAGCTCCGTGCAATTCCAGATGGCCGGGTGAAATCTCTGAGCAGCTGCTCCGACTCCTAGCACTGCCCTTTTCCTATATAAACACACTTATTCTCTTACACACACACTCTCTCTCTCTCGCCCTCTCTCTCACACACACATTGGGTTTCTGTTCTTATCAACATTCGCGACGAAACTTTAAGACGAATCCCGAATGAAGTAAGCAGCATGATTTCCAGTAAACACTATTGTCAAGTTTGGGGAAAACAGCTGCTTTTTTCTTTTTCTTTTAAAGCAGTTCTCACAGAAGACTAGACGAGACATGATGTCAAAGCTAATAAACACACTGCCTGGTTCATGCTTACAGTCAGACATGAAAGGGGCAGGACGGAAAGCCTGAATTCCCTCAACGGTGTCATTCAGCTCTAATCCGAGCGGTGCTGGCCCGGTCCCGGTCCTGTAGCTGGGACTGAGGTTCTGAGAACGTCGTGCCAATTAAAAATGAAAAACAACTGCTAGTTTTTTTAGCTACCATAATTCTTCTAATCACTCAATCAATCTCACCTATCCCGCTTTATCCTGTATACAGGGTCATGGGGGACTGCAGCCTATCACAGGACACATCCTGGGCAGGGTGCAAATTTATCGCAGAGCGCACACACACACACACACACACACACACACACACACACACACACACACACACAAGATTATGGGCAATATGGGAACGCCAACTAGCCTAATCGGTGACTCCGGAGGAAACCCACCCAGCACGAGGCGGGAATCGAACCCGGACCCTGGAGGTGCAAGGGTTCTTATTAGAACAATTCTTATAACCAATCATAACGCAGGAGGCGGGATTTGTCAGAAAATGGTTCTTTTTCTCTTAATCCCAAGACACTTTAATATTTTTTAACGCGCTCCAGAAATGGAAGCCTGGTTCTGCTCATCACTCTCAATCACACTTCAGTTAATTGTAGTTAATTGTGCTTGATGCACTACAGCTCCAGCATTAATTGAGTGCGGTGTGGACTGTATGTCTGATCTACTCGATATAATCAGTGTTCTAGCTACTAGATGTTTATTGTTGCTTGAATATCCCTGTGGTCTCATATCTCCAGGGTCGAGGGTACGATTCTCGCCTCGTCTCTGTGTGCGTGGAGTTTGCATGTTCTCCCCGCGCTTGGTGGGTTTCCTCCCACAGTCCAAAGATTAGGTTTATTCCCCATATTGCCCGTAGTGTGTCAATGAGTGTGTGTTTGAGTGTGTGTGTGTACTCTGCAATGGATTGGCACCCTGTGCTTGGTGTACCCTGCCTAGTGCCTGAGGTTTTCTGGAATATTCTCCTTCCAGGATACGCAGTATAAAAGATGCATAAATAAATGACTGAATAAACATCGCGACAGCATGGCACACACACACACACACACACACACACACACACAACGCGTGCCACGTTCTGTAATGGGGGCGTTCTCACTGCTCCCTGGTTAAAGGCTCGACAACGACGACCCAGGATTCTGCCTCCGTTCCTTTCATACAGAACAATGGTGGTGCAACATTCCCGCCCCGAACCCACCATGCGTGTGTGTGTGTGTGAGGCTTGAGAGAGGACAGACCAAGGAATGGTCTGGCATACATAATACAACTCGAGCTAAAATGTCATATACCGTTAGACCTGTACGGAGGATACTGCACGCTCGTTACGAGTTGGCTGTAGTTGCTAGTCACTAGCATTTGAATGTTTATTCATTAAGATTTTATTAGCATTTAATAATTAAAATGCACATGTCTTTGGACTGTGGGAGGAAACCCGAGTACCTGGAGGAAACCCACCAAGCACAGAGGGAACATGCAAACTCCATGTTCTAAAACCTGCGCCCTGGTCCTGATCTGAACCAGAGCTGGAGGTGACACGGGGACGTTCGGACCTTTATTATCAGCGGCGATGAAGCCCAGGATGTTCTCATGGCGCAGCATGACCGTCTGGTAGATTTCAGCCTCGCGGAACCAGGAGCGCTCCTCCCGAGAGGAGAAGATCTTCACTGCCACTTCCTCTCCTCTCCACTTTCCCCGCCACACCTCCCCAAAGCGGCCTTTCCCGATGCTCTCCTGCAGGATGATGGTCCTCGCGATGGTCCTCTGAACCAGCAGTGGGAGACCTGAGACACAAAGAGAGACAAAGACTTAAAAATGAACCCTGGGAATCGAGATATCATTCAAAATTGTCAGTATAACTGTATCTCAGTCAGTCGTATGGATGATTAACAACTGCTGGTCTCGCTTCAAAGATACATTTTAGTATAAGCCATAGTTATAGGTGTTGGTCTAGCATAATTAGCTGCATTAATCATTATATCAATGAAAGGACCTTTCAAGAATTGGAAGACAAAACATGTGTGTGTGTGTGTGTGTGTTTGTGGACTAGGCAGGGCTGTACATCTACACATTATAGAGAGATATCATTATTCACTATCTCCCAAACGTTGCCATGAGTACGTGCCATCAATTCATTAAGTTATCAAGGGCACGCTAAATATCCTCTCCAAACAAAGAGCAATATTTCCTCTCCATTTCTGTAATTCACGGCACAATTCACAAGCTAATAAACGTGCCACGATTTCCTCAAACACTAAAACATTTGTCATCCAAGTCCTAAACATTTAATACTATCCACGGGGGCCTCTTATTCAAGCGGGCGCTCCAGCACTAAGCCGTGTCGAATTTGGCTGTTCGAATCGAATAAAAAGCCAATTTCGATGATGAGAGCTGATTTGTTTTTAATGATCATTCTCAAAACACATCCGGAATGTTTGAAACATTTGCAAGAAAAAAAGGGGGGGGGGGGGTCGGGGGGGGTTCCTATACAATGTACATATAGTGTACAATAATTATATTCTGTTTTCTCTTAGTCACTTCTGTTTAAGCGTGAGTCATCTCCCATACAGTAAGTGTAGTTGTTTTTTTGTTTGTTTTTTGGACTGTACGCTCAACATGATTGATGATTTGTAACTAAATGTTTATTGTGTTACTCTCCTTGCTAGTGCATGTTTGAAATTTCCTTTGGGATCAATAAAGTATGTATGTATTTATGTACAGTATGTGTCTATCTACACTACTGCTTGAAAGTTTGGGATTGATTGCAAATTTCTTTGTTTTTGTTTAATTTAATTTTCTACATTTTATAGCAATATGTACTGGACTTTACCAAACACTTGTGTAATTTGCTCACTACGTCTGTTTACATAGTGTACTGTGAATTCTCCAGCATGCTCAGTAAAACCTAACAGCTGTTTTACTTACAATACTGCACACATCTGTATCGAACACTATTGTTTATGTTATTACTTAGTGCTTTTTATAGAAGTTTCTTTTCATGTAGAAATGTTTTCAAAAGCATCATTGCATATGGCTTTTGTTTGGATGTTCCCAAGATTTTTGCACAGTACTGTAAATAAAACAGCTGTTAGTTCTTTTGGTAACTTCGTCACACTCACTCCTTTCTATTCTCGCTCCTTTCTCCTTTCTCTTATCATGCAAAACCCAGGAGTCTACATTATTGATTTTTTTTTCCCATCTGAAAACTGGTCTGTCATGTAATATGTCGCTTTCTTTACAGGCATGCAAATATTCCTCTGTAATGTTATTTATTCATTCATTTTAGTGTATCTTTGTAGGGAATGGTCTTGTACATAATAATGCAGACATAATAAACTTATATAACTAAATTTGTACTACAGATAATATGGCGCCTACGACTTTTGCACAGTACTGTATATATAGAAATACAGTGGAACCTTGGACTAGAAGCATAAGTTGTTCCGGAAGGGGACTCGTATTCCAAAACACTCGTAAACCAAATCAAATTTTCCCATTGGAAAATAATGAAAACTCAAATTATTCGTTCCACAGCCCCAAAAAATAAATACATAAAAATAATTAATACAATATAAAAAGTAAAAATAAAACAAATTAACCTGCACTTTACCTTTAAAAAAAGTAAAAATAAATCCCGACAGATAAGTGTTTCCGTTTATGCGTGCAGGCACTGTGTGTGTATGTGTGTGAAATGTGCGTGCACACACACATTAACGGAAAAACTGTTTTATAGGAAAAATTATCAAGGAACATCGCTAATGACACTCGCGTGAGCGCATACTAACAAGATTAAGAAAAATAAATAAATAAACCTGCACTTTACCTTTGAAAACAATCGCGACAGAGCAGGGTTTCTGTGTAGAGCAGAGAGTGTGTCTGTATGTGTGTTTGAAGCCGAAGGGGGGGAGGGGGGGCAGGGGGGCGGGGATGGTGTAAAGGTGAGAGAGAGTGTGTGTGTGGGGCACGGTGTCAAACTACGAGTGCGCACACACAAAGGACACACGCTGAAACAAAGAGGGAGATGTTGATTGATTGATACCAGTTAAGAGACGAGCACTAAGACACAGCAGGGGAGATGATTACCCACAATTCCGCAGTGCAAGAGAGAGGAAAACAATTGGCTCAGTTGTGATCATGTGACGCTCGGTGTCAAAACAAGAAGCGCATGCGTGCTACATGATACTCGGTACTCGTAAACCAGGACTTGCTCGTTTTACAATTAAAAATTTATTAAAAATCTTTGCTTGTCTTGCGGAACACTCGCAAACCGTGTTACTCGCAATCCGAGGTTCCACTGTGTATATATATATATACATATACACACATATGGTATGGAATAAAGTAATTATGTAACACCAACAGCAACAGTCAGTTGTTATTTTAGGACATGGAGGTCAACCATTCTGTAAAAGTTCTTACAAGAGCAGTATTGTGTCAAGTGCATTTGCAAAACCCATCAAGCTCCATGATGAAACTGGCTCTCATGAAGACCATCCCAGGAAAACAAGACCAAACCTTACCTCTGCTGCAGAGGAGAAGTTCATTTAGTGTTACCAGCCTCAAACATCACCAATTAACAAACGGATTAGAGCCGTTATTAAGGCGTTACAGAGGATAAGTAGCAGACGGATCTCATTATCAACTGTTCAAAGGAGATTATTTCATACTTCAACGCCTTCAAGGTTACTTAACAATGTAGAAAGCACTACAAATCAGGAACGACCATGGAGTTAGAAAGTCATCCCATCTTTTAAGCGGTAATATGTCTATCTAGCTATAGATCTATCTATTGTTTCTTGTATTTATACTCCATTTAAAACCTAGTCAATACACAATGATGTCTGGAGCTGCACTGTCCTTTGGAATAGGTCCAACTATTCGGAATGTTTGCAGGGTTTTTTTTCTTTTTGAGGGGGTTAGAATGTACAATACAATAGCGGCTATGTTTTGTGATACAAACCAGGTCGGTAAGCTTTACTTTGCTGTCGGAAATTTTAGACATATCTTAATCGTAAAGATGAGAACTTATTTACCAAGAATTCTTTGAGCGCTGTAAGAAATGTTTTACTGAATTCCATTAAAATTCTTAGCTGGAATCGGCATTTTCTAAATGTTCTTAATGTATAGATTAATGATGCACAGGTCCCATCAGCAAGTGACTGGGGAACCACAAGTTTTTCAGCTTGACCAGTGGGCGACCAACCAGTCTCTGAAACCAGTCTCTCGGGTCTGTGCCAATCTCACATGATGTAAAGACTAAGACTAAAAAGGCAAAGAAGTCTTTGTTTTCTCACATATACATTACACAACAGTGATATTGACAGGGTCAGACTAGACAGGGTTAAGGACCTCCCTCAAGAGGAAACGTGGTGGAGGTGGGGTTTGATCCCCCCACCCAGATCGTTAACCCATTGAGCTACCACTACCCTGCCAGTAAGGTTTGCCAGTTTGATTTCAACTAAAACCATCCAAAGCCAGATGTCTAGGGCATAGACCAGCCGTTCTTTTGGGGCGCAGGTGTTGCATACTTTTGCATTCTTCTTTCATACCGACACTAGTCAATCAAAAGCATCTCATGCAGAGCTCATGCAGACAGGACTCTCCTCCCGCCCAGTGTCTGGGCAGCCGTTCAAAAAAGTTGGCTGTTGTAACGCATCTCAGAGGAAGCAAGTGATAGTCTTTGTCTTCCACCTTGGTAGAACCTCCACCGTCCGGGTTCGATTCCCAGCCAGGTCTGATTCCCGCCTCGGGGTCTGAGTTTTCTTGTTCTGACCGTGTCTGGTGGGTTTCCTCCGGGTATCCCGGTTTCCTTCCACCGCCCAAAGACATGCTGATTAGGCTCAGTGGTGTTCCCAAATTTCCCGTATGTGTGTATGTGTATACCCTGGATAGATTGGAACATCTAACATGACTTTTGCACATTTGGAGCAAAAGTGTACACTAGCACTATGCTGATCCGGTCTGATCATAGTCCAAGCTACTTCAGCTAATATATCACACCATGGGTGTGTTCGATCTGTTTAACTCCTCCCCACAAACAAAAAGACTTTAATAAATACATAAAGAAATAAATAAAAGTAAAAAAATATAGTTTTCTTTCCATTTTCCTCAGCAAATGGAAGTTTTATCTCCTTTTCTGCCGGTGACCTTCTCCAGGCACTTGAAGAATGAACATGAGTTAGGGGAGGACAGAATAAAAAGAGGAGATGAATAGTGGAAATACATGAAGTGAGTCAGTGTCTCCAAAAACAGAACGATGGCCTCGGAATTGAGAGAATCACAGAGCAGGTATGGTCTTTAGAGCCTGCAGCCCTGCACTAATGTGCTCACGAGATCATTTCTCATAAAATTGATGGCCCTCCTGGCAGAACAGCTCGTTCCACTGGAGAAAAACAGGAGTACCATTTTGAAGGTATTAAAACAAGATGGGGCATGCAGAGTCGGTGTGAAACGATCACCGTTCAGGGAGGTGTGGTGCGGCCCGGCGCGGTCGGAGTTACAGTACTCTTACTGCACTCACCAGGGCACGGTGCCACGGCATTCATGATCGCTGAGTTTGAATATTTTACCCAGGTGCACACGTGTAGCGCTATAAATAGAGTAGGCCATCGATTGGTCAAACACATTTGCATTACAAGGTATCGAGTCCTGACGCTGGAACGTCTTTCTGTATTGGCACAGAAATAATTAATCAGCATTAAATGATCTCAGTTTCTTTAGTTTATTGGGATTTCAAGGATCACTACTTGTGCCTTTTAAGTCACGTTCAGAGAAAATCCTCGTAGTTTCGCAGAAAAGCTTTATTTGATTCGAACGCAACACACACACACACACACACACACACACACACTGTGGGCTGGGATTCAGATAGTCCCGGGTGAGCTTTTGTTGCTAAGCAGTGCTGTTCAGTGTTACAAGACCGGCATGGAACAGCGTTATCTGTGAATACATCAACGCAGACAAAACATGCACGCACCCAGTAAAAGCCAGACACAACACAAAGGCAAACAAACAGAATAAAAGGAGATTTCGCTGAGTAAATCCGGCTCATGCTGTACTGAACAGGGCTGACTATAGAATTTGAGTTTGTTAGTAATTACACGCTGCGTCAGTTCTCGCGTCTGATACGGGCTCGGGATGAGAGGTCACCGTGGTGTCGTGTGAACACTCGCGCTTTTACACTCGCTGCTCGCTCCAGTTCTGCCTGAGTCATAGAGTGACAAGTGAAGGTCCACAGCAAGCCACATACACTAATGTACTTTCCCGCTAATACTGCGGTATTACGCATGATGTATTACTACATTCATTTATCTAATCCTAACCTAGGGAAATCTTTACGTTCTTTCATTTCAACAAACAAAAGCCGAAACACAACACTTGCACTCTGACACGGAAAAGAGATACGTGCGCGAAACAATGAGTTCAAAGGAACCCACAGACAGGCAGAGACACAGACCTGTCCTGTAAACAAAAGCGCGACAGAAAGGGCGTGTAGCCGGTCGTGTCAGCAGGTAATTACAGCAGAGATTATCGGACGACACAAAGCCGTGTCTCTGAGACGCTCGGCCTCGGGGCCGGAAAGAGTTTGTGGAGTGTGTGAAGGAGACGCACCAGAACCCGATCCGGACGTAGTCATGTCGTAGATGAGGTCTTTGAGCGTGGTGCCGACGGTGATGAATGGGTGATCCATGGTTGGGTCCTCCTCGTTAGGCACGCGGTGGTGGATGACCGAGCGGCTGTGGCACACGTAGAACACGGTGACCAGCACGAAGCACAGCAAGCACACGGGCCCGGCGATCACAGCCGCTAGAGCCACGGGACCCAGAGACGGAGGCTTCCCTTGCGGCACTGAGAAAGAGAGAGAGAGAGAAAGAGAAAAACACAATTTCATTATGAATGATCTGCCATTATTGCATTTGTTATATTCAATTCAATCACTTCACATTAGGAGCAAAGGTTACAAGAAAATCTGCAGACGAAAAACAAAAACAAAAAATCTGTCTTCGGTTTTTATTTAATAGTCATATAAATCGAAATAAAACCACTTGCATTATATTGTCTCGCGAAGCCAGTGTCAAAGTTCAGCTATATAACGTAACCGTTAATTAAAAAGGAACAGACGGGTCGACGACGACCAACCAGGGAGAGTAATGACTATCACGTGCTTCCTCCGAGACGAGCGACGCCAGCCAAGCTCATCTCAGCAAACTGCCGCTCGTGCGGCACTGGGGATGACGTAACACGCTTCTGCTCGCGTCCGCAGGCTGACGGGCGTCCGTGAATGGCTTGTGTCACTGTGATTGATGTGAGAGTGCGAGTGTGTTCTGTTATTCTGCAGTCCTGGTTTGACTTGAATGCCCCATGTATATACAGGCAGGTGATCCGACTTACAGACAACTCGTACCTACATACTGCAATGACTGTCATAAAATTTGAGTGAAAACGTGCTAAAAACAAACGTCTTCGTAGGAATTTGCGCATGAGCTGTACATTTCACATTAACTCATTATCGCCCAAAACATACTACTGGTGCTAAAAAGTAATAGCACCTAGGTGAAAAAGTGATTTTTTTTAGATAGGATCATATAACACCATTTTTCAGAATACTTAATGGTTCTTATCGCCCTATCCAGACAGAAAAAGAAATGCATTCGCTAAAGACAATTTCATGCCCTTATATGTAGTGTCCGTAACTTTTCTGAATTTTGATCTTTTAATGATCGTAACCACCATTACTGTAGATGAGACTTGGCCAGTTCAGATTTCACATAAAAAGACATAAACCTGAAAAATTGTATCACTCTAAAATGCCAAACTGTTAAGATATTGCAACATGAATTTGACATGGTTACGGACACTACAGATTTTTAGCTTTTTAAGCCTTTGCCAAAAAAAAAAACGGAATACTGTACTTTATTTTAAGCAACAATTTGTGTAGGTCAAATGCACCAATTTTAATATCAATACTCTCAAAGAATTATGAATAATCATTTCAAATTATTTTTGTCTGAAGCGAGACTGTGACCAATTTCGGGACACATATAAAATCAACTCTCCCATCTCCAGGGATGTTGCAACTTCAGAAGTAGATTCTTTGGCACACACATTTCCTGTATTACATGCGTAACATAAAAAAAAACACACAATAAAATCAGCACCAATACTGTTTTTTTGGCCGTATACATCTGAGCAGTCGAGGGGATGAGGGATTTGCTCAAGGGCTCCACACGGGTGGCGCTGAGATTTGACCTTATGACCTCCCTAACAGGTCGGTAGTTGAGGGATTCGCTCAGGCATCCGCTGTTAATTAGTCTAACGTCAGATTTTTAGAGAAGTAAAATCGAAGAGGAAGAAAAAAAAAGAAGAAACGGAATTACATTACTTTCACAAAGCATGGTAAAGAAGACACACATTATCAGAAGGTTCGGCGTGTTCTTGGTCTTCCTGCCGATGATGTTGAATTGTTGAATCCTGTTGAATCCTGCACAATAGTGTCTGTGCACAATGACATTCACTAGTTCAGCAAATCAGTGACAAGGACGCGTTTGCACTTTCTTCGATGAAGCCTTCGCACAAAAAATGATCCAGGGATGACGAGCGAATGCTGAAGCGAAGGCTTTCTACTTTTATTCTAAAGCTCACAGAGATGTGCCGCTTCTGTCACTTGTAATAAAACAAAGCTCTGTGAGACAATGACTCCGAGTGTTTCAGCGTTAAGATAAAAATTGTCCCCATAATCTAAATTGATTATAATGTCTTATGAATGATGTATTAACTAGTTTAAACAAAACAAACAAACAAAAAAAAGCATTAATTCGTCATACAGAAAACTAATAGTGTATTCACAGCTTTTCTCCAGGAAAGGAAGAACTGTGGACTAGACGGTGGTGCAAATGTTCAGAGCTCTGCAGACGGAGGACCACATGTCTGACATATGACTGTCAGAATACTCATGAGTCAGGAATCATGCCTGACCATCTTTGCTCGTGACTGCAACTTCCCTTCTGATTAAGGCCGAGCTTCCAGATATCTGAAACGGGATCTTAAAGATGGATGTCTAGACTTCGCGGCGCCAGGGTGGAAAAGTTACGAAACAGCGTCCAGGTCGTTCCAGGTGATAAAAGGTACCGAGGAATAACTCGTAGCCGGAAATGATTGCTGCGTCTACGAAAGTCATGACGGCTCGAATTGTGAAAAAGAAACCAGACGGGGTTATGAGAGTCCCAGATGTCCACCCAAAACCGTCTCCATGTTTACATATACAGATGTGCCGGAGCATGACGCGGCGATGTGTTCGCTCCAAGATCCCACATCTTGATGGACCTCGAATGAACTGTTTCTCTTTCGCTAGCAATGAGATAGCGGCTAAGTCTAAGGTCCATATTTATCTTACACCAACTGAACATGATGCCTTAATGCAAGGAGAACAGGCTACGCAATATTTCTTGCTTCAAAAGAGGTGAGGAATGGGAATCGCCACTGACAAACCGATACGATATTATCACGATACCTAGGGGCCGATCCGATTCATATCGCGATTCTGCAGGTATCACGATTTTATAAGTATCCCGATTCGATATTAGATTTTTCTCCAGATTTTGCTACAATGTTTACACCTTACACCTTTAAAAAAGTGTCATAACTCAAAAGTTTTATACCTTAGCTTCAGTCAACAGCGTCACAACTTTGAATTGAATTGAGCATTAATAGTTAAATGTAGCCAGTTCCTGATAACATTAGTTTTCTCACTTAAAAACCAAGCGCAGCATTTAAACAATACAGAATAACTTTAATATAATGTATATGCCAGTTTAACAGTTAGCTTCAAATGAAACAAAACCACAACAAAAAAACGTATGTGCTTATTGAGCAGCACATATCTCTGTTTTTTGCCATAATAATTGTTGCTATATTTCTAAACAAACATGGCAAATAATTCTCTCCTAGAAACAGGCAGAATGGAGGTTTTTAACGCGTGCGATTTTTGATAATGTAACACCATGAAAGTGCTTTCCGTGCACACCTCAATAGGCTCTGCGCTCCATACGGAATCAGTTATACCTGAGCCTGATTGGTCAATCTGGAAATCTGGCCAATCTACCGATGCATCTCTATTATAAACAAAAAATAATAATAATCAATTTTGGGGCGGCATGGTGGCTTAGTAGTTCAGTAGCACTGTCGCCTTGCACCTCCATGGTCTGGGTTCGCTTCCCGCATGGAGTCTGCGTGTTCTCCCCGTTCTTGGTGGGTTTCCTCCGGGTACTCCGGTTTCCTCCCACAGACCAAAGACATGGATGCAGATCGGGCTAACAGGCGTTCCTAAATTGTGCATAGTGAGTGCGCCCCGTGATGAACTGGCACCCTGTCCAGGATGTCCCCCACCGTGTGCCCTAAGTCTCCTGGGATAGGCCCCAGGCCCCCTGCAACCCCGTCTACATGATAAAGCAGTATAGACGATGAGTAAGCGCGATAAGTGAAAATCGATACATGAATCGACCCACAGGAGGATCGCGATTCATATCTGACTTGTTTTTTTTTCACTCCCATCTCTATTACTAGCACTACATTCATTAACTAAAATGAAACCTTGGGTGGGAGGGAGGAATTATTTATCTTATTTCATATTTTAATCACCACTAATGCACATTCAGTGCTACTGCTCTGAACTCCATGATCATAAATACACTCTAAAGTGTGAATGTTAATGCTCCAGCTGAAATACCCAGCGGATTTTAAATATTTTTTTTCACATGTTAAACCTCCCTCATTTCACTCCTTCTAAGATTTCAAGATTTCCAATTTCAGTATGGATGTAAATGAGCTACTGCCGAACCTTGCTCCACCAGAGCGCCGGGGAAGAGGCTCTTCTTATATGAGGTCACATTAGGAGGGAAATCTAATTGGCTTGTTTAAGGCCTGAACATAAAGCAGATGATGTTTCATCCTTATGTTTTTGTTTTAATGTTAAAATTTTACTTTCATATAATAGGTCCCCTTTAATACAGGACCGTTCATACACTTAATAACAATGCTAACTAATCAGTTTTTTAAGAATGATGACATTAATGTAACACAACCTCTGTGTCAACCTTCCTCTGCGGCAAGTATTAAACAGCGAAAGTCATCTACCAAACATCATCTACCAGACGAAAGCTGTCGGCCTCGCCTTCCTGTTGTGAACAGACACGCATCAGAGTGGTTTGTTGATTCATGTGTAGAGTTCATTTCATGCGTGTTGCTAGATTTAAAGCTCTACTAGGCCACAGGTCTCTCACTTATTCAAATCACTTTTTTTTTTCTTTCTTTTTGTCGTGGTTGTTGCGAGTATGAAATGTGCTCATCAAGTGCTATACAAACTTGCCTTGCTTAGCCCACTCCACCCCCTTACACAGCATAAACAGATTTCAGGTTTCCTGCTTAGATGTCGCTCAAGAAGACACGCATGAAGACTCTTCTGCCTCTGTGTCACGGTGAACTTTACCTGGCTGTTCGACCTGATGAGTCATTGATGAGAGACTACATTTCCATAGACGGCGTCTCTTCGATGCGATGGAAATCATTCGGATTAGATTCCGACCGAACTATTTACATGGACGCTGGTGCGAAAAAGAATTGCTCAAGGCATTTCATCAGAATGTAACTGTGTTTTATATGCACAAAGTTTACAATCTAGCCGATTATAGGTCTCGATCTTTTTCTATATTTGTATAGATAAGGTTTTATATTTGCTACATTTTTTTTCTATATTTGTATAGATAAGGTTTTATATTTGCTACATTTTTTTTTCTATACTTGTATAGATAAGTGTTTTTTTTTCATGTGTATATGTTTTCTAAAGCGAAGGTTTTTCTAAGCTTATTGCTATTTTATTCCATAATTTATTTCTTGTTGTAAATTGTTCTCTCTTTTTTACTTTTAAAGTCACGGGCGGTTGAATAAGCAGTTCACTGCATATCGTACTGTGTGTGACTGACTGTGTATGTGACAAATGAAATTTGAATTTGATTGATTTGATTTGAATTTGAAGCAATATCAGAGAAAAATAAAATAAAATAAAAAGGAGTACTAAGCAAAAGTCTTAGGAAATACAGTGGAACCTTGGATTACGAGCATAATTCGTTCCCGAAGCAGGCTCGTATTCCAAAACACTCGTTAACCAAATCTAATCTTCCCATAAGAAATAATGAAACTCAAATAATTCGTTCCACAGCCCCCAAAAATAAATACAGAAAAATAATTAATACAATATAGAAAGTAAAAATAAAACAAATTAACCTGCACTGCACTTTACCTTTAAAAAAAGTTAAAAATAAATCCTAACAGATAAGTGTTTCCGTTTGTGTGCGCAGGCGCCGTGTGTGTGTGTGTGTGTGTGTGTGTGTGTGTGTGTGTGTGTGTGTGTGTGTGTGTGTGTGTGTGTGTGTGTGTGTGTGTGGAATTAGCCCCTTCCCTCGCCTCGTCGTACACAGTAAAACTCCTACTCCTTCCCACCCACCTCGCTTTTTAAGTTTCACAACAAACACACACACAACGGAAACACTGTTTTAACGGGAAAAAAAGAAATCTCTCTAAATGACACTCGCGTGAGCGCAGACTAACGGAATCACTGTTGTAAAGTAAAAAAACAAACAAAAAACATTGTTTATAATTATGACATTTGCACAGTACGGCGAGTAAAACAGCTGGTAGATTTTACTGAGTGTGCTGGAGAATATGAGTTTGGGTAGTAAATTTGTTGCTCCTTTCTATTTTTATGCAAAACCCAGGAGGCTACATTAAGTTTTTTGGTTTCCGTCTGAAAACGGATGTCATATTTTGCGTTCTTTACAACCATGCAGATATTCTCCTTTAATGTTATTCATTTATTCATTTTAAAGATATCTTTGGAAATAGTGAAAGATTTTGTGCACATGACAAACATATACAACAAAATATGGACTAAAGATATATGAGTTTTACACAGTACTGTACAGTTATACTCATATACATTGTACTCTCCAATTATAGGTTGGGTTACGCGTCTCATTTCTTCTGATAAATCTCAGATACAGTACGTGCTGCTCTGTAAAAGGTTAAACTCTTACTCTTATCTAAAGTTATTTTGTATTATTTAAATGCTACACTAGATTTTTGAGTGAGATAACAAATGTTATAAGAAACGGGATACATTTAATTACTCATTTAAAGGTGTAAAATTGTAACAAAATCTCGGGGGGAAAATTATATCAAATTGGGATATTAATAAAATCCTGATATTTATAGAACCACAATTTAAACTGAATCGGTACAGAGGTGTATCGTGATAATATCATACGGGGAGGTGACTGGTTACCCCCTAACGTTACCCCCATGTGGGAACACATCAGATCAGGAGTTTGCATGGCCTACTTACCTATTACACCTGCCTTTTCACCCTCTCATTGCTATTGAAAATGAATGAGGTGTTTACATCGCATGCATTTTGTGTCCATGTAAACACATCTAATCTACTGTCGATCTCTTTCAAAAAACAACTCTTAAAATACCTTCCACTTCTGCTGGTTTTATAACTCTTTTACAGAGTTTCAGTCGATAGTATTCTAAGACTGTGAACTATTTATGGACGTGACCGTGATGACGCTCTTCTAATCGAATACAGTACAGGAATTTGAAATGTTATAATGAAGGAAAACCACGGATTTCGTTCAGGCATGCGAACACATTAACGAAGTTCCTGCAGAACAAAAAAAAAAAAAAGAAGGAACATGTGTGTGTGTGTGTGTAGGCAGTGAAATCAGTAAATACCCCATGTGATGCAAATGCTTTTTTGCTTCTTTCAGCTGCCACAGTATGCTACAGTCCAGAGAACACGCTCCAGTCCAGAGACTGTTAAAAAATGTTCTATGCGCTTTTAGTTCTGACCTTTACCCAATGAAAGAGAAAATGTACCCGCGCTACTCCAAGCGTTTAAAAGGCTGCCTAGTAATTAGATTTGCACAAGTAAAGTTAAAAAGCAAAAAAAAAAAAAAAAAAGAGTATTAAACAGTTTAAATGTGCCCAGTCTGACCTCCTACTGCATCTCCTCTAGTGTTCGAGCTGGAATGAATTTACTGTGACTTTTAAAAGCTGACCAGCAGGACTTGCTGCACGAGACCTTTTCAATGATAACAAATCGTAAACATGGCTGAAAAGGGCGATCAGCGGCGGGCCGAGCACGCTTAGTCCTCACTGCTGAGTTCGACACAAAATATTAAGGAAGCCTAAGATGAAAATGCATCCAGGACTCAAATCCTGAAAGCTGATTGGCTGAACACAGCCATGTAATTTAAACAGTTCAGTGGAAATAATTAGATAATAATAATAATAATAATACCAATCCAGTGTTTCCCACACTTTTATAAAAGTGTGGGAAACACTGGACTGGTATTATTATTGGTATTATTATTATTATTGGTATTATTATTGGTATTATTATTTATAAAAATCAGTCGGGGAGAGCGACGGAAACTGGAAAAAAACATGAAGTTTAAGCCTTAAAACTCAAGCGGCACGGATCCGTATGGCAACACCGCACTGCATTAAAAACCATAACTGCTTATGTTCTTAGTCCTGCCAGTGTGTGTCGCCGGAGAAGGCTTTAGACATCACAGTGCACATCTGGATTCTCTGATATGTCATGTAGAACCAAAGTTCTCATTCCTGTTAGAATTTTAAATTGTATTGTTTTGGGAATACGGGAATGACGTCGCAAAAAGAGCTAGAACTCACAACATGTGCATATTATTATTATTATTATTATTATCATTATTACTTTTTGGGTCACTGGAACAACCTAAAACAACCATAGAAACACGTGATCTTATGAACCTGTGATACCTTTTTGCGTACGTGAACTTAGTTTTATATTTTTTGCTCAGAAAAGTTCAAGATATAAAAGATTTTATGACCGATAATTTTCTCTTACTAAATTCAGATAAGATAGAGATATTACTTATTGGCCCAAAAACCAGTACACAGCAGCCCACACAATTCAGCCTGCACTTAGAAGGATGTACTGTTACGACCAGCTCGATGGTGAAAGACCTGGCCGACAGAAAATCGTATTTCCGTATTTCGTATATCCTTTGAAAATCGTATTTCCAATATTACAAAAACAGCCTTTTTCCACCTTAGAAATATTGCCAAGCTTAGGAACATTCTATCCATATCTGATGCAGAAAGGCTGGTTCATGCATTCATGACCTCCAGACTGGACTACTGTAATGCATTACTGGGTGATTCTCCTGCATCCTCAATAAACAAGCTACAGTTAGTCCAAAATGCAGCCGCCAGGGTTCTGACTAGATCAAGAAGATATGATCATATAACCCCAATATTATCATCCCTGCACTCACTTCCTGTTCAGTTTAGAATTAATTACAAACTAGCTCCTTAAGATCACAAAACTCTGGACTTCTGGTAGTTCCTAGAATATCAAAATCTACAAAAGAGGGTAGGGCGTTCTCATATTTAGCTCCTAAGCTTTGGAATAGCCTTCCTGACGGTCTTCGGGGCTCAGACACAGTCTACCAGTATCAAAGTAGACTCACAAGTCTTTAATCTGGTATAAGTAATCCTACTCCAGTACATCTAAATGCACACTCCTATCTAGTGTTCCTAATATCCTGAACAGAAACTACAATAATTCTTTTCCACCTGTTCTTCCTTTCTCTACCCATCTCAAGGTCTGGAAGATCGTGCCAGCTCCAGTAGGCAGAGGCCAACCATGCCAACCAATCTTGAGCCATCCAGAGGAGAACCACCTCCAGCTGGATTCTGCTTCATGATGGTTTGGATCTACACACACTGCTCCTGAGCTCCCAGTGATCCAGACTCCTCTGGCCCCCCTCTGCACCTGCTGATTCATCCCTGTGCTGAACTGGACTCCATGATAACTTGGACAACTTCTGTTATACTGAACTTCCTGCTATATAACACACATGATGTCGTTATATAATTCCTGCTATCCGTTATCATCCAAATGAGGATGGGTGCCCTGTTGAGTCTGGTTCCTCTCCAATTTCCATCTCAGGGAGTTTTACCTTGCCACCCTTGCCTGGCTCATCAGGGACAATCTCACAATCTCATTATTATCTCACTCATACACACTTCCATGATTTTTCTTTTCATTTCGTGAAGCCGCTTTGAGACAATGACCACAATGTTAAAAGCGCTATAGAAATAAAATAAAATTGACTTGAATATTGCCTATTGGTTCGGCTGACAAAAAGGATATGTAAGTCTATACTGCACAATCCTGAGCACTATACACAGTATGTGTACACAGATTATTCTAACCGGCGTTCCCAAATTGTCCGTGGTGTGAGAATGAGCGTGTGTGATAGAGCATAGATCGATAGATTGCCACCCTAGTATACAGGTTAAAGCGGTTTTAGTCGATGAGTGAGTGCGCGTCGACAGGGTACTCATTAGGGCTGGCAGTGTGTGCTTCTTGTTCTGTGTCCTGACCTGGAAAGATGCTGATGTTGGGGTTCTTGTTGCACCAGTCCGTGTTGCAGCACATGGGGAAGACGCCCGTGTTGTCCTTGATGGACTGCGCGCAGACGAAGGGTCGGTCACGCGGGATCAGCTCATTCTCGCTGATACAAAAGCTGTCCTTCTTCGTCCCGCTGGCCGACTTGGTGATGGCGAAGTAGCACAGCCCGTCCGTGGTGCACGTCGAGTTCGAGCAGCGGTGACAGTAGCATTGTAAGGCTGCGGGAAAAAAAGCAAAGAAGAAACAAGCAGAACTTTAGCTCACTTCAAAAACTTTTAAAACATCCTAGGCAAAAAGCACCAGACTTCTCCAGTCTCATTATCGCTACAAGAACAGAATGTATAAATGAATAAAATCTTGGCCAAAGACAAAAAGAACACGCGGTCGTTAAATGCGCTTTAATTGCTCGTCAAATAAAAGCCGCGCTCTGAAAGAATCTGAAGTGAACCGAACCAGGCATTGTGCGATCCTTGATTAAGAGGAAAACGGTCCGACGCATATCTACACGTCTCACTTTTGGTATTTGTCACGCTGTAATCTTACATTTGAATCCAGAGCAGCTCCAAGGACTCGAGAGCGACCCGAATGCTTGCGGAGTCAATGTCGACGGATTTAGCATGAAAAGATAATTCGCGCATTCAAAAGAGGAACATGACCGGATCTGTGTGGGTGGGTGTTTTTACACAACTGCGACATTTTTGCTATACTCTGAACATGGAGAAATTTCTTCAGGGACATTATGATAAAAAATATATGATATGGTGGCATGGTGGCGTATTAGCCTCGCGGCGTCAGGGTCGACGGTTCGATTTTCTTTAAATGTACGCTGTGGTTGGTATTTTTCAAGGAATTTATAAATTTTTTGAGCATTTGTTAAAAAATAAAAAGACTAAAGAACTTAAAAAAAAAAACTGTCTGATTCCATTCTGAATTGAAAAAACGACTCAACTAAGAAAAGAGTGATTGGGGGGGGGAATAAATAAATAATAATAATAGTGATGGAGAACGGATTAATTATATTTACATGAATTCCTTATGGAAAAAAAAATATATATATGATATAATTTTATTATAGATATTATATATATTATATATTATGTTTGTGAGCCGAGGTTCCACTGTATAACCTAGTTTACTGAACTAGGTTTCCAGGCAACAAACACTGGAAAGCAACATGAGCTTTCGGTTGCCCAGCATGCTCGGTAACAGATTTATTTCTCCACGCTGGTCTAACTCAGAGCCTGGGACACGTGTCACCACCACAAGCAAGGTGACCGTCTGCTTCAGCACTGAGGCTTTCTAATGTCACCATACGGGACACGAATAAGGAACAAGACCCCAAAAAACTATACGGGAGAAGGAAGAATGAAGACGACACGGACAAAGAGAGACAGAAATAGCGAGACTAACTAAACAGGCTAGACGGAGTAAGACGGAGAAAAAAAAGGATAGAAAAGAATAGGCTTGTGATCGTGACCACAATGAATCATAAAATTCCCAATAGGTTTTAAATGGTCTAGAGAGACCTTAAGATTAGCATAGACAAAGATCGCTGCGATGTTGTTTCCTTGAAATGAGACGACACGCACGGAGACTCTGAGACGACCATGAAGGAAGTAGACGTAGACGAGAGCACAGTCCTTTGAAAGAGGCATCAGGAAACAGGCGTCTGGTCCGATTACAGGCTTGGTGTGCTGTCCGAGAAGACGACCAGCACGTGATGAGCACGGAAATTCTGAGCTGGATGGGGAGGGAAAAAAGGATAATGGAAGGGGAAATAAAATCTCAAGAGAGGGTCTCTGTTATGGCCTCTAGACAGCTGCTATTTATCCCCTTGACTCTGTGTTGCCTCCAGTCACTGGAGCACTGAGGTGGTTTATGGAAGTTTCTGAGACGAGAAGTACGCTCCACGACTCGGGTAATGAACTCAACGAGAGAGAGAAAATACTAGGAAATAAATTACATCCTACTGAAAGTGACAAAGCTGAAAATTCAATAAACGCTGCTCGCGATATATGATTAATGGCGGTTCGGGATGCGTCAGTAACACGGCACTCGCCGCTTCAGCGAGTCAGACGTTTCGAGAAAGTCTAGAGAATTTACCAAAGCTGAAAATAATTGCAGTCACTGGTGGATTCGATTTGCAGGACTGTTGCATCAGACACCATGCGAGCGAAAAGTCCAAGATGAGGCAAGTCCCATACTAACACAGGTAAAAAGGCGAGAGAAATGGCACCAATGGGATTCATTCTGCAGGTCTATTCATAGCTGGGCCTGAGTCTGAACTTCGCAATGGGATCACAGGCATTTCTTTTTAGCCCCAAAATAAATAAAAAATCTGTATACAGTACTGTGCAAAAGTCTTGCGCCACCACTCAGGTCTTCATGTTTTGTTTCCAAGGAGTCGGGTACTTTTTTTATGTCGTCTTTGAGGAATTGTTCTCTCTCCAGGCCTCCTGAAGGAATTTTTTTTTTTTTTTGGCTCTGATTTTTGGCAAGTTTTTGGCTCTAACTGAAGTTACATCTAACTTCAGGCATGAACCAGTGAGAAACAGGTGCAGATGCGGACAGATGATCAGGCCGGAGATTAGTATACTGGTGATAAATAATTAAACCATTAAAAGCGAATTACTCCTATACAGCACTACAGTATGCATGCAGTTTATACAGCATGCAGTGTAGTCCAGTAGAGAATATAACGTAAGGATAAAGACCTGCACAAGACAAAAGTAGCGCATGAGCATCACAAAACAAAATGGTCAAAATGGATGAAAAAAACATGTATATACAAATGGGACTAAGGAGTAAAAAAGGTGTTGGGGATAAAAAATCTCGAAAACTAAAATATACACAACCAAATACGCTCGCTAAGACTGGAAAACGCGGAACACTCAATAATAAGTATTTTTATTTGTAAAAACGTTGTGGTGATGTTAATTTGACAACATTACAGACATGTGGTATTAGGCAGTGTTTGGAAGCATAACATTACAACAGAGATCTGTGACATGAGACACACACGCTGTGTGTGGGAAGCTGTTGTGTCCCAATCTGCATCAGGCGTCTAAACCCCGTTAGAAACTTAAGGGACCGTGGATGTTGTCGGACGCCGTGCGAATGGAAGTTAATCGCCACAAAAGCTCCATGTTTGTTCTTGGCCTTTCGGCTGCTCCCGGCAACGGGTCGCCACGGCGGATCATCCGGTCCGCACATACAGGCATGGCACAGGTTTTACCCCGGATGCCCTTCCTGACGCAACCCTCTCATTTTATCCGGGCTTGGGACCAGCAGTGCATCCAGTAGCTGGGGTTTGGACACTGGCTGGGAATCGAACCCGGACCCTCCGCATGGCAGGCAAAACACCTACCACTGTTTTCCTGCTGAGATTTCAAGATTTCAATTCAAGAATCCTGGCTCCAAAACCGATGTTGAAAACTTTATCCACAGCTCAGTCCACCGGTTATACAGTACTTAAATCAGTGGTTAAAAACCTTCCCTGGCTCTGGAGGTCCCTCTGCTCTGGATAGTTTAATATGTCCTCACCTGATTCAACTGATCTAATTAACACCCTTTTCTAAATTTGAAGAGGGTGCGATAGAAGAAGCCAAAACACCGAAATGTCCGGGACATGGGGTTCCTCCAGGACCAGTGTTTAGAACCGCTGTCCTAAATGAACAGTCTGTATAATTCATCTAAACAGCTTATAAGCCACTCTGTGTGCAGACCCCGGGGGTGTTCATTACGTCTCTTAACACAAAGCTGACAGTGCTGAAAATGCTTTTAAAAAATGTGGAACGACTTTACATTACAGTGGGAAACTCTCAAATGGTGTTTCCTCAGCGAGTCCGGTGTGAGCACACAAGACTAAAACAGCTGAGTAATATTATATGACCTATGTGCAGTGTGCTTCAGGAAGGTGGAATCTAAGTATGCAATTATCAGCATTACCTGGCCAAAGTAAACGCTTTTGAATGACTTTATTCAGAGTGCTCACCAGGAGGCAGTTTTACAACACAGCGTAATATTTTGCGCTCCTCCACCACCCACCTTCTTGATTTGTTATATGAAATCGAGCATACTAATTTGAGGAGAAATATTTCCCTTTAAGAATGTTCTCTACATTAAAAGTGAAGCTGAGCTGATTTGTGCTTGTCAGTACCAAGAATGTACTGCTGACGCCCTTTCCACTTCCCACTTTTCCATCGGATGGAGTGAAAGACGATTACATGGAGAGTAATGTAGCAGGGGTCATCAGCTGCCAGACCACTGACAGAACAACATGTAATATACGGCCATAAGTATGTGCACTAAACACTATATGTGCTTGTTGAACTTTCTATTCTAAATGGGGTCCACCTTCAGAAGGCTTTCTACTAGATTTTGGAGCCTGGCTATAGGGATTCGTGTCCATTCAGGTACAAGAGCATTAGCAAGGAGGCATGGGGTGCAGTTATGGTTTGTCCTTGAGGTTTTGAGTAGGGCTGAGGTCCTTGAGGCTTCCTTGAGTGAGATCTTCCACTCCAACCTTCACAAACCCTGTCAGGCGAGAAATGGCCATATCGTCCCAAAGAAGGGAAACTGTAATGCCAAAGACATCCTGCAATATCCAATTATGTGTAGTGGTTAGCACCAAGGTTTGATTCATTTAACATTCACTGCATTTGGCACATGCCCTTTTTATCTCATTTTATCTCAGTGTTGAGGTTGGGGGTTAAGGGCCTTGCTCAATTGCCCAACAGTGGCAACTTGGCGATGCTTGGGTTTGAACCTGGGACCTTCGGATTAGTAGTCCAATGACTTAAGCGGCCAGTAACTTGGGGCAGGGGTAGCTCAGTGGTTTTGGCCGCATTGTCCACTGAGCTACCCCTGCCTCAAGTTACTAACAGGGGCAGGGGTAGTGGTGGTTAAGGCATTGGACTACTAATCCGAAGGTCCCTGGTTCAAACCCAAGCAACGCCAAGTTGCCAATGTGGAATTGCCTGACTTTGTGACAATGCGACTCCAAGTTGCCAATGTTGAAGATTTAATTCTTATCGCCATTTAATCATGTTAGCTTCTAATCTGGACCTCTGTCAACAACTGAAATGGAATTGCTATAAAACATAAAAGGAGCGAATCCCAGTTAAGGAGAAAGCCCTGAAAGCTTCAACGTGAAAAATAAACACACAAGCCGACGTTTACTCCAGCGCATTCGAGATTGCGAGGAAGTCAGGCAATTCTGTTCCAGCGCCTGGAGAGAAATCCTGCACGGCTGAGCGAGCTTTACACACCAGAGATCAGCGCCCGGCTTCTCACCTCTCCCATGACGGCCTGTCCTCCCGTCTCCACTCCTCATGCAGTGGGTTGAAAACTGTTCTTTCTGACAGCTTCCTATCAACCCTATATAGTGTAATAAACACCATATATCCAAAACGTATCACGATATGATGTATGTTCTGTGTCGTGTCACCCATTTCTATATTAAAAAAAAGAACAAAATTTAAATTGACTAAAAATTCTGTATTTTGTATTGTTTATTGCAAATGGGTCTCATTTTTCTAATACACACAGTTGCTCAGTTAAAGAGTTTGAGTAATTACAGAGTCATAGCTTCTCTGATAAAAGTCTTTTTAATTGAATGGTACAACGGATTTTTAGGGTTTTCATTCAACCTTCGGGAAAAAAAGGACAAGGACAAGAACATCGTCAGTGTAACGGGTCAATGAGTAATGTGCCATACTGTATTTGGGTTTTTCTGCCTCACTGACTGCGCCAAAACACACAGTGCCGAAATGAAAAGACGAGCGATATTACCTTGTTGTCACCGGTACGTTTTTTTTTCTCCTGAAAGAAACTAACATACACACTCTTAGCAGGTTGATTTACCACTACCGTCTCGCTGTAGACAGTGTTCATGTCGTTCACGCAGATATTCTCAACCTGGATTCTCGAAACAAAGGTCGCTGCAGACTCCTTCAAAAGGAGACGATTTGCTGGCGTAACGCCGGCACGGTTCTTGGCGGATCTTCCTCAAACCTCACCTTAAACCTTCTTCTTTTGTTATATTTTTTCGGCAGATTCAACTCCTTATAGCGACCAGAACCGGTTCGTGCATGTCGGAAAAAGTTTTATTCAGATTAAAAAAACTTCTTCTTTTTTTTTAGAATCTTGAATCGGAATTAGTTTTAGCTTGGTCAGGAAAAACCATGCGTGTGAACGTACAGGAGTTGATAATAAGAAACCTGACGAGTTGCTTGTTCGAACAGGTTTTCAGTTTCAGAAACTCCGGCCAATAGATCTTGATTTATGTTAGAGGTGATAAATGCAAAACTGCACAGGGAAATAAATCAATAAACAAGAAGGAATAATAACAAAAACGCTATGAGGGAAATAAATGAGTAAAAGCGTTTCGCTGCTAGTCATTCGTTAACGCCCGTCAAGAGACGCGCAGGTAGCGGAGAGGGATGCTAGCGAGACGAAGTACGCCGGGTCATAAATCAACCAATGCGGAATTGAAACAAACAAAACAAAATAAATAAATAAATCGACTCTCGACGACCAGTACTACAGAGCGCTGGAAGTAATACAGTGATTTGCATCGGCAGGGGAGAAGAAAATAAAGCTGTGCCACACTGTGAACCCTACAGCGTTTCCTCGCTCCGAGCTGTAGCTAGGCAACATGTGACAACGTGTATGCATCAGCAATGGTATGGAGTTCATCCAGATGGCCGCTGAGAGTGACACAGTACGAACACGATCCGTTTATATGTGTTTCAAGGCTAGACGTGTGTGTACGTGCGGTTTTTGTTCTCTCTAAACGACATTTAGCGCCTACATCTCATACTGTAGATGAACACTGCACTTAAGTTTGACAGGCTCGTCATTCCTCAGAAAGTGACTAGGTGGTTTTTAGTCTGTATTTCTTTATACAAGTTAATATTGGGGGGGAAAAAACGAAAATTAAACTTTGACAAAGTTTTGTGTCTCTTTAAGCATCAGACGCAAATGAATTGAATTCGTTGTCTGAAAGGGTTCCAATGTCTCGGAGGTCTATCTAAAGATAAATGTGGTCGCTGAGGACTCGAGTGACGGAGAAACAAAACGGTAACTAAGCTGCTTTCACACTTCTTTTCCTCGACTGCCAGGGCGCGTTTTTATACCCTGGTGGGAAGCGCCGGGCGGTAAATAAAACCTACTGATGGCTTTGTTCGGTCGCAGTGGCGCGCTGAGGTCAAACAAAAATGTTACTTTTTAGGGAAGAAAGAGCAAAAGCGCCAAGTGATGTCACTCATGGTTTATCCTTCAACCTGTCAGGCAACTCGAAGAGATGTTGAGGTGGGGGGGGGGGGGGGGGGGGGGGAGGGGGGGAAGCAGCATGAAGGACGGAATGCGGAGTGAATGCAGAGTTTGTGCTTCGTCATACTGTATATTCTAAAAGAAAAAAGAAAAAAAGTACTGAACTGAAATAAAATGAAATGAAAAAAAAAAAAAGTTCTGACAGCATGAACAAAGAAATCACACACAGGGCCGAGAGCACGACCAGGCTGAGAGGAGCCAAGCATGTTTTTTCCAGAGTGTTTTTTTTTTTTTTTTTGTACCTGTCACACTGAAGCAACTGTTAAACCAAGTGCCAAGCTGCAGCACTGAAGGAGCGTCATAGGTTCTGGATATCTGTACTAATGAAGCAGAGAAGAAACGCATATAGTGTGTGATACACGAGATATTTAAAATAATCACAGTTTAAGGTACACCTGCCTTCCTGTTCACTCGTACATCAGGGCGATTTAATCGATTATGCAACCGAAACGATCTTTTATTGGTTGATTCAATCGATTTCATTTCGGATTCGCTTTAAAATACCCTTAAATTCAAAAACATGCAACAGCTTTGGCAGAAAATAGAAACCGCTTCCATGTTCTGCAAATACTCGCATTTTAAAAGCGTATCGCTTCTTCTTCTTTTGATTTTTTTGTGTGGTTGTGGCAATATCGCCACCTACTGGACTGGAGTTTTGAGCAGAAGATTGGCACAAGTTTGAGAAATGGATTCTTGCTTTGCATGAGACGTGACACTTAAACTTCACAAGTTTCACTGTTTTTCAATGCTTAAAATTATAGCAGCTTGAAAAAAAAAAATCAAACACAGCAAACCACGCGAATCAAATCAAATGGTAAACCGCAAAGGCTCAAAAATCAAACTGAATCGACTGTCTGCCTCTGATGCACAGCTCTACTCACTAGGCATTCATTTTCTGTTTCTTTGACCAGATGAAAAGCTCATCTAGGTAATTTAGTTCTGTGGAGGGTAACACTATACCCGACGAAAGAGCAAATAAACTTTCAAAGGATGAATTCAGATGAATTAGACTCTGATTTTGGTGTGAAAGCACAATAACTACCTGAAGTGATACAATTTCGGTCATGAAACGTTCACAAAAAAAGTATTAAATGAGAAATGAAGCCTTTCATCATTGAAGTTAGTTCAACAACTACGTTTAAAAGGCGTCAAGGTAAAACATTTCTTTTTTTGCGTTTATTTTTTCGCGACGTGTCCCAGTAGTGCAATGAACATGAAGTGTTTGGGGAGAGGTCTTTTGTTAATGCCGGCTTTCACGCCACCTCGCTTCCATGGAGTGGACACCATTCCACGTAGGTCGGGCAGCAACAGCATGAAATTCCGTATTTAATGCTGCAATAGGCGAAGCTACATGGTCACGCAGCACACTGCATCTATTGTAATTTAGACAAAAGGAATTCTGGCCAGGGTTCAAATTTTAGATTGATGAGGCTGTAATTACACTCCTGTTCCTGCTGCACATTTTTACTCAACAGATCTAATGTAGATGTGAGCCCACGGCCTGCACACGGGGTGGAATGGCTGTGTGACTACTGAAATCTACAGGTTTGAAGAACAAGATGTGCAGGAAAGCAAGAAAGAAAAAAGGATTTATATTAAAAAGTGAACTCCTCAGCCAATACTCTTTGGAAAAACAAGACCTGAAGGCTCAAGGCTGGCCAACACAATACACACCTCTGGGGTCGTGCACTTTACAGATTCCATTATTCTATGCTGAGAGACAAACTACACACACATCGAGTCCAATCTCAAAATCTTCTAGCATCCGGTGAAAATCCGCCGAAGGTCGTCTCGGATGCAAAATAATGCCGTATCGCGCAATAGTTTTACCCGGAAACTGAAAAAGACCATGTTCAGTTTCTGGCTGTAAAACTAAAAAAAAAAAAACCATTTTAAGGCTAAATCCACTTAAATGTTTGAAGTGAAGTGTTCAAACAGTTTTCTTGGGACATAATCTGCAATAAATAAACAAATCTATGTAACTATGTGCGATGAACGATGTTCTTTTCATCCGAAGATATCGACCGCTGATCGCTGTTCTTTGTTTCGCAGGTACATAATCTATAATACATAAATCAAAAATTCGAGGCAAGATAATACTTTTTAGATATTTTTTTTATGAACAATTCTTTTTTATTAACAATTGTATAGTAAACAAAAGCATATAAAACTACAAATAATGATAATAACAATAATAATAATAATAATAATAATAATAATGCAACATTTTATTATCTTGGGCTGAAAAAATTGTCTTGCATGAGTTAGAAAATTAGCGACTCAAAGTTTGGAGAAAAAAAAAAAAAAACTACAGCAGTTCTAGTACTAACTTTAGAGTCTGAAGACCGGTGGGCTTTTCTTATTGAACTGGGCGGATTATCAGCGCTGCCTAAGCAGCATTTTGTCAGTGTGATCTGGCAACCCTGGAGAACACAGAGCGAGGCATAGATCGGAATGTGTCTTCGAACCATGAACTGCCCTGCAGGACGCGGCGCAGACAGACACGAGACGTGTGTAAATACTGACTCACTGTTTGGCTGGCACCGAGTGTGTCATGGACAGAGCAGGGGAGGTGTGACTACAGCACACACAACTGTGCCCGAAAGCCAGAACTATTTTGGGCTGGATGTCCTTTAGGTGCTGTCATGAAAACGGAGTGGGCGACTTGCACAATCAAAAGGTCACCGTATCCACACACATCCAGGAGCTCTGGTTGCTCGAGCAGATGAAATTGCTCAGTTCACAAGTGTGCGTCCTAATGAGACAAACACTAAACAGTTTGACAAATGGCTTCCGCTGGGGGGAAAAGAAGCGATAAACATCTCGGATCCAGTAAAGCACAATGACGGAGAATATCTGAAATGTCTTCCTTCTATTAACTGAACGCTACATCTCTACAGTCTGAGATATACAATAGCATGCGATATAATGCAGCAGAGAAACACGAATTTGTAGAAATTTAGGTTTAGGCATACCTTCGTCTGCAAAAATAACCGATTTAAAAAAAGAAAATCTCTAAATCAATCTCTAAACTGTTGCACATTTCGCATTTTTCGATTCAGATTGAATTTTACTATCAAATCATCACTTCCAGCACCTATCACAGAACACAATACGGAGGAAGGAGCCGGCTGTGTGGGAGTGTTTCGCTGTCTCGATAAGAAAAGATCAGCGGAATGCAGTTTGAACGTTTTACTGACATTTCAATAAGTAACACTACAAGCAAAGATTTTTTTCCCTTTGGATTTTCTTTTACAACTTAAACTTAAATACGTTGCTTTTATAACTGAAGTTTAAATACGTTTCATGTACTGTATGTTTCTAAAGAATAAGGATTTGATTAGGCTACTGTATGTGACGACTGAAACATTCTTATTGAGTCGGTAGCTGTGTAGGAGGCTACAAGGACTTTTGTTCATCTGTCTGGTGCAACAAGGTTGTTTTATAAATCTGAATGAAGCCGTATACGATGTCTGATGAGTGGGTGAGTTTTCTTGGTTTCCCTGGTACATAATCTGTAATAAATAAAAACAATATCGATACAGTTATACACTACCACTCAGAAGATGACATTGGGATGACTTTCTAACTCCATGGTCGTTCCTGATTTGTTTACACACACTATGGGCAAACGGCAATTAGCCTAATCTGCATGTCTTTGGACTGCGGGAGAAAACCGGAGCACCCGGAGGAGACCCACCAAGCACGGGGAGAACATGCAAAATCCATGCACACAGAGACGGGAATCGAACCCGGACCCTGGAGGTGCAGGGCGACAGTGCGAACAAAGGCTGAGTTGTAAAATAACAACTGACCGTTGCTGTTGTTGTTACATAATTACCTAATTCCATACGTGTCCTTTCCTAGTTTTGAAATCCCGAGTAGGGTTGAAGTAAATCACTCAACAAAAGCAAAGAAGTTTGCAAGTGATCGCAAGTGAACTTTTAGCAATAGTGTAGATCAAATCATTATTTTGAACATCGGAACAGCTTTTGCCTGATTATTGGTCCGTATTAATGCCTGGGCTTAGTGGTTTTAGTGTATGTTTTAAACAAGAAATGAATGGAGGACTCCCGAGAGCAGAACATTCACAGAAGCATGGTACGGTGATGACACAGTAAAAAACATTTTAAGGAAGACGATCCCAGCCGAGCTGGAGCAGCCGTCTGTCTGTGAGGACCGTGCACACAATTACTCACAGACACGACTTGAGCATTACAGGAACTCGGCTGGAAGTTAGTGCCACATCCCTGTACTGTCCTGATGTCGCTCCGAGGCATTTCCACATGTCTTGGATTTTGAAGGAGTTTCTAGGAGGTCAGCGTTTCAGACATGATGCAGGAAGTCTGATCATCGGTGGTCTGATCATCACCTTAATGGTGTCCAAACACTAGGACTAAAGCTGGGATAAGTGGATTAGTGTAGTGGGGGATTATATCGAGAAATAAGGGTAGTTTTTACTCTCATAACTGTGTTCTGTTATTCCGCACAATCAAAAGTCCCGGTTTGACTTGAACACCCCTCGCACATTATGCCAATTATCTTACGTTTTGCGATGTGAAACTCTTCAGGACAGAGGATTTTCATGATGCCTGAGACTGACATGTCATACACAGACCTTAAACATAAACAAGTATAAATTCCCAGCTTCGTTCGAGTGTCCCTATTATCCGGTCATACCGGACAGCGAGATGAAGAACATGTGCTTCTTTATAATAATTGCTTCTGCTCATCCACTTAAACTCACTTAAACTTTTAGAACTGAAACTTTTTTTTTTTTACATCCTTCGTTCTTCAATAAGCTTTTATTAATCACTTTGCCTGGTACATCGCTCCATTACGTCTGCTTTCATCCGCACGAAACCTGGGACTTCAAATACCTCGTCCAGGAACCTGAGCCAATAAATGCAATCCAATCTCGAGCTCGTTGCAGCCATCACGTAATACCTGTTTTGTTCCAGTGTACAAAAGGAAATGGCATTGCTGATGAAGATTTAATTGCTTCGACAACGGATGAACAAAAGCTACAATACAATAATAGCAGACTGATGCATATAGTCTGTGATGGGGAAGCCGCGGGGCGAGGACGAGGCTGCTGCGGAATGCACGCGAGAGCAAACCTCCAGCGAGGCCAGAAGTCGACATTACACAACGATTTATCTTTTTTTTTCTCCAGCTGCAGTGATAATCACAGGATTTCTGCAGATTAATACCGCAAGCCAGTGGCTCGCGTGCCGATCTCAGTCCTACACGGTTTAATCTGTTAAACTATTGCTCCAAATATCTGATTTATACCTCTGTGCGTGTGTGTGTGTGTGTGTGTGTGTGTGTGTGTGTGTGTGTGTGTGAGAGCAAAACAAGGATTTTAATTTTCTCTTTTTTTTTTTACTAAACCATTTACTTTTTCTGCACATTTTTTATCTTTCTTTTATTACATACAAAATAATGCTGGAAGAAGTAGTTTATTATAAATCCATGTAATAACATTCCAGAAATAAAATGCTACAGTACAGACAAGAACCGTGATTGTGTTTTATTAAACAGTGTTTACCACTTTCTTTTCCTTGTGTGGTGCAGCTGTGTGTGAGAGTGTGTGTGTGTGTGTGTGTGTGTGTGTGTGTGTGTGTGTGTGTGTGTGTGTGTGTGTGTGTGTGTGTCCTTGAGACTTACAGAATAACCGACAGTGTGATTTGTAACAGTCTCTGGGTTTCTGCTTAGCACTAAACATGTCTGACGGCAATTAGTTTCTTTGATTTTTTTTTTTTTTTTTTTGTGGCACAGTGACATGCCTCGGGTGTTCTAAAGTACTGAAGGGAAAACAAAGCCACGACATTTGCGTGCGAGTGCGTGTGAGTGTGTGTGTGTGTGTATGTGGCCTGCTGAATGGAGCGCATGTAAATCAGCACTAAGCCTAGTTATAGCAGGTGTGAATACCAATATACTGGCAAAGAGAGGTCGCATGCACACACACTTACTGTATGTTAAGGGTGACTATAGAGAGATGGCGATTTTGAAAAAGTTAGCTAAACATGAGAGATAATTTAAAGTTGATACAAATGTATCTTTTTTAGAGTTGAAAGCAACTGTAAATATTTATTTCTTAGTTTTCTTTTTTTTCTTAGTCTTGTCTTTTTCCCTTTTGGAACTAAAAATTTTAGTTTTTTTTCTGAACGTTTACATAATGGCATGTCTATATTAACTATTCCACTGCACAATGTTTGCACAGTTATACTTACTGTATATACAGTCAGCCAAAAAAATTCATACACACTTCAGGAACAAAAAAAAATTACATTATTATATTATATTGTATTATATTATATTATATCAATATACATTATATTATATGATGCATATAATATTAATCAAATGATAATTTAACACATGGTTATTTATTAAATAGGCCTCTTCTGCAGTTGTAATTAGATGCTAACTGCATTTTATTGGCTCGGGAAATGTCCTTTGCACAATGACAATAAAGTTAAATCTAATTTAATATAATCTAAAAAAAAAATTTTTAAATCCTGTATACAGGGTCGCGGGAGCCCTAAATGAAGAACCACGGTCCGAACCCAGACCCTAATGCTTTTCTGATTAATGATAATAATTAATACACCAGTAATCCAGTGCTTTTTCCTCTCAGGGTGGGCGTGGCTATACGCGTCACTCAAAAGAGTTCATCAATCTGAGAGTTTACTGTGTATAGACAAAGTGTGCGGAAGGAACAGAAATGAAAGCGCGACACAGCATGGCTCACTCCTAGACGGCAAGTACACTAAGAAAAGTAAACCTTCACAGATGAATGGACAGAACAATGTACAGTAGGTTTATTCTTCCTGCGGGAAGTTTAAAACCTGTTTCTCTCATAAGTTCTGGAACCGTTATAGCAAACATAACCGCAGAACGAGCAGCAGCGTGCAAATAAAGATTCACTAAAGATCGTCGCTTGTATTCCACATAAATCAAATTGGCAATGAATATTCTTAACATTTTTACTTGCATATGTTTTTTAACTTATAACTGCACATACAGGAATCCGAATACTAACACAAGCATGAAATTCAGAAAATTTGATTACCTGGACCTTATTAAGTATTAATGTGTTTCCCCTGCCCTAGGGAATTCGACATGCCGTATGATGTTTTGGCACCAAAACGACTGTCTGATTATGACAGGCTGGAAAATCAAACAATATTCAGTGCTGATTTTGTTTACTCTGAACAAGAACATTAGAAAGGAATAGAAGCTAAATTTTGAAAGGCAACAGCAGGCTTGTTCTGAAAGAGCTCCAAACTCCTCTACTCTGGTCACGTAAGTGACGAGACCGTGGGCGTACTGTATGTCCACAGCCGGAGAGGTCGTCTCTGTTTAAAATCAAGGTTTCTCATAATTCAGTAATAATGTGCACCCACACCAAAAATCAGAATTCTTCGATGTACAATGAACAGTTACTGGCACAGTTACTCTCACTCGTGCGTTCTTATGCTAATGGCCTTATAATTTGTTCCAACATTTATTCCATTGAGTTAGTTTTTATTTACATTACTGATCTTTCTGCATTAATACTGGTATAGGAGAAAAGTTAAACTGGCTGTTTATTAACTGAAATTATGAGCAAGAGAGAGAGAGAGAGACTTAATGATTCTGGCTCTAATTGGCAACAGCATGCTGGATTCTCATTATTTCAGTGAGAACTTAAACCTAACCTTGTAGTGCCGCACTGAAGTCTTATAATGGAGTATAATGGGAGGAAAAAATCTTCCAGCAAAGGTCAATATCGTTTTAATGAGAAAGCCAGCATGGGAACGCAGACGCATCAAAGGCTGGACTCAAAATCCCATAATGCAATGCAGATAAATAGCACAGTTATTACTGTGGGGAGTTATCGATGATCAATGAGATGACGGTGTTACTATAAAAGCTGAAGCTTTAGAATCTGTTTAACCGAAGTGTACAGTTGAGGAGAGGCATCCTCTTCGTGGGCAGCCTAGGAAATTGTATATTTATTTATGGTAATTTCCAGTTACTACTTCCAGAGTGGTGGATGCAGAACCTATTCTGGGAATACTGATCCCTAATTACCTAATTCCATGTGTTTTTTCCTAAGAACATTGAATTAGAAGGCGTGTCCAGACTCTTGACTGGCACCGTTCCTTTAAAAAGGGATGGCAGTCTGAAACTGTTAAACAAATTCACTTTCGGAATGTCGACCTCAGATTTACTTTCGAACTACGCGTATACAAACGAGATTTATAAACGTGAAAGTTTACACCCAACACTTCGCTTAAACTGTACACTCCTGTCACATCCATGCTGTGATGCCCCTGTCGCTTTTCCGTCGACGCCTTTCTTTTCTCCTCCATCTGTAAAAGCACACTATTAAAAGAACAGAGTCTCGAGGCATCAGACTTCAGACACATGAGCTCTACGTGGAGTGGGAGTGAAGACGCCGGGGCTCCAGGGCCGACCGCAGTCCCTGCGAACAGATAACTGATCCTCGGCTATTTATGGACGCCACTCTAATAGGAAAGACCTTGCCATGGGGTATTGTTGAACATGAACATGTGGCTAATGGGAAACTCTGATACATTAACACGCTTCCACTTGTTTTTGACTACTGTTTTTTTTTTTTGTTTTTTTTACATTTAACATGTTGGTACGCAAGAGGCACAAAGCAATTAGCGTAACAATAGTCATGGGTGAGGACGGAAAGAGTAAGAATATGCAAATGCATATTTATTTTCAGTTTATTCATTTCAGCAGTCCGGGGCCTCGCTCTAAGCCATTTCCACATGTTTGGGTAATTAAAGGAGTTCCTGGTAGGCCAGATAGTAGTCTGATCATGGCTCTGGTGTACTGAGAAACCTTGATGGTGTCCAAGCAGCGCATTAGTGTAGCAGGGGACTATATAGAGACAGAAAGGAAGTTTTTACTCTCATAACTGTGTTCTATTATTCTGTGTTCTATGCACAATCAAAATTCCCGGTTTGACATGAACACCCCTTGCACATTACATCAATTATGTCACCACAAAGATCTCAGAGATTTCTATTTTAAGGGTATTTTCTCAGCGCTGATAAAAATTCTAAGTATTAGGAATGTCAAAACAAATAAAAACCAGATTGTCTTTTTTTTCTACTTTAGCAAGATGTACGAGCCTTTACAAAATCAAAAAAAAAAAAGAAAAAAAGAAGTCAAAGGGGTCCGACACATTCTGTGGAAAACAACAAAACAATACGCTCCTTCATAAAATGTAAAAAAAATTTCCCTTTTCATGTGTATTATTATTTACTGTCTATTTAGTTTTACAGCTTAAAAAAAAATCACTTTTCCTGACCTTTGCTAAATTGCCTTGGCATTTCTGAAGTATTTCATTAACTGCGGAAAGCCGCCTAACTAAAACGCAGGGTTCATAATCTTAAAAAGTCCACATGACACAGGACAACAGGTTGTCAGGCGAGACTATCCGCTGAACACACAGGCTTCCCCAAGGACACGCAAATAAAATGGACGGGAGATGTTTAATGTGATAAGCGGCACCACAGAAGGAAACAAATTCTGAGGATCAATGACAATTTAATTTCACATTTTTGGAGCCCGTAGCTTCGGCATCTAATGGCTTAATCTAATCATCTGGCATCCGAAGCAGAAGCATGGGGAAGCAGTGGTCACGCAAGCGAGGACATCAAGACAGCACGAGCTCTTGCGTCTACATAACTGCTGCAATTTGCTGACATTTACTCAATAAATGTGAACCATTTTTACATGTATATAACACTATGATGAGTTACATTACAGTGTGTTCGAATTAACCAGGTTATCTATCTATCTATCTGTCTATCTATCTATATCTTTCACTCACTCACTCATCATCTATACCGCTTAATCCTGTATTCAGGGTCACGGGGGCCTGGAGCCTATCCCAGGAGACTTAGGGCACATGGCATGGTACACCCTGGACAGGGTGCCAATCCATCGCAGGGCACACACACACACACACATACACTCACTCATTCACACACTACGGGCAATTTTTGGGAACGCCAATTAACCTAACCTACATGTCTTTGGACTGTGGGAGGAAACCGGAGTACCCGGAGGAAACCCACCAAGCACGGGGAGAACATGCAAACTCCACGCACACAGAGACGGGAATCGAGCCTGGCCGGGGATCGAACCCGGACCCTGGCGGTGCAAGGCGACAGTGCTAACCACTACACCACCGTGCCGCCTCTATCTATATCAATTACTGATTTTTTTTTTTCTTTTTCGATAATACTGGCAAAATGCAGAATAATACATGAATAAAGGGCTTACTTTTTTTTTAACAGACGTAATCAAACTGCACATTTTTCTTTGTTTTGTCTTCTTTTCTTATTCATAAATAACCACTGCTAATTTACCATTTTTAACAAAGGTTTTCATTTTAACACTGTAATAAATAGCATTGGTTATTTCCACACTTATAAGGTAATTCTTTTACAAATTCATTGAATGTTAATATTAATTATAAAGGAAGAATGACACAATGTTGATTCGCAGCGGTATCGAGCTCGCCCTACCATCCAGAGATTGCAAGTTTGAATCCCAGGTGATCCCGGGAGCCAAGAGAGCTGATTGACCGAGCTGTCTCGTTAGCACGCATCGATCACGGCTCTAGCCAATCATGGCCTCTATCCTCCGAGCCAGCAGTGCGAAAAGAGACGGTTTGTCGAGTCTCAGAGGAAAAACGTCATAGCCTCTGCCCTCCATGGTTGGTGGTTTTAACCTTTAATGCGGGAGTGTCATAATGACGGGAAGGAATAGGCTACAACTAAATTAGGGGGGAAATCAGGAAATTCCAGAGAGAAAAAACCGGACACAATGTTGTAACAAATCATAAACCAAACTCGAGCTTTATTGCTCTAGCCGCTCAGCGAGGTTAGCTGGTCTGGAGTCAGCGTGGCAAACTTACACGCATGTACAACGCTTAAACGTGTGAGTAGTTTGGCCTCCTAAAACATGAATAAAACGTTGTCGTGCTCCAGGAAGAAACACGAGCATTGTAGTAAGGTAGTAATTATAATCGTGTAAATTTGATTTAATCCCTTTAGTAGTTGAATCGTTCTTTTATTATTTGATCATACTAACTGAATTAAATTTAGCAATCAATTTGCACTTTTTAAATTACTGAGGTAGTAAACTTACAAACTTAACATGTTCTGATATTCGCAAAAGACTCATCTTCTGAGATAAAAAAAAAAAAAAACTGCTTTTGAAAAAAAAATTCTTCCTCGTTTGGTGCAATACCACCACCTGCTGGACTGGAGTGTAGATCAGAAGATTAGCAGGGGGGAAAAAGTTGATCTCTGCACGGGACATGACATTTTAAAAAAATGCCAAGACAACATGCTTAGCATTTCAATGTGTATAATTATATATATATATTTTTTTTTTTTTTTAAATACATTTTACATATTTTTATTGATACGTTTTTTATTCTTTAAAAGCTGTAAGAAATATACAAACTCCGGCAGTAAATTTTGAAGTGAAATTAAACCCGGACACAAATTCCTACTTGATGAAATGCTTTCACTCTTATGATAAAATAAAAAAACGTTTCTGATGACTGAAACAATTAGTTTTCATTTATCTCAATCTACACTTATTAGTTTACCTCCTGTGTTCATTATGCAATCCGTGACTCAGCCCATGTGAGTCACTCGTTTTAGGCGTTTATAAAAGTAATATCACAATATCCATTGTGCATTAATAACTTATCGTTAAAAAAAAACCCTGGCATCAAAAAGACTAAACAAACAAAGCTTAAGCATGCCAATCAGTTGTCCTTTTTACTGGTGATTCTTCTAAAACCTGAAACCAGATGTTATCTGTAATGAGAGCAGTTTTCTAATCTATATTAACAATCTCTTTCTGTAAAATCACGCTCGACTTCTTGCTCAATTGTAAGAGTCTGTCACGACTCTAGATAATAATGTGTACATAATTACAACATGATAATGGGCAAAACTGAAGGAAAATAAAAAAAAACACTGAAGCTAAAAGACTTGTCCCTCCTACTACTTACTTTATTTTTTTTTTACACTTAGTAATATTACTTTATTGTTTTTTGTAGATGTACTACGTTATTATATAATACACTACAGACAATTTGGAAACACAGACTTTGGACCCTCCATGCACAGGGAGAGCAGGCAGACTCCACCAGGTGAGATTTAAACTCCAAACTCTGGAGGTGTCAGGTGACACTGATGAACACTAAGCCACCATGAAAACGCACATTAAATACAGAACACCAGTTGAAATGAGGATTTGTCTGTTGAACAGCCTGACTAACGACAACCAATGCAATCAGAGAGAAAATCAGGTCAGTAAAAAAAAAAAAAAAAAGAAGAAGACAAATGACTACATTTCACAACTTTCCATTTTACAATGAAAACTTGTGCATTTTTTTTTTTTTTACAGTCAAAATCCTGGAAAGAAAAAGTCAGAACTCAAACACGTTTCATTTTCCGTATGAAATTTTCTGCATCCTGTTCTGTATAATTTATGTTTATATTTATAATATATATATATATATACATATATATATATTTATATTATAGGCGTCTTAGTCTTATTTTTATTTTGTACTTACTTATTCTTTAAGTCTGCTTTTTCTTAATTTTTTCTTCTTAATTTTTTTCTTAAAAATCTGCAGTCTGGAGTTTGTTTGATCAGCTTGAATTTTGAAAATATACTTTTTCTTTCTTTGAAAATAATTCTTATTTCTAACCTCTGATGCTTTATTATTTTTTGCATTAGATGGTGCCCTGAAATCCTAACAATTTATTTTTTGAAAATAATTAAAAGTTATTTAAACTAAAAACTAAAAGTTTTAACTAAAAGTTTCAAGTTGGTTTCACTTCGATAAACTCTTTGCTGGAATTAACTTAATGTTATGTTCTTATTACATGCCAAAATTATTTGCAAAACATAATCTTAATCTTAAACAATAATAGATTAAAACACTGTTGCAAACTCAATAGGACGTAGCTCCAGACACACTCGCTCCGGTAGTGAAAAGGAAGTTGTGTTGTTCATTTGTCGTTGAAAATGGGTCTCTCGACGGAGGGAAAGGTATCCATAATTGAGTAGTAGTTCCGATCGAACGGAAACGGTCGTGAACGGGGGTCGAGTTTAAAAACATTTGGCAGAACAATTCCTTCCCGAACTCGTCCACTCGACCATTCCCCCGATCTTACACCCCCTGACGTCTGCATGTTAAAGGAGCGCGTGTTCACCTGTCAAGATCTGCCAAAAACCGCCGCTGCATTATGCGTGCAAATCGTCTCCTTTTGCAGGAGTCTGTAGCAGCAAACCTTTGTTCCGGGAGTCCGTGTTGAGAATCTGAGTGAACGATATGAACGCCGTCTGCAGCGAGGCGTTGCACACACACTTGCACCAACGCTTACATTACGCATACCGTGGTAGTGTGTCCTGTATGTTAGCTTCTTTCAGGAGAAATAACCGTACAGGTGACAACGAGGTAACATTGTTCGTCTTTTCATTTCAGTACGGTGTATTTTGGCGCGTGATGCATCTGTCCTTTTTAATGCGGGCTGATGGAAGACGTCGCCAGAAGCATATGGCTGTGCAACTGATTCAGAGCAGATTGAGTCACGCAGCTGTTAGGCTTAACGGGGGACGTGGGACTACTGATGGTACTTCATATATGGCTTGGACAACTCGACAAAGGAATGGCGTTTCTGTTATTAAAAGCGCCGGACTGGTGCGCGCGCTCCTTCTACCTTTCCTTCCTCCTTCGCGTCTAGCAAAACTCCGTCTTTCTCACGGTTCGTGTCACTGTACCGTTCCGATAAAACTGAATTTTAACTGAATCATCGGGGACTTTCCGCACAGCAGGACGTCTTCGACCAGAGCGTTAACCACGACCGGAAAGGAGATGAATTTTACCAGCAGTTTTCATTGTCAGGGAGCTTTTTTATTGTCATAACCGTGTTCTGTTATTCTGCGCAATCCAAAGCACCTCCTAAATCAAGCACACCACTTACTGGATAATGACTGAGTAACACATTGGGATTGAAATGTGCCAAAATTTCCAATATAACAAAACCGTACCAGCTTGCTTCGACTGCATTTTATCTTCAACATGAAAAATCTTCTTTTTATTTTTTAATAAAGACTACATTACTGTCCTTCAACCACAAAGTCTTTTTAAAAGGAGTGAAAAAACATCTCTATGAACACAAACTGAAAAAAAAAGGTGATTTCAATTCTATTCAGGCACATTCTATTCATCTCTTATTTATGCACACACAGACGTGAACATGGACACACACACACACACACACACACACACACATTAGAATTATCCAGATGATGGAGAAGAGGCTTTGTGTGTCCATGAACAGCGGTCTTATTGCTGCTAAATGATATAAAGTCGCAATATACAGAGTCCTTTTTAACCTGCATCGCTTTAAAATCATATTAAATGAATAAAAAAATGAATCTCCACATTTATATAAAGGGAGATGCCCTGGTGTATAACAAGTAGCTTCGTTGTCAGTGCAATGCCGCTTTCCCACAAGCCTTTGCGACGTACATATGTGTGCAGCTGAATTATGTATCCCGCGTATCCCGGCAGCCAGAAGCACAGCTCCCTCGACTGGCTCCTTGTGCACCGTGTACACTTAAAGGGGAGGCAAAAACCAGCATAATATGGCGCAGCGTACTGTGTATGGAATGCGTGATGGAGGTGCGTATGTGCGAGAGGGTTTGTTCGATTCCCTTCCCCCGCGTCCTTATTTCTTCCAAAAACAACCATTTCATTAGACGAGGGTGCCGAGAGTCATTTCCATAGGTCAGTGCCCTGGCCCCTTCCCCCATCTCGACCATTATGGCACGTCTTTTGTCTGTGACAGATGTGAGGAGTTCGGATGTGGGAAATCAGATGGAAGAAACCATCCATACCTCCCCCACACGGGCTTTACAGACCACTGCAATACTCTTTGCGCTTGCTCGATGGTAAACACCCTCATGGCTCGTGCTGCGGTTTCGTGCAAGATCCTACATACGGTGTCCTCCGAAGATGTGAGACATCACGACTGTTTATTCCTGATCCGAGTATGTGCATGTGTTCTAATGGCCAGGATTGTTAAACACCGAGCACCACCAACACCCAGCATGCATTCAGGAAGCCTAGCATTCCCTCCGAGATTTCTTTACAATCACGACAAAATACGAAGATTTTATTTACCGGCTCGGAAATGAGTTTAGGAATTCAGGGGTTCGGTCCGGTCGAATCGGACCCTGCTTTGTTTTCCAGACGATGCGGCTCTTTAAGCAGGCGAGAAAGAACGCCGCAATCATGCTTGATGAAAACAATCTGTGAGAGACTGCCAGAGTGAGGTGGTCTCATTCCGGTCCTGATCGAACTCTAGCGCTGTTTCGAATGCAATAAGAAAGCAATCCAATTCTGAATCGACCCGACTGCAGGAACTGAAACAAGCGTGATGGTTGCCTTGGTTTGGACTTGTATCATGTTTTTTTTTTTTTTTTTTTTAGATGCTGCTAAATAGAGTTGTGAATCATAAGTAGAGTGCTGATTCGATTTTCTTTTATAAAGTCGATTCAATAGCACTTAAATTTATTTCAATAAGCAGCGAAATTCCTTACAACTTTCGAGGCATTAAAAAACAAAGAAACAGTTTCTTATAAACACCGTAATGCTGTGTAATTTGTGTTGTTGATCTTTTTGTTCAGTAAATAGCGGTGTTGCAAAAAACACCCACCAACTCAATAGAAGCTAAAGAGGTTATATTCTCGCAAAATGCGAGTATTTGCAGAAGCTGAAAGTGCTTTCAGAACTTCTGGAAGTTCACCTAAATTTTTTTTTTTTTTTTTTTGTGAAATCGATTGTGAATGGAAAACTAACTCAAAGATTCAATCAATTCAATCAACCAGTGGAAGATTGAGTAAAATATTGAATTGATGAAATCGCATAGCTCTATAGCTAGACGCAGTATAGGTAGTGATGTAGACATGCAGTGTGTTTCTGGAGATTTGGACCCATGTTAAAAACAGTAGCAGGTCTGTAGCAACTATAGTATGCTACAAAAAATCTGTAGCAGGTTTGATTCTCCAATTATTTTTTTTACATTTGTAACTGCACAGGGTACAAGTTTGTTTTCCATAATCAATCAAGATTTTTACTTGCACAATCTCAAACAACACATTCTGGCTTTTAGAATTATTTGAATATATCTAGGGTAAGCACGGCGGTGTAGTGGTTAGCACTGTCGCCTTGCACCTCCAGGGGCCAGGTTGGATTTCCGGCCAGGTTCGATTCCCGTCTCTGTGTGCATGGAGTTTGCATGTTCTCCCCGTGCTTGGTGGGTTTCCTCCCACAGTCCAAAGACCTGCAGATTAGACTAATTGGCGTTCCCAAATTGCCCATAGTGTGTGAATGCCTCGTGCCCTAAGCCTTCAGAGATCGGCTCCTGTCCCCCCTGACCCTGAATACAGGATAAAGCGGTATTAACGATGATTGTGTAAATATATCTAGTAAGAACCCAAAACTTTTGGGTTTGACTTTTCCACACGGCCAGTCTGAACTTCTCCACTATAAACTCCTACTGAACTTTCACTTCCCAATAGCTCTGAATAAAAACAGCCCAAAAAAAAAAAGCAATTCGAGTTTTGCCCAAACAAAATCGACGGCATGCAATTGTCAAGAGTTTGAGCCCTGAGTCACTTCCCTTTGTACACAAAAATCTCAGCCAGGAAGTGCTCTTCCTCATCTCACGGAATAGAACAAGCAAGCTAGCCCTTACCATATAATTTACTTGCACAGTCGTCTAGATAAATACCTTCAGTGCGTAGGTACAAACACTACTGTCACCCAAAGACACCAACTACTATGAAAGGCAACAACTTTGACTTTAAACCATGTTAGAATGAAATCAGAAAATCTTATAAATAAAGATGTCAATCCCACACGCTCCTTACACAGACCTCCAGAGAGTGAATCAAAGATCCAATAATCAACCAAATAATCAATAATAACAATAATAATCAACCTCGTACTAAACTCGTCAAATATTTAAGAGATTTTTTTGTCCTATTTTCGCTATTTAAAACATATCACTCTAGAAGAAATTCAGCTTTAAAGAACCCATATTTTTACAGGTCTCAGAGGTGACTCGTAATGTTTACTGGCAAAAGAACAAAAAGCAGGGAATGTTTTAAGGCGTTTAAGGTGGACTTCCTGACAACTTCGCTTCGTTGATTTTGTTGAGAAATCCTCTAACGAGTTTGTTTATACCTGTTCTGGGACCGACGGGGAAAAGATTTCGGCTTATACACATACTTAGTAACGTTATGCTCCTTATTAAAAAGCTTTAATGTTACAAAAAAAATTGCAGCATATTGCAAAGGGCAATTTTTGTATGGAAAATGCATTAATTTCAGACACAACAACTAGTTCCTGCCTCTGCGCTTTCTGTCCCTGAACACATTGCGCTCGCTCTGACCTTTCCTACGCTATAAAGCAATCTACTGCATTCATTAATCTTATAAAATGATTAAATGCAAAAAAAAAAAATAATAATAATAATAATAATAATAATAATAAATACACTCTATTAAGGAAAACATATTTATCCAGGACTAAACCTCAGTGAAATTATCATAACAGCAAACCTATTGCTGGGAATCACTAGGGAACATCTGATACATGATCATGGCGATACCTAGGTGCTGATTCAGTTTGCATTGCGATTCGTTAAATATCACGATTTAAAAAAAATCCCAAAAGCTCGAAATGTAAACATCCTCTAAATCTTTATACTTTATCCTTAACTCTTTATATGAATATGCTTTGCTTTATAGAAACTGCTAGGAATGTTGGCGCATTCATGTCCAGCGTTCATTCTTGGCCGCGAGCAGATGGTTTAGCTTTGCGGTTCACCCCAGGATGGTTAGTCATACTGCCACGGACTCTCCTTTACCACTTAATTCAGAAAATTCAAGGCTCCTCCATATATTTGATTTAAACCGTGAAAAAACAGCACGTGTACCTGGTGTGTATACCGCTATAACTGCTATTTTAAAACAAGCTTAGTGAATGAGATCATTAGTCTAGATTAATTTAATCGTTATGTACTGCAGTCGCAATATGTGTCAAAATAATCACAATGTAATTTTTTTTTATACATGCACTGTGACACAAAAAAAGGAACAGCGATACTTGACTGAATCTGTTCAGAAAGAAAAAAAGCCGGTAATAGAGCCAAAGCGATGCATTGTTAAATTGCATTTTTGTGGAGGTATTTCCCTGTTCAGGAGTCTCACTGGGGCACAAATCACACGCTTTGAGGAGTAAAACGTGAGGTGCGAGGTAAAAAAAAAGAAGAGTTTTTGTTCTGAGTCAGTGGATCAGACGAAAGATTTGGTGTGACGCAACGCTGGCAGTAATCGAATGTGCAATAAAGAAACGGCCGTCTGCGTATTAACCTTCTTCTTTGGGCAAAATTCATAAGGAAACAAGATCTGTTTGTTGGCAGCTTTCTTAGCTTAAGTATTCCGGGTAGTTACAGTGTCACGGTTCCGCTGTTAGAGACAGATCGGTCGCCTTATAATTTACATTTCCAAAACACAAATTAAAATGCGTTTCCTTCTACCACCCTCAACTGGTTCATTTCTTACTCATCCGAGTTGTTTGCACCTTTCCCCATCTCACTGGACTCACCCTAAATCACACTACAGCAACCCCTGTTACTCAGACACGGCGGCACTGAAAACGCTTCGGGTGTTGGAAACGCGTTCCGCTGCTACCTCTGCTCGCTCCGTTCAGAACGTTACGCGACGGTTATTAAGCACACAAAAGATCACGTCGTTGTTGCCTGGAATGAAACATCTATCTATTTCTGACTAAGCAGCGACTGCGGGCTGCCGAGACGGTTGGACATTCCGTCGCTTTCTTTGACGTCTTTCCTCGTAGCCGCTCTCGCTTTCAGCTGACGTTCAGCGTGGATTATCCTGATAAGGGGAGGTGGCGTGTTTATTACTGGGGTATCTCTGAGGTTTTTAGCTCCAACTGAATCTGGCATGTCAGTATTTACAGTATTTGCATCTGTACGGCATTTGAAGATTCACAGTATCAAAATTTATCTTCTATAAAATGCAATACAGCCTATAGACCATTCAGATTGCTCGAAGTCCTGTGCGCAAAAATTATTTGGTATTTTCTTTTGTCTACTTTCAAAACAAAACCAAGAAAAAGTATTGGTGGAGTAAAAAAACAACATAATAATAATAATAATCACTCTGCATTAGTATTAATGCATACAGTATTATATAACAAAGGCGTCTTCTTCACTCTTTCCAGATGACGTGATGCCTCCAAGGGGGTTTTCCTTCAATTACTGAATTTCCAATTACAGCCCTAAGAGCACGGTCTGGAGATGTGCCGATGCAGCAAAAGGCGCTAGAAATGTCAAATGATGGATATGATCCTGGATTATATATCATTTATTACATACAGTAATAAATCCTATCGATACTGATCCTAATAGATCCTGTCACTGGCTAGGGATCAAAGCACAAGACAATAAAACTCATATGTTAGTGATGTCACTCGGCTGACAATGAGTCATTTACTGCATTTGGCCGACGCCCCTATCCCGAGCGACTTACATTTTTATCTCATTGTACATCTGTGCACTTGGTGATGGCGGGACCTTCTGATCAGCAGTTCAACACCTTGACCACTGAGCTACCCCGGACCCTGAATAATTAATCCAGACCTGACTAATAGATAGCTAGTCTCGAGCAACTGAATCAACGCAAGATAAGGGTAAATCTGGATGCATCAGGCCTTTTCTATTGCTTTAAAGTCCAATCTGTATTCGGATTTTCCAATTAGTCTGACTTTCAAGTGGTGTTATGACCACACAGCTGTTTAATCGCCATCCTGTGAGTTCTCGCCACATGTGCATGTGGATTTGCTTCTACTTTCACTGTTAAACATAACTGTGATGCAAATTCGTCAAGCGCTTAACGTGATCTCTGTTCCAGATTATTTTCTGAACACATTTCTTTCAGAACTATATTCCAGCTTTTAATAATACCCTGGACAGTTTTTAACCAAATCCCAGACACTTCAAATCTCCTTAGTTGTTTTCTTTGCTTGATGCAGGACAATAACTTGATGATCTGTTTTATATTTCATAACTACATTAGTTTTGTCACGATACTGCAATTTTTTTTGTATAGGGGAAGGGGTGGCTGGGACAGAGGAGGCTCTAGATTGCTGTTCGCATGGTTAGGGGTTCGAGCCATGCCACCGCTGGCCCTTAACCCTATGGCCATATATAATACCCAGCCACTAAGATGCAAGGCGACCTCAGTGCCGACCCAGCCCTGGAGAAATGAGTGGGAAGGAAATCGTTGCAGGAAGGGCATCTGGTGTAAAACCCGCGGCAATAGCTTGCGGATCGAATAATCCAATGTGACGACCTCAGGATTGAAAAAGAAAGAAAGAAAAACGGATACTCTGGTGAAAATCGCTACTTCTGTATGTTTTGTATGACGGTGAAGAATTTGTCTTATCTGAGGGCCTAAATATTAAGAGACTAGACCTCCAGAAAACCTACTTCAGATCTATATTATTTACGTCTTATGTATTAAAGAGTATCCACTTTGAAAATGTGAAGCTCCACGTAGATTGTGATTGTTGTGCCACACATTTCTTTTTTTTTTACACCATTAATAATAATGAGCTATGAATAATAATAAAGTCTGTCCGACAGGTATGTGTAACTACGGCTGAGTCAAACCGGGACGCGTTTCCCGGGGACATCGATCCTGTCATATGTAAAGCAGGTGAAATCGTGCCAGGAATTATGACACTGTGATTTCTGATTTAATTTTTTTTTCGTGCCATCCATGATACCAAGGTCAGTATTTTGCTCTTGGCTCTGTACACCAACGTCCCGATGCACCACGTTTAATAAAAAGGCTAAAACAACAACACTTATTCACTTTAAGTATCGTGTCCAGGACATTTTAACAGATGCAGAGCACCGTGTGCAACAACCTGACAGGCTAATGAGGCCTGAGAGAGGAAAGGAGCAATAAGAGTCACGCAGCACCTTCTAACTAAATGCTCAAATGCTGCTAAACGCTACAACGCCAAAGCGGTTATATTTAAACTTCCGGAGCTCTGAGAGAATCGTAAAAAACCTCCCGTTTGTGTTTCCTGAATGAAGCGCGACGGTTTCTTTAAGGCAGCCGGTTCTAAAAGGAGCAGAAAGGAAAAGGTTGTAATACCTAAAGCATTTCCTTTTCAAGCTGCCAAAGAAAACAATGCACCTTAGACAGAAAGCAGAACTGTTAAACGGTGAGGAAAAAAAAAAAAAAAGAAACACATATAACGTCTTCGTCATCATCTCTCTTTCAAAATGCAAGCGCGGCGCTTGTGTGTATTTTTCATGCCACCGCGTCGACTGTGTAAACTGCAATCTGGGCTTGGCGCCGATCCAAACGCACAGGCCATTAATCATAGAGCTGTCTCTTGTCTCCGAAACCGCAGACACCACAGTCTGGGCGTAGTCTGCGTATTATGAGCTGTGACTGACGATCCTCAAACAGGTACGACTCGCATGTGTACCGAAATCTGATATCAGGGCGGAGGCTCTGAGACGTCCTCGTCTGGGGCTTCTGTGTCATCCTGGCGTATTGGGTGGGGGGAAAAAAACGCATCTTCCCATGTAACCCCTGGCGAACGTGTCCAGATGTGATGGAGGATATAAAAAGCAAGGGCTCTTCAGATCTGTGTTGTATCAATGGAAATAGAAAGTTGGATGGAAATGTTTTAAGAAAGACATTCAAGCATCCATGCTTTAATTAGTGTGTGCGTGTGTGTGTGTGTGAGAGAGAGATAATGCTATAATATGATGCAAATTAGGTTTTGATTATTAACTGTAAAAAAAAAAAAAAAGAAGAAAAAAAAAAAGATTCCTGGGTGTTGCTGACTAGAAGGGTGTTTAAAGCACAATAGAGTGTATCTAACTGCAGGGTAGAAAATGACAGTGGTACTCACAACAACAGCACAATCCCGAATCCGTCATCTATGTAATCCCTCGCAAGAATAAATCATTTATTCAACACCGGGAATCGATAACGCTTTTGTGCGGGGCATTTCTACAGCGAAAATGAAACACTGACTGGAACAAGCGGGATGTACATGCGCCAGAATACACAGGTACACCCCCGATCAAATCCGAAACATCCAAGACACGGAAAGGTTTTAACACAGGCGTGCACGTGTCGAGTGCTGTTGTAAATCCCTCAACTTCCATCCCATCCCCTACGCAAAGAAAAGGCCAGACATCATAAAAATACGCTGAGCATGACAGCTGCCATTACCCTCTTCATCCTCAGAGGCAGGATTTTAATGTGTTTCTTAGCAGGGCATTGCAGTCAAGTGCAAAATAAGCCTTTGAGAATAAAAGTGTACACACTAAGACATTCCATGCACTGGATTTCACCATGCGATTAAACTGATTATGTGGGTTTTTCGATCCATCGCATCAACAAGCCAGTTTTTGATTCAGAATCAATTCATTGTTTGTTTGTTTGTTTGTTTGTTTTATTTAGGTAAATATTTAAATTGTTCAAAGATTTGACAAATCAATTGAAAAATATACCACAGCTATTCCACAAAACACAACAGGCCTGTTTAGCAAAGTGTCTTCTTCTTTAGAATTTATTTCGTGCTTTGTGCATTACTGCCACCTACCAGAAAAAAATATATTATAGCTTATTTGTTTTGCTGAATTTATATACATATATATATAAAAATATACAGTATAGGGCTTAGTATAGTGTGAGATATCCTTTTTCTCAGCACAACTGAATTTACTGATGAACTGAATTTAATTTGACTTGACTGGGCAAAAAGAAATAGAACCTCGGTCACATAGGCAAAGAAATAGCACAGATACACATGATCACATGTTTTTATGGTTGTTTTTGGTTGTTTCTATGAGAGAAGAGTGATAATAATATGCTTATTTTAAGAGATCTACTGTACATTCAAGTACACAGTTTAAAGTCTGAAGCCTTCGCGTTAACACACACCAGTCAGGCCTCTATATAAGCCTCTTTTTTTTAAATCGTCATTTACCTATGATGAGTTGCCGGCATGTATCTGTGCTGCTTGGGTTTTAAAGGTGTACTTCCTTGTATTGTGCACTACTATCTATTTGCTTAACACCACTATAAGAGACTTTATACACATCGCTGCAACTTTAAAAATGGAACATTCATTCATCTTCTGTATCGCTTACCCCTGTGCAGGGTCACGGGGGCTTGGAGCCTATGCAAGGAAACTTACGACACGTGGTGGGGTACACCCTGGACAGGGTGCCAATTCATTGCAGGGCATGCAAACCACGAGCAATTTTGGGAAAGGAAATTAACTTAATCTGCATGTCTTTGGGATCAAAAAAACGGAGGAAACCCACCAAGCACGGGGAGAACATGCAAACTACACCCAGACACGGAAATCAAACAAAGCCAAAATGATAACTACGTTAGAGTTCGGTGATGTAGTGCCACACTGTTTTTCATTCCGCACCGAAAAAAAAAAAAGTCGTCAAACCTCCCTAAGGCAATCTTTTTTGTTCCTTTCAAGTGTCACAATCACGGCAACATTTGGCCATCTTGTCTGAACTCATCCCTGCTCTCGAAGTCAACTACAGCTGGCACAAACGCATACTCCCGGAGTAAGTGTGCTCCCTTAATCTGCGACAACGGGCAGGCTGAGGTCATAAAAATGCTTTGGATTCCTCTGTCTGGAAAAAAAAACGACAGAATAACTGTATTTACTGTTCCTCAAATGTTCGCTCTGGAGCCCTTTCTTAGGGCCTCACTGTGAATGCTGGCTCACATCGTGCTCCCCGGTGTGTGTGGATATCAGTGCGGCATACATCCCCGGCGAGATACAAAGCTTTATGCCTTGAGCTAATGTGTTCAGCTGTTAAAGCATTAACACACACTCACACACCCCTCATGTTCGAGTGCTGTATTTATTTAGGGGACTTGCGAGATCGGTGAAAAAAACATGAGCTTAAAACTAGCTTCAAACTTTGACTCGTGCATGTGAATTTCATTTGCAGTCTGTTAATAAACAACACATCTGCAGCGGAAAGTCAAGGACAGAAAGTCTGAATCACACACACACACATATATCTAAGACAGATAGTTCTGGTTTAACTATCAACATGATTACCTTTCCAGCTCTGAATGCAGCTAAAACTGCGAGGATAACACCGGCATTGTTTCCGACGTTTAATCCGATTTTAAAGCGTTACAAAAATAATAATAAAGGATATGAGCTTTAATGTTTCTGCTAACCCATAACTTTGAGAATGATAATCCTAATGAAAACTGCACAGTGGTATTATTTGCAATCCCACTTGCACCGGCATTTGCTTTTGATCTTTTTTATTTCTAATACAACTTACACTTTGTCTTTTTATATTTATTTTTTTTACATCCGTCACGATTTGTCGATTATGCTTCCGAAAGAAGAGCTGCACAGCAGATAACGCTGTTCCATGATTGATATGTTTGTTCAACTCCAGGCCTTACCCACTGAGCCACCACGACTATGTCGCATCGACGCCGCAACTATCTTGCATTGATTTATCCGCTTCTACCACCGAGTTAACTCCGCTCGCAGATTGCACGGAAGCGGCCCAGGCTAGTTGAGTTAGCTGTGTTGGCTCGGTGGGGAAAGTTTCACAAAGCTTCTCTGCACAGTTGCTATGTTCTTTTTTGCACTGTTGTCAAAAATACACTTCATTTCACTTATTTCTATTTCATATATACCCTTTTTTAATCCTTCCCTCTTTTAATCTAATCATTCTCTCAGAGATTTACCCTCTGTCTACTGACTATATGTAAGATATACAGCGTGTGATCATATCTACAGCTGGTCTTTGTGTTACTGTCTCTATTGCTGCAGGATATCTGGAATTTCCTTCAGGATCAATAAAGTATCTATCTACACATCTAGTGTCGTTAAATCCGAGCACTGACAAACTGCCTTGCATAGGTTCTTGAGTAAAACTCTTATTAAGCGTTATTTTTTACTACCCAAGATGGTTTACTCTACATTATTACAGCGTAGTCGGCACATTGTACTTTTCAATCCATACCATTACACAAAAACAAATGAGTTCTTTTAAATCCAGCTATAAGCAGTCTTTCCTTGAAAAAAAATGCAGCTTGTTGTCTTGCCGAAAAACCTTAAAGCCCACGGACCATAAGGGTTTTCATGTTGGAACTATTATGCACAAGTCACATTCAAAATTCTTGACAAAACATTATCCATGGTTATACTGGCTGGCCAATTAGATGTTTCCCCTATTGTGACCTCATATAAGGAGAGCCCCTTCCCTGGCTTGCTGCTCAGCTCTGGTATTCTCTGGTGGAGCTCATTTACATATAGATACTAAAACTGTTCATCTGCAAGAGGAGTTTAGGTATAAGGTATATGAAGTGTTTTAACACACACTTTGAGAGAGCTCTGAGACCTGTGTTAATTTGTGAATGAAATGTTGTTAACGTTACAAGGTCTCCGAAGCACAGTTCTAATTTTATTGCTTTGTTGTTGTTGTTTTTTGTGATAATCGATTGTAAAATGAAGGCTTGATGTGGCTCCGACATGCTCAGACTCCATTAGCTACAGCATAGCAAGGGGTGCATAAAGACAGAGTTCGGCGGCACGCTAGACAGCACCGCTATAGCCGCCTGTGGAAGGCCTCAAATGACCACAAAATATAGATTTACAAAATATATCAGATCTACAGGTCATAAAACCTCAAACTTTTGTTTGTATATAATATATATTATTAATTCATATATATGATGTATATAATATTTGTAGCACAGGCTGGCAAGCCGCTGATCACTATGGGACACTCCGACACACCCTGATAAGCCGATTACTCAAATGTAAATACGCAGCAATCCAAAGTGTGTGAAAATGGGAATTGTGCTTCTCACTGGAGACCATAATATTTTCATAATATTGTCATGGGAAACTAATCAACCACACAATGAATTAAGTTTTGCTAGATTAGGGGACAAAATTATTTCTGATGTTCTCAAAATCGCATTTTAGTTTAATTGTTGAGACACTCCACTCACCAGCTATTGACTTTCCTATATTCTGCTTGCTGTTCCGATGTATCTGACTACTTTAAAACAACTCCCTCGGAGTTTTGCCCATATGCCTTGCATATGAACATCACCACTTGGCTCACAACGATATAGAAATTCATATTTTGTAACTGCACCCTCCAAAAAAGCTATCAATAATCTATAGCTCACGTCCCAGGCTCACTTCCCCAGTACAAGTAAGGTGAAATTGAGTGTTGTGTCTGGAACAGTGTGTTCTTTTGCTCGATGCTGGAGCACCTCAACCCGAAAGTAAAATTACATCTCACCTAGCACGGAATATAACGAATGCTGAACTTGCTGTGCCTGGAAATTTGGTGACCTGGCGACTGGTATGTCTCCAGAGCTCCAGGAAGGAATTTTTGTAATTATTTTTAATAGTAATAACGTATCAGAGCATTGATGTGTAGTAAAATATATAATATCTTACTAGCTTTTTAAAGAAAAACAAAAGAAAAACAGCATTCTCCAATGCGACTGGTCAGCGATATATCAGATCCTCATTTTAGCAAGTATATGACATAATATGAAATAAAAATGTGTTGTTAATTAGGATATTGTGTTTGCACAAGTGTAGCTATTTTTATTTCATTTTTTCCACATAACTAAAGACGCTGGTAATAAATCTAATTTTCCACACACAAAGACAAACTGTACCAGCAAACCAGCTGCTAAATTGTGTTAAAAATGCCGTACCAAGGGCTCGGTGTCCTCTGTGTGTAAGATAAGGTTAGGACACAATCACAGCATTGATGTGCATGATGCTTCAACTGAACAAAAATAAAATCAATAGAGTTAAAAAGCAGAAAGGAGAACGAACACTAACACTCACACCCAGAACTGATTATAAGCTACAGCATCTGTATCAATACCGGTATTGGATCGGTATGAGATAAACCACATAGGATTTTTTTTTCTGATCCGATCCACAGCCGTTCGTTTCATGACGTGGACTGTAATGCCGAAGCACAGATCTTCTAGTGAGCGTGTGACGGTGCTCGCTTTACAGCCTAACGGACATCATGCACATAAATCTGTCTCAAATCAGAAAACATGTCAATTTCATCTGATCCTCATCCAACAATTTATGCGAGAATCTATCCTGATACCGGCACTCCTTTTTTCAAACGCGTCCATGGTATTTTACAGTAAATGCCAGCACCGATGCTGATGCCTCTCGGTTTTCCTTAGTCACCGTATCTGATTCTCAGCACATTTTTTGTGTTGAAGTGCTGTGTTTTCCGATAGAGTGTAGATGTGTAAGGTTGACTGACAAAACAGAGATTTGCAGCGGATCCCAGGACACAACTCACTTTTTTTAAAGCCTGTCAGACATCACACCTCTTCATCGAGTGTAGTGGAAAGATACTCAGAGCTCATTTAATCAGTAGTGAAAATTCAGGAGGAAAACAACAAGCATATAATCGTTCATGTCTGCATCATAAATTGATGCTTGTTATAGTTTCACTTGTTTAAGTTTATGACATGCTTAAAACCTACATTTATCTCCTAGAATAAAGCTTTTGGAGTACTGAAAGGATGCATTTATTCATTTTTACCTGAATAAATAACTAGTTTGTGAACTAACATTTCACAGACAAAACTCAGGGAGTGTTTTTTTGTTGTTGTTGGTTTTGGGGGGATGGGGGTAACAGTAACGTTGTGAGAACGTTAACGTTAAGCTTTAACTAGCACTTTCTACCTAAATGAAACGCGAAATAACACTAAATTGATTCTTTTTCGGATAGCTTGGGTAAAGCTGGTGAAGTCAGGGGTGTGAAGTGTGTAAGTTTTTAGCTAACAGGTAGCACGGTTATAAACACGACTCAATTAACCGTTAACTCGGCTGAGCAAATAGTCTTAGTTATGTCTCTTAACCAGTTAATCATCCTGCTTATAACGAGTTTATAACTACTTCCTTAGGTTACGAAAATTTACTTGGGGGAAAAAAATAACTCGCTAGCTGACCGAAAAGCTAACTGAGAGAGGAAAATGCGAAAGCTTAGCCAGCTAGCTAACTGTACTGTAGTAACGCTGCTGCTAACGTTCTTTTAAAACTGGTTAGCGATTAAGTTAACGTTTGGTAACTTAATTAAAGAATTTTAGAAGAATTATGGAAATCTTATATATAATAAACAGCTAGTTAAAAAAAAAGATATAGGTGGTACTGTTGTGTTAGTGAAGAAAAATAAACTGGTTTGTGAATACTAAGTACTGTGGTAGTAATAAAAAGACAAACAGGCTAGGGAAGAATAATCATAGAATTAGTAGTTTTTATTCTTTTCTTTTTTATACAAAACACTCACACACACACTATATATATATATATATATATATTCAATCTGTATTGTGTTTATTCAGAGTGTATTGGTGTGTACGATGAAAAGGCACTCCGTTAAACACGCCTAACTGTCCGGTCTTCGCCTGCTCTTCTCCCTCTCTCTCTCCGTCTCTCTTGTCCGATCTCTCCACACCAGGCACAGACACAGGCAGAGACACATCCCCCTCCTCCCCAAAACAATAAACATTCCTGTGGAAAGCACGGTTCTTTCTCTCCCTGACCTGCGCCATCTTTGAAAAGAGTCTCAGGGTCTGCACAGCTTCGCTCCTCCAAACAAAGAGCAACACACACACACAGCGGCTTCCGCCACGCAACTTCACCGAGAAACGGGAAATAAATAACGCAACAACAGCCACACGCATGCTCACGCACGCACACACAGACACGTACAGACAAGCATACACACGTCTTACCTTCTGATCGGTGAATCCAAGCGTTAAAGAACAGAAGGAGGAAAGCGAGACAGCGCGGTACTGCATCCATCCTCGAACCACACTTTACTCTACACTCACTGCCTGCTGGATCGCGCTCTCTCTCTCTCTCTCTCTCTCTCTCTTCTTCACACACTCACTCACTCACACACACACACACACACACACACACTCAACTTTTCAGTGTTATAGGGAGGAGTGAAGCACGTGTGATTGGCTGGCAGCGCCACTCCCCGCCCAGACACACACACACTTTGCTTTCCGCCCCTAGTGTTGTCTAGCCAGAGTGACGAAATGTTACACACAATTAAAGTTATTTCTATGAATGTCAGCATGTTAACAAGTGTAATTTGGTTACAAATATATATCAAGTATTTAAAATGTAGGTTGTATTCTGGAAATTTTCTTTTTATGCACTAAGTAGTAAAAATACTCTATATGAACAAAAGCAAAACTGTAAATTATTAAATTCAGTTGTTTCTATCAGGCCCCTTATTACTCAGTAAAGGGCAATCTTTTTGCTTTAGAATATCAAGACATTTTGGACAATGCATATACATTTCGGCATTTGACATTTTTAAGACATCCATTAATGCCTTAATCACTGAGCTACCCCTGTCTGTTTGCATGGAGATTATTTTCCATGTATTTGGTGGGTTTCCTCCCACAGTCCAAAAACTTGCAGATTCGGCTAACTGGCCTTCTCAAATTGACCGTAGTGTGTGAATGAGTGTGTGAGTGTGCCCTGGCACCCCATCCAGGGTGTACTCTGCCTCATGCCCGAAGTTTCAGACAATGAGTGAGAGTGATAATATTGTTTAATAATGTTTTATCCAGAGCAGGGTCAGGATGGATTCTGAGCCTATACAAGGATCACACAGCTCAACCTAGGAATACAGCCAGGATTCAGATCATATGGCAGCAGTGCACTCAGACATTCACATCTAGGAACAATTTTGGGAATGTTGGGTTTATTTTATTAGCCATAAAGCATTTTACTTTCCTTGAACACAACGCCTAACATCCAAGACTATTTAATTGACATTCAGATTAAACCTGTTCAGTTTAAGTCACCATTTAAATAGAAAATGTTTTTAATTCGTTATGACTAAGTCATAAGAATGTTGCATTTATATGTTTCTTACAAAATGTATTTCTGTCAAATAAATAAGAAAATATACAAAAATAAGAAAATTATACAAAAATGTGTGTGTCCATCAACACTAGAGAATGAAAATTCTTAATGATGTTAACAATGAATGAACATTGGCCCACAATAGGGCATCAGTGCATGTCCCGCAAGTACACCTTCAGCCAAACAAGTACATCGACTTGTAATTTACCATACAACGCTATTAATTAGTCTATCTTGTCTTGTTGTTGCCACCGTTGGCCTCCCAGACCTCAGCAGTAGAGCCAGTTGTTTTTTAATTCTGACCCATAACTTGAAAATGGTATTTCTGGCAACTCCAAACCGCCTGGCGATGTCTCCTTGCATTGCACCAAGGTGAAGCATTTAGCCGACCGTCTCTCTACTTTTGTCTAAACGAGGCGTGATAGTGTGACGAAAAAATACACAATCAGAATGTTTTCTTACTTCTGATACCAAGACATATCAGGCATAATCACATGGAAAATGTTGTGCATTTACCTCGCACCCCTTGTGAGGAGATGTGAGTTATCCAAGATAAAGTAACACTCTACTGAGAATGACAGTAATACCTGTGCTCATAATGTAACAAGGCAAAAAAAAAAGTCGAAATTAGTGTTTTTGTAATAGTACACATAATAGCAACATTTTTTTTATACATGAGTATATCTAAGAATTGTGATTTGTGACACTGTAATAGAACTGACCTCAGTTCTCAGCAAAACCTCAGTGTGCAGCAAAAAACTGACCTCAGTGTGCAGCAAAAAAATATATCATAACACAGATTTTATATGGTATAAAGTAAAAATATTGAGGATATTAATCAAATATTTCTTCTTCTTTGTTAATGTGCTGGAGTTCTATTATTGCTGAAGTCGTTGCCCAATCTACTGCGTTAAATGATCCAAGACATTCTGAAACAGCTTTTAGATTTGACATTAGATATGGAAGTGGTTTCAAGTGACTTGTTTAAAGCGAGTCTAATAAATGAACAAGATTCTAAAAGACATTAGTGTGGCTGGCATACATAAGTAAATAAAAAAAATAAAATAAAAAAAAGACATTTAATCACTAATAAGTGATCGTTCAATGTATCTCCTAACTGTGGGTGTGTGTCTGAGACTATGTAACTACATAACTAGTAGTGGTAGTAATAATAGTAAGAAGAAAACATCAACAAAAAAGTGTGAATAAATAAGTTTCACTGAAGACAGGCTACCACCACCATTATTATTTTAACCTCTTGAAACATGAATGTTCTCATAAGAAAATTCCTTTCGTGTTGGAATAAAAAACTATATCTTTATATGAGGAACAGTGAGAAGGTCAAATGTGAGATTTTATAAACCATGGATGTGTTGAAGCAGCTGTTCCACTAGTGGAAAAGAAAAGAAAAGTAGTATGGATATCAAGATTTTATGATGGCTCTACAATACCAAAGATCGTATGGATGAATCTGTTTGTTTGTTTTTTTTGTAGTATGACTAGTGAGGCTAAAGGTAAAATATAGAATATACTTTCAGTTCTACTAGAAAGATATGGATGAATGGGGAAAAGAAAAATAGGATGATGAGCATTAAGGTAGCTTCCTCACTGAAAAAAAAAAACAATTCACATATGAACATATTTAAGGTATGGACAGAAATTAATGATGGACAAAAAATCATTAGTATATTTTAAACTTATTAAGTAGAATGAAGTACATTTACAAACTTGAAAATTGACATCATGCAATTGTCACTTGACAATATATCATGCTAAAAAGATTATCTAAGAGCAAATGGCGTTTGCTCAGAGTTGGTCGAGTGTGCTCCTTTATATGTCTCTCCACCATTGCTCCCATCCCTTTTGCATATATTCATCAGGATTGGACAAAGGACGTGACCTTCTGAAACTTCGAGCTCCCCCACACCCATCTGCGGTGACAGAGATTGATGAAGGCCTATTGTTTGAGCTCGGTCTCAGGCTCACCAGGTTTGCACACTGCACCAGCCTCATCCAATTCTGCCCTGAGACTTGTGCCTAAAAACATAGCATATTGATTAGAAAGGGAAGGGGGGAGGGGGGATTTCATGAGGAAGCAGTGTTCTGTGCATATTCCACCAGCTTGCGTTTGTCTATTTGTGGACTGTGCACCATCAGGATATCAAGACAAACAGCACAGACAGACCAGTGGAGTTTGATCACCGCAGGTTATGAAGGGTTGTTTGTGTTAGCTATTTTTATTAGGGAGAACATGGTTCAAATAATCTGGCGTGATGATGGTGCTGGATGTTAATAAAATGTTGATAAAAATGGTCAGCAGTCTACATGCACACATTTTTCTTTTTTCTTTTTGCTAATAAGCAGAAGCAGAAGTGTATTGACAGTAAAGTCACAGCATAACTACGCTTTGCAAAACTTAATCAAGATTTCTCTTATGACTAACCACTGGGAATAAAGCACACAAGGCCAAAGCGTGAAACTGAGCATAATCTCTTCATTGTATGCTTTTTTATTTGTATTTAGAAACCTGTAACAAAAGTGAAGGCCATGCTGCCTAACGGCAAATGCTGTAGAAAAAAGTTTACAGTATACATAATTTGTGTGTACAGTGGTTTGTCCTGTTTACATTAAAAAAATAATAAAGTTTTTATATTGTTCAGGACTGTCATGCTTTTTTTTTTAAAAACCCTTCTAGATATTACCTATTAAACGGGGTTGTGGAGAACGTAAAGCATGTCAGAGATTAGAGGAATACTTTGCTCTGAAGCAATGATAGTACACAGACCAAAGAGATATCAGTATTTGTTTGTTAATTAAGCAAATACACAGTGTTACATCCTGAATAACAATGCAGAGGAATTAGTCATCTCTTTGAGCTTCGGGACCCAGACTACTACAAGACATTTAGCTGTGTTGTAAAGATTTTACGGCTCATTTAACATGTCAACAATTGAGCTAATGCTGGAATTCTTACTGTCAGACTATATAAATAAATGCTGTGGAAAAAGAAAGGTGTATTTCTCATAAACAGAGAATGTGAAGTCGGTTTAACTAACCTTATGTTCACACTAGCAACCTGGTTGCTAACCTGGTAAACTAAGCTAACTATACTAGGTACATACACTCATCAGAGGCACCAATCATTCTAATCTTTACATTTCCTCATAACATGTCTTTATGCTTTCAATTGAGGTTGCATAAAAGAGAGAGCGAGAGAGAGAGAGAGAGTATGCTGAAACCATGGTTTTGTGTTTTTCTTCCATTTTTGTGCATCAAACAGTAAATGGAAACTAATTGCAGGTCATTAAAATTATGAGCGAGGAACCTGAGAAACACTTGAAATAATTAGACGCAATTGTTTGGATTTGTTGCTTTTCCAGGTTGTACCTGATTTTCATCTTATTAAGAAAATCTCTAATTAAATGTTGCCTGTCATCTTTCCACATTCTGCAATCATATATAAAAAGTAAAAATAAAACAAATGATCACCCATCACTTGCTAATGTGAATGCAGGGCTAGATAATATAACTAATTCTTCAGTTACATGCATATTTCTAGGTTCTTCAGTAATTAGTGAGCCATGGCTGCCCCTGATCCTGTTGCCAGTTCACCGGTATTGCCTTCCTTGGACAACTTTTGGTATGTCCTGACCACTGCAACCCTACAGTTTCAATAATTAATTACAATGGCACCTGAAAGTGGGTGGAATATATTAGGCATCAAGTGAACCCTTTTTCCTGAGGTCAATGCTCATAAAAATGAGCAAGAACAAGGATTTGAATGACTTTGACAAGGGCCAGATTGGGATGGGTCGAAGCGACTCCAAAACTGCTACACAACTCTTGTGGGATGTTCCTGGTCTGCAGTGGTCAGAACATACCAAAAGTGAAATACCAAAAGTTGCCTGTGGTTAACGAGAAGTCCTTGCATAACCCTTCCTCCCAAAGGCGCCAGGCAAGATTGTTAATAAAAAAGAATATAAATAGGTTAAGGCCAGGCTCATAATTATCCTCAGAAATTACAGGTATCTTATTACCACTTTCATAAAAATATTGGCATCTTTGAGTTAAAGCATCCTGTTTGATTTGGGGATCAAATTAAGAGCTAATTGTACAATGGGACAGAATGTAGGTATTTTTGTTTCCCCCCTTATTTTCTAAATTGACATTTCGATAGAGGCTCTCAAGGGCCCCATGGTGCACAGGTGACAGTCAGGGACACAAAGGCATCCCTCTGTTTAAGCGATAATGGGAAGTCACCAGCTGTCCTTGCAGGTTGATCCAGAGACCTGCTTCCAGCCATCTTTCCATCTACCATTACTGACTGAGGACAACTGAGAAAAGAGATTTAAATTCAGTTAAATTTGATTTGTGTAGTGCTTTTAACAATGGTCATTCTCGCAAAGCAACTTTACAGAATCAAAAGAAAATTATGGAAATTTGTATGAAATGTGATAAAACGTATATGAATCAAAATAATAAAAATGACAATGTCCCTGATGAGCAAGCACCGTGATGGTGGCAAGGAAAAACTCCCTGAGATGTCACTAAGAAGAAACCTTGAGAGGAACCAGATTCAACAGGGAATCCATCCTCAATTGGGTGATAACGGATAGCAGAAATTGTTGTGCAGTCATACTCAATATAACAGATGAGGTATTTAAGTTAATATGGATTCCAGTTCGTTATTGAAGGCTTAGGTATACTGTAGGAAATTCCAGTCCTGGACTACTGAGCAACTGTAGTCACAAGTCTTCAAAGAATATCTGTCTGCATCAGTCGAGGGCAGGGCTGTCTTTATGGTAAAGTGGAACCATACACAGTCACCACACGCATCCCAAGCAGACCACAAGGGGCCTCCATGTGACAAGATCTCCAACCAGAAGCAGGGCACAAGGAGTCAGGCAAATGGGATCTGGATGCAGCTCAGGAGCGGAGAGAGATGGAGGCAAAGCAGAGAAAAGAAGAACAGAAGATAAGAAAAGATAACAGTTATGTATGGTCACAGTCACATAATGTAAAAGTTGAATGTATATTTAGTGCAGAGTGCAAGCAGGGACTCAGGCAAGACTAATTGTGACAGCATAACTAAAAGGTAGAGCCAGAAGGAAACACAGACATGAGGGCTCCCTGGGATGTAATGCAGCCAGTCATTCCACCATTAACATACCAGAGTGATCAAGAAGAGTGGGGAAGACAGCATCTAAACATACCAGTTCATCATAATGCTCTACATCAATGAGTTCCCCAGATTTGCTCCTTTACCTAAGGCACATCTATTCACAAACACTGAGACTGAGACCATAACTTTGGGGCTTTGTAAGAAAAAGCTCTGCCCCCTGCAGTATACTCTCACTGCTGCATTCTGGACTAACTGAAGTTTGTTTATACACCTAGTTGAACATCTAGATAGTAAGGTGTTACGATAGTCCAACCTAGAGGTGATAAAAGCAATAACTAATTCTTCTGCATCGTTTAGTGACAATATATTCATTATCTTGGCAATATTTCTGAGATGAATGAACGCTATCCTGGTAATATTATCTATATGAGCTTCAAATAAAACATTGGAATCTATCATCACACCAAGGTCTTTTAATGTTCTACTTGATGAAAGAAAAAGGCCAACCAGAGTTACTGTGTGATCAGAAAACTTACTTTTAGCTGCAGTCCTAGTACTAGTCCTAGTACCAGAACATCTGTTTTGTCCTGATTAAGTAAAAGGAAATTAATTAACATCTAGTCACTTATGTACTTCACATATTTCTCAACTTTATTAAACTGCGTTTTCGCCTCTGGCTTTGATGAAACATAACTGTGTGTCATCAGCATAACAGCGGAAACTAATACCATGCTTACGAATTATGTTGCCCAGAGGAAACATGTAAAGAGAAAATAGTAATGGGCCTAAAAGCGTTCCCTGTGGAACATCAAACATCATGCATGCTGAATAGTTGCCATTTAAATCTACAAACTGATAACAATCAATCAAATAGGATCTGAGTCAGGAGAGGGCTATTCCTTGAATTCCTATTACATTTTCTAATCTATGAAGGGGAACACTTTGATTAATGTTGTCAAAAGATGCACTAAGGTCAGGTAACACAAGCAAGGACATGCGAACCAGATCAGAGGCCAATAGGAGGTCTTTAACACTTTAACAAGCGCCATCTCTGTGCTGTAGGGAGGTCTAAATCCTGACTGATACAGATTGTGTATGCTATTTCTATGTAGATATGAACATACTGTAGCTGCTGTTCTACTATCTTTTCCAGGATTTTAGAGATAATGGGGAGGTTTAATATCGGCCTGTAGTTGGACAGCTGAGGTCAGGTTTCTTAATTAGTGGTTTAAAAGCTGCTAATGTCAAAGATTTTGGAACATACCCACTGCTAATTGAAGAGTTAACTATTTTTAACAGGGGTTCCATGATTGCTGGTACTATCTGCTTAAGAAAATTTGTCAGTATAGGATCTAATACACAGGTTGATGATTTTGCAGAAGAGATGAGTGAAATTACAATAGTTAATTCTCTTCAAGGGGAGTAGCTCGGCACTGTGCATTCATTACTACTATGACACACTTTAATTGAGACAAGATAGTGATCTGAGATAACTTCAGACAGTGAAATTGTCACTATATTTCGTAGGCTTACTCTAAAGGACATTATTAAATCTAAATTGTGACCTGCTTTAGGAGTGGGTCATACTACACACTAGTATGTAAATCCAGTATGGACATAATTGCAGTTTTCAGAGGACCTTTCGGATTCCTAATATGAATATTAAAGTCTCCGGCATTTAACGCTTTGTCTACAGAAACGACCAGGTGTGAGAGGAAATCCGCAAATTCGCAGAGAAATTCAGAGTACAGCCCTGGGGTACGAGTGTGGCCTTGTACCTCCAGGACCTGGGTTTAATTCCCACCTCATGTCTTTGTGCGTGGAGTTTGAATGTTCTCCCTGTGCTTGGTGGGTTTTCTTTGGGTACTCCAGTCTCCACAGTCCAAAGACATGCAGGTTAGGTAATTGGTGTTCCCAAGTTCCCAAGCATGTGTGTGTGGTGTGTGCTCTGCAATTGATTGGCGGCCAGGGTGTCCTAGGATAGACTCCAGGCTTCCTGTAACCCTGTACACGAGGTATAGACAATGAATGAATGAATAAATGAATTATTTGGCGGGTAACACATATTAGGCTAATTTTAGTAAAAGATGGCAATTCTGTGTATGTAGTTAAATGCATTTATGCATATTTATTTAATAGTTTAATTTTAATTGGAGGGGTGGGTTTTCAGTGCTGCCTAGTATTTTATTTTTACTATGATCTGGCAACCCTTCTCATGTGTGGCCACACATAATGTTAGCTGATGTTGTTTTTAGACCAATTTATTGTGGAGGGCATTCAGGGTAAGCCTACATTCTCCAATAGAGCAATAGCGCAATTTCCTTGTGCAATATTGTGAATATAATTACTACAGAAAATTGCTCTGAGTGCAGTTCTACTGTACCACATTGAAGACAAGAAAAAATTTATTGCCCCAGACTGACAGTAGGCGGAACTTCTTTCAAATTGAATCATCAACTGTGTAACTGCGGTCCAGATTCAGACCCAGCAGCTCTATTTTTTTAAATAAAAACATGAACCAGCTGGCATTCTGTAGTATTGTAGATCCTCTGGTGTTGTTTATCTAATCACATTACTGTATGGAAATGATTTAGTTGAAGGCAGCTCATTAAACCACGGACTGAATGTAAGACAAACAAAAATTGATTTGAGGAGAAACATCCATTATGAAATCAGCGTATACAGAGAAATATAAGTTAGACATTTAAGACAGACAGACAGACAGACAGACAGACAGACAGACAGACAGACAGACAGACAGACAGACAGACAGACAGACAGATAGATAGATAGATAGATAGATAGATAGATAGATAGATAGATAGATAGATAGATAGATAGATAGATAGATACTTTATTGACCCTGAAGGAAATTTCAGGGGTTCTGTGTCCATAGGATAGACTATTAAAAACTTGTGAAAGAGGAAAAAAGTAAAAACAAGCAATAGAAACTAAAAGAAATGTAGATAGAAAAGAGACACAAATGGAGCTACTGAATGAGCTGCCACTTGCATCGGCACCCAGAAGCACTATAAGACAATACTTAATATAACAATATAACACAATATTTGCAAAATTAACTACATCAACTAGAGAGTTTGGTCTCATCTTTTTTCTCAGTATCTATCAAAAAAAAAAAAAAGCAATTTGGAAGATAAGAAAGAATAAAAGCTAGATTTTGTTCCTTGCTTAGAATATAGTGTTTTAATATGTATATCCTGGTTTCCTGTAGGAATTGTAGCTTTGCGCTTAGATGAGTGTTGGTTTGTCCATTCTGAATCAGATCCTAAATTTAAACAGGATGCCATAGTTCAAAGGGGAAAATTATCAAAGTTTTCAATCCATTATCTGTTATTTCTGAGGATGATTATGAACCTGGTTTTACAAATAGCCTTAGCCAGCAATGTGTTTCTATCCGTTTTTTTCCATTTACTTTTTTTTTTTTACTTTTTTTTTCAGACACCATGAGTATAAAAGCTAACTATAGATAAATGGTGTATGACCTTCTTTAAGCTGAGCAGAGAGACATTAGAGCAGTTACGTGGAAAACTCAAGCTTTCTTCATGTATTAATAGGATGCTGGCAGAAATTCTTGACAGCAACTTTCAGATAATCAGTCAAACTTAGACATTCTTCATGAGTTAACATAGCACATCAAAATAACTGAAGAAGCTAGAAATGCAAATCTGTGATAGTTCTTGTAATGGTGACACAGTAGAGCTTTCTCTAATACACCATGGGCTTTTGATATTGAGGCTGTTGTTCTTCTGATGAACCTGATCAGCCTACATCGCTCACTAGATGTTTTTTTGTTTTTTGAACTATTCTGTGAGATTGATGTGTGTGAAATATTTTTGGAACACAGCCGTTCCAAAAGCGCTCGAACCAGCCCCTGTGGTACTAACAATCAGCCCACACTTAGAATTAAGATTATAGATCACAATTGTGTTTTTCATTCTGATGATTGATCTAAACATTACCTGAAGTTATTGATCTGTATCTCCATGGTTGTGTGTACTGCGCTTCTGCCTCATTTGAAGTTATTGTCTTATTAGATAACCGCATATGTGCTAATAAAGTGGCTGGTGAATGCCTACTGAAAGATTTCTAAAGCTACTAAAGCTACCATTACTGCTTCATTGGGGAATTTCAAGTTCAAGCTAATTAAGCTATTGGAAATAAGATATGGATATGCTATGGACCAACTCAGCTTTCTGATTTCGTCATTCTGATGTTAAAAGACCTCATTTGTCATAAACTTTATTCTTTTCAAACCAGTTAAATAATAAATCTGTGTATAATAAAAATGAAAGGCACATGGAAAAATGAGGTAATTTTTCAGGACTTTTTCCATTATGAATCTTATGAGCTAGTTTAAAGTAATACCCAGTGTGTAGTTCCTTTGAATGAGGCACTAGTGAAAGTATGTTAAAGGTGACAACAATGTACTTCCCTAGCGTGTTAATGAGTGAGGTTGTGATGTAAATAGGTAAAAAAATAAAGGCATACTTAGTCAATTATAGTGAACACTTTAAATGAACTGTCTGTGAGATGGTAATGGACAGTGAGACAACACTGGTGTGTTTTGATGACACTAATATTATACGTTAGATATATTCTCAGCTGTTGAAAGCAAATTTCTTAAGTTGGGCTTTTGACAACTTGACAAGCTCAGCTTTAATGAAACTGCTTCAGCTTCTGTGTTCATGTAGTCGGGACAATATTGGTAAGGTGGCTAATATTTACTGGGAAGTCCTTGTGTAACCCTTCCTCCCATCAGGCGTCTAAGAGTCTGCCTTTGTGTCTGCATGATGTGTTTGCACGATGACCAATCTTGGTCTGACTGTAGTGGTGCAGACGAGAGATAAGTCTGTCTAAGAGTTCCTGGTATGGCTGCCCATAGACGCCCTCTCCAGCTCTGTATGAGAAGCTCGGCTATGATTTTAGGAAGTGAGCTTCACAAAGGCATGTAAACAAGAACAAACTCATGAGCCCTTTTTCTGTGTACCCAAATGGTTCAGCTTTTTCTGATGACCAATCTTGATTAATTAAAGACTCCTTCTGTACATACCATCTACACACTGCTACAGCTCCGACATAATTCAATTGCCCTGTGCATAATATTTTTTTTCTCTAAATTCAGTAAATTGCGTAATTGATTCGTTTAAGGGGAAACAAAAAAATAAAAAAATAATAATTATATGATTATAGAGCATCAGACACCAGCTCACTGTCACAGTCGAATTTCAGTAACATAGTTAATCGAACAACATTTGGAATTATGAATCAAGTAAAAATGTTCTATTAGTTAAGTGAGTAACTGTTACATGTAATGTTCATTTGTTGACTAGCTTAAATATCATTTGCATTCTAAACTAGTGTTTTGTTTGCACAAAGTGTCTTCTTTAGTAAACCAAATGAGTGAACTAACTGGATGTGCTAATGCAATATACATGCAACACTTCGAAGCCATCTAGCTTCTTCTACAAAGTTAGTATACTGTAGGTGATAAGCAGAGCTGCACAATGAATTACGTAGAAATCAAAATCAGAGCATGAACCCATGCATGTAATATAGAGTTTTGCCTGAGGTATACTGAACATGACCTGTGGGCACAGAGACTCGTGCTAAAACTGACGAATCAAAGGTAGGCGTTTATCCCTATCTGCTCCAGGGTTGTTATATCGTGCTTGACTCTATGCTCTGACCGCCAGCTTCCTAACAAGCATAGACATGCAAATAAATGGATTTAGTGTAACTGTTTTTAATTGTGACAAAGGCTTTTTCTTGTTCAAATGTAAATTAATAAAACTATTTTCTAGCACCATATCATTATTGTAGACACATTATTGATTCAATAATGAGATTAGGACTAAATATATATATATAAAAAAAAAAAGAAAATACACAAGCCCAGTCTGAACTAAGATCAGCAATCCCATCTGAATGCATAAAGGCCAGTACATACTACTTAATAGAGACCTATTTTAAAGAAAAATCAGTAGAGAGGGAAACACAGCACTCCATGATAATGATCACGCTCAGATCACTTGAAATTCTAGTCTGTACATGGTGCAAATAAATAAATCGGTTGTTTTCGGAATGGTATGGAAGGAAAACCTTCTTAACTATAGACGTCTACTGGTGATAGATCAGCTCCTGACTCTTCCTTCCTGACCCTGACTCTTCCTGCCCTGCAGACCTGCCAGGCCGATTCAGACCTTGACTTGTGCTAGGAGTTTCCTTCGCTTGAAAAATACTTGCTGTTGTGAGTACGACCCCACACGGACCGTCTTGAGATTGCTGTGAGATTGCTGTGGATGGTAAAACATGGATACCCTAAAGATAGTTTTGGATGCTTTCATTTGGATAAGATAAAGATTGTACCAAATATAAATAGGTTACTGTATGTTCCTGGTCTTGTGGTCGAGACATACCAAAAGTGAACTACTAAAAGTTGCTTGTATTTATCGAGAAGTCATTGCATAACCCATCCTCCCGACAGGCGTCGAAGAGTCTCACTTTACACAATTTGTGTCTGTGGAGTCATCAGACTGCAGAGGTGTAGACAAGAAATACGTCTATCTAGCAGTTCCTGGTATGGAGGCCCATAGCCGTCAGACAAAAAAAAAAAAAAAAGTCCAGTTAACAAAACCCCTCTCTGCTCTAAACAAGAAGCTTGGCTATGACTTTATGAAGTGAGCTTCACAAAGTTAAGTAAATAAGGAAAGTTGACAACAGGACTAAGCAATTTAGACACAGACATTGTCACACATGTTCTCACATGGCTCTATTGTCTGTTTGCCCAAATGGTTTAGCTTCTCCTTCAGGTTGAAAAAGGTTCTACATCATTTGTTTTCAGTGTGTTTTTTTTATTCATGCAGTCTGTAAGATTATTTACAAAAACATACTGTATATGGAAAGAATAAAATAGATTGAAAGACATTACTGACTAATGCTAAGGTTAAAGCCAGGTTCATAATTATCCTCAGAAATTACAGATATGTTATTAAAGCTTTTATAAAAAATATTTGGCATCATCGAGTTACAGTATAGCATAGTTTGATTTGGGGATCAGAATAAGAGTGGATACTACTTATACTGTATAATGGAACAGATATGTTCTTCCCTCATTTTCTAAATTGTCATTTCGATAGAGGCTGTCAAGGGCCCCATGGTGCTCAGGTGACAGTCAGGGACACGAAGACAACCCTCTGTTTAAGCGTTAATGGGAAGTCACCAGCTGTCCTCGCAGGTAGATCCAGAGCCCTGTGTCCAGCCATCTGTCCATCCACCATTACTGACTGAGGATGACGGAGAAAAGAGACTTGAAAGGAAAAGAAGGCAGGTTTAGAAAAAATCGATACAGAGTGATAGAACTACAGTCTCAAAAAGAAATAAAGAAAGAGAGCAGGAAGTAAAGGGAATGAGGAGGACTTGATGGCACCAGTACATGACATACAGTATACCCCAGCTGTCATTGGCACCGCTAAGGACCACCACCCACCCCTGGATATCTTTCAGACACTCCACAGCACCCAAATGATGGCCTTAGTCATGTGACTGTTCTCATCAGTGCCGGTTAGCACAATCAGCTAATCAGCTCTGTACAGTATGTTAAATCTTACACTGAACCATCATTGACATAAATTCTATGCTGAATTAGTAGCTTAAAAATGCTAATCAAATTATTAAAAGAAAGCAAATCTATAGAATGTGTTTTAGTATGGATCAAAAGTAAAGTTTTGAGATTTCATAAAAAATTCATATGCGTTTTAGATAGCATTTACTGCCATTGCGTGCAACATTATAAATACTTGTGTTTTAAAACCAAAAATTGCAGCTGCATTCAGAGTCAGGTCTTCTGATACGAAGCACCAGATCTTTTAATGCTTGCAACATGGGGATAACTTCACTGTGATGCAGGCGAGAACATCAATCTCTCAGGATGATGTTCTGTGCTCATGGATCTGTGTTGGAATATTGGGTATTTTTCTACTAACTGATTGGGCTGGGAGGAGGCATGTTGGCATAGTGATTAGAATTGTGGCCTCACACCTCCACGTTCAGAGTTCGATTCCCACCTCAGGTCTGTTTGCACAGAGTTTGAATGTTCTCCCTGTCCTTGGTGGGTTTCCTTTGGGTACTCTAGTTTCCACAATACAAAAACAGAGTCAGCTTTCCAAAAACAAAGTCAGTTTTCCTTTAATTAACCAAGATTGGTCATCAGAAAAAGCTAATTCATTTGGGTACACAGATAAAAGAGGCACATGAAAAAATGTGTGACAATGTTTCTTTCTAATTTGCTAAGGCCCCATTGTCAGCTGTCTTTGTTAACATGACTTATGAAGCTCACTTCCTAAAATCGTAGTCGAGCTTCTTATACAGTGCTGGAGAGGGCGTCTATGGGCAGCCATACCAGGAACTGTTAGATAGACGCCTGTGGGAAGAAACGGTTGCACAAGGACTTCCCAGTAACTATTAGCCACCTTACCAAGATTGGTCATTTCAAGGGAAGGCTGTTGTGTAATACATCGCAGATGTCAGTAATCAGTAATCTGTTGATTTTTTGATATGTTAATCAGTACAATCCCATTGGAAAGCCCCTTGTATAACCACATAAACACAGAAGCTGGTTTCAGTAAATCTGATCTTATCAAGTTGTCAAAAGCCCAATATAAGAAATCTGCATTTAACAGCTGAGAACATATAAAAAGTATACTATTAGTGTCATCAAAACACGCTAGTGTTATCTCACTGTCCATTACCATCTCACAGACAGTTCATTTAAAGTGTTCACTATAATTGACTAAGTATGCCTTTTTTTTTGTTGCCTTATTTACATCACAGTCTCACTCATTAGGGAAGTACAGTGTTGTCACCTTTAACATGCTTTCACTAGTGCCTCATTAAAAGTAACTACACACAGGGTATTACTTTATACTAGCTCATAGGATTCATAATGGAAAACGCCCTGCCAAATTACCTTCTTTATTCCATTTGTAAGTCATTCATATCTACCCTGAAATTATACACAGATTTATTATTTAACTGGTTTAGAAATAATAATGTTTATTACAAATTAGGTCTATTAATATCAACTGCTATTTTACTTCAGCATGACGAAAGCAGAAAGCTGAGTTGGTCCATAACAGAATCTTTTGCTTGTGTTAGTTAAATCTTATTTCTTAACTTAAAATGCCCCAGTGATGCAGAAGACATAGTGGTAGCTTTAGTTCTTTGGCAGTTGAACTAAATACTCATGGTGTCTAAAACTGTTAACCAAAGGAAAAAGTAAATGGAAAAAATGTGAATGGATAGAAACACATTACTGGCTAAGACTATTTGTAAGGTTTATAATCATTCTCAGAAATTACGGATAATGAATTAAAAACTTTGTGAAGATATTTACCCTTTCATATATGGCATCCTGTTTAAATTTAGGATCGGATTCAGAATGGACAAAGTAATACTCATCTAAGCACAAAGCTACAATTCCTCCAGGAAACCAGGATATACATATTAAAACACTATATTCTAAGCAAGAAACAACATGTAGCTTTTACTCCTTCCTTATTTTCTAAATTGCTTTTTCGCTAGATCCTGGAAAATAATGATGTGTCCAAGTGCCCAGTTTTTGGAGCTTATTTTGCAAATAATGTGTTAATAGTCTAGCTCATATTTCTCTGTACTGTATACACTGATTTCACCATCGATGTATCTTCCCAAATAATGTTTTTTTGTCTTACAGTCTGTGGTCTAATAAGCTGCCTTTAGCTAAATAATTTAAATACAGTAACTGCATGTGATTTAGATAAGCAACACCAGAGGTTCTACTATAAAATGACTCTATTTAAAAGAAGTTCCCGCCACTGTCAGTCCGGGATAATCAATTTTCTTTGTCTTCAATGTAGAACTGCACTCAGAGCAATTTTCTTTAGTAATTATATTCACAATATTGCAGGCTTTGTAAAAAAAAAAAACTGCTCTTTTGCTCTATTGGAGAATGTGGGCTTACCCTGAACGCCCTCCACCATAAATTGGTCTAGAAACAACATTGTCTAGCAATTTGTATGTGCGGTCACACATGAGCAGGGTTGCCATATCACCCTAACATCCACCTACTACTGTATAATTAAAATAGAAAAAACAAAATAAAGATTGCAAAAAGTAACAGCTTACTCACAATTGCAATATTTTACTAAAAAATAAACTAATATTCTTTACCTGCCCAATCATTCATTCATTCATCTTCTAATCGGCTTATTTTGTACAGGTCCACAGGAGGCCTGGAGCCTATCATAGGAGACTTTGCGCATGAGGTGTGGTACACTCTGGACAGGGTGCCAATCAATTGCAGAGCACGACAATTACCTAATTTGCATGTTCTGTTCCCCAGTGGGTGTGAAACATAGCATCTACTTACTGCTACAACTCTGGCATGATTCCATTGCCCTGTGCATGATCGATTTTGGCTAAAGTCAGTACATTGCGTAAGGGGAGACAAAAACTAAAAGCTACAACTTTATAAAAATAATGTTTATATGATATGATTATAAGGAACAGATACCTATTCACTGTCACAGTCGAATTTCAGGGTTCAACTGTTCAACAGTTATTTAAACAACCTTATGAATTATGTATCAAGTTTAAATATTCGATTAGTTATTCTAATAATTTCTATTGCAGACTGGCATGAATTCTATGCAGAGCTGCACAATGAGTTGCATAGGAATCAAAATCACAATCTGAACCCATGAAATGATCTAATTCCAAAAGGTGCAATTTATTATAAGTAATATGTGCATAGTCAGTAATTAATGTGTTTTACCTGAAGTACTGTATACTGAACACATGGACTCAGAGAATCATGTTAAAACTGACCTATAAAAGGATGGTGTGTAACCCTATCTGCTCCAGGGTTGTTGTATCATGTTTGACCATACGCTTTGACCCCCAGCTTACTAACAAGCAGTTACATATTTGTGATGAAGGCTTTTTCTTGTTCAAATATAAATGCATAAAGCTAGCTGTTTCACTTTTTGCTAGCAACATATCCGCTTAGAAATTCTAGTCTGTACATGGAGTAAATACAGTAACTTTCTTAACTATAGAGTCTACTTATGCTACATCAGCATGTCTCTCCTCCTGACTCTTTATACCTGACCCTGACTCCTTTTGCCCTTCAGACCTGCCATGCCCATTCAAACCTTTAACATTGCTAGTTTCCTTTGCTTGAGAAATACTTGCCTATGCAAGGACGACCCCTGGACAGTGGACAGTCTTGAAATTGCTATGAGATTGCTGTGGATGGCAAAACATCAATACCCAAAACATTATTTTGGATGTTTTCGTTTGGTTAGCATAAAGATTCTACTAAATATTGTGATGGCGGGCACAGTGCAGGTGCATCTTGCACACACACACTGCACACAGCGCAAATGGTGTGTTAACGGCAGAGTGAACCTTACAAGGGGTGGGCCATCAGAACTCACCCTGGGCTGGAGGCTCATCACCAATCATACCACTCAGCGTCCGCCCTGCCAGCATCCTAAAAAGGCCTCCTTGGCTTCCCTCTGTGAGAAAACTACCCTAAACTTACACAAGTCTCCTGTTTTCCTAGACTTGAGGACTTCTGAGGCCCATTCTCCTAGGAGTAACCCGCTATAGAGTTTCACAAATGGACTGACGCACAGGTCGTGCCCAGAGTGCAACTTAACTGGCTCAGACAAATCGTGATCAGGTGGCTCCAAACAGAAAGTATTTTCCATTCGAAGTAGCGAGTGATGATGGACTGTGCACTTGATAGCCATGAGAGGAGTGGAAAGACATGAGACAGCCAGCGAACATGCAAGAGGTGGTGAGTGTGTTGGAATGCTCACTAAACACTCTTTCACTGGGACAAGTAAAGAGATGAGTAAATGGCAAGTTTCTGCTGAGAATTTACTCCCTACTACCGGCTCCCATGCCGCCTCCATGTCCAGAATCTCTGTGTGATGAGCGAATGCCATCAGAAATAGGAAGACCACCAGGCTGAAATTTCCATGGCAGCTTTAAGTATAACGAAGGACCTGTGCCACCTTCCTCACGCTGAGTGAAAATTAACAGGGAACCACTCCCTGTGCTGCTTGACACTGGAAGTGCGGTAAGGATTGAATCTATTGTGCCACCTAATGCACCCCCCATGCAACCCCATTTCTGTCACTTGTGTTCACTGCGATTAGCAGGAAGTGCCCACAATGGGGTAAATACAAACTCAAAGCTGGCATAATCCCTGAGCTACCAGTGCCTCTAAACAGAGGCGTAACACTCTTGGAGGACAGCGCTATCCACTCCATCCACTTGCGTGAGCTCATAGACGCCCCTGATTGGTTGTAGAGCCGCGATTAATGTGGGAGCACTAAGTACCGCTCATCCCTTCCATTTGAGAGAGCTCGGCCAATCAGCTCTCTCTAGAACTCCGGCTGTGAGAGGTTACAGCATTATTATACAGCATCGAACTCGCGATCTCCGGATGATAGGGCGAGGACTTTACCACTGCGCCACTCGCAGGGGAACTCAAAACTTAAGAAAGACTGCAAAACACTATTGAGAAAGTTTAGGACCAATTTCACTAGCTGGGGCTCAACGCAGAGGTCCGCAACTTCTGTCAGCACTGAGCATTTGCTAAGCCCAACCCTGCACTCACAGCACTTGCTAAGCCCAACACTACACTGCTGATTTCAATGCCTAATGTAAGCATACCCTTCAATAGGATTGGCATGGCTCTGGTCGGCCGCTGCCCGAATCTGCAAAAATGATTGTTGACTATGCTAGGTCTTTATCCTGAGGCTGTTCCCTTAAAATAAGCTATATCAAATAACATTGCGAGGGAGCAGGTATAGCTCTTCAGGGAAGTCGGCTTCCCAAAGGAAATACTCACTGATCAAAGTACGCCATTCATGTCAAAACTATAACCTGACGTTTCAGACACTGGGCTTGGGCAGGCTTTTCTCAGGAGTTTGAGGGTAAAGAACATCCAGTCTTGTATCTAAGTAGAAAGCCAGGGTACAAACATAGGTTATGTTATGGAATGCAGTGGTCAGGACATACCAAAAGTGAAATACCAAACGTTGCTTGTGGTTAATGAGAAGACCGTGCATAACCCTTCCCTTCAACAGACCGTCAGGCAAAAAAAATCCAGTTAACAAACCTCTTCAGCTTTGTATGAGTAGCTTGGCTACTTTATCAAGTGGCATAGCGCTTAGGGGTTCAATTCGGGTGATGTATGACGGGCATTAACTGGGGCAGGCCAAGCACGTAAACGTTGAAACAAAACAGGGTCAAAATCCAAAAAAGCATGCAAAATTCAAACGGCTTGGTAACGACACTGGAGCAAGTCACAGATAACGTATACTTCGAGGACGACCGGAAGTACGTGAGACTTTTTATTCTGTGTCTCGTAATCCATCTCAGGTGTGGTATTACTCAGGAGAGTTAGAGCGTTGGTGTTGGCAGTTGTAGTTTTTGTTAGTTGTGGTTCTGACACTCGTGCCCAAATTCTCCTAGGATAGACTCTAGGCCTCCCATTATCCTGTGTACCGTAGGATACGTGGTATAGACGATGAATTAATGAATAAATGAATGATTTTAATAAAGGATGGCAGTTGTGTGTAAGTAGTTAAATGCATTTATGCATGTTTATTTAATAGTTTCATTTTAATTGAAGTAGGTGGGTTTTTAGTGCTGCCTGGTAATTTTTTTTGTGTGCAATCCGGCAACCTTGCTCATGTATGCCCACACATACAAATGGCCAGGTAGTGTTGTTTTTAGACCAATTTATGGTGGAGGGCATTTAGGTTAAGACCATGTTCTCCAATAGAGCAATAGGGCATTTTATTTTCTTGTGCAATATTGTGAATTTAATTACTACAGAAAATTGCTCTGAGTGTACATTAAAGACAAGCGAAAATTTATTTTCCCAGACAGACAGTGGGTGGAACTTCTTTCAAATAGAATTAATATATTTTATAACTGCGGTCTAGAGTTCAGACCAAGCAGCTCTACTTTTTTAAAAACTTCTTTTTTTTTCTTTCAAAAAACAGCTGGCATTCTGTAGTAGATCCTCTGATGCTAATCGCATGCAGTTACTGTATGTGACTGTGTGTATTGAAAGAAACTCATTAGACCATGAACTTACTATAAGACAAAAGATTTTTCATTTGAGGAGAAACATCCTTGATGAAATCAGTGTATACAGAGAGATATGAGCTAGACTATTAACACACAATTTGCAAAATGAGCTACAACAACTGGAGCCTTTGGTTTCATTATTTTTTCCAGGACCTATTGAAAAAGCAATATAGAAAATAAGGAAGAATAAAGGCTACATTTTGTTTCTTGCTTAGAATAAAGTGTTTTAGTACTGTATATATATCATGGTTTCCTCTAGAAATTGTGGCTTTGTGCTTAGATGAGTATTGGTTTGTCTATTCTAAATTCGATCCTAAACAGGATGCCATATTTAAAGCAGCAAATATCTTTACTAAATATTGTAAGTTTTTAATCCATTATCTGTCATTTCTGAGGATGATTATGAACCTGGCTTTATAACCTGGTCTTAGCCAGTAATGTGTTTCCATCCATTCACATTTTTTCCATTTACGTTTTTTTGTTAACAGCCTTAGACACCATGAGTATAAAAGCTAACTAAAGATAATTGGCGTATGACCTTCTTCAACCTGCAGGAAAAAGCTGAATCATTTGGGCAGAGAAACATTAGAGCAGTTACGTGGAGAACAGGATGGTAGCAGAACTTCTTCACAACAACTTTCAGAGAGTTAGTCAAATTTAGACATTCTTCATGATTTAACATAGCACATCAAAATATCTGAAAAAGCTATGATAATTCTTGTAATGGAGCTAAACTGATGGAACTTTAAAATACACCATAGTCTTTTGACATATGAGGCTGTTGTACCTCTGATGTGTCTAATCAACAAAATGTTTCAGTCTGCAGATACTTCACTCACAAGATGTTTTTTGTTTTTTCGAACCATTCTATGAGATTGTTGTATGTGAACAATTGTGTTTTCATTTTAATGTTTAATCTAAACATTACCTAAAGTTATTGACCTGTATCGCCACGGTTGTATGTCAAATGAAATTTCTTACATTGGGCTTCTGACAACGCGATAAGATCAGATTTAATTAAACTGTTTCAGCTTCTGTGTTTATGTGGGTGGGGTGAGGGGCTTTCCAATGGGACTTTGGTACTGATTCAAATCTCAAAAACACAACAGCTGATTACTGACATCTGGAGTGTATTACACAACAGCCTCCCCATGAAATGACCAATATTGGTAAGGTGGCTAATATTTACTGTGAAGTCCTTGTGTAACCCTTCCTCCCATCAGGTGTGGCGTCTAAGAGTCTGACTTTGTGTCTGTACGAATCATCTGACTTTAGTGGTGCAGATGAGAGATAAGTCTATCTAACAGGTCCTGGTATGGCTGCCCACAGACGCCCCTCCAGCTCTATATGAGAAGCTCGACTATGATTTTAGGAAGTGAGCTTCACACAGTCTTGTTAACAAAGACAGCTGACAGTGGGACTTAGCAAATTAGGCACAAACGTTCTTATGTGCCTTTTTTGTCTGCTTATCCAAATTCAGCTTTTTCTGATGACCAATCTAGGTAAGGAAAGGAAAGCAGAATTCTTCTGTACTCCAGTAGGTGTGAAACATAATTGCGTAATCGGCATAATTCAAGTGCCCTGTGCATAATCAATTTTTGCTAAATTCGGTACATTGTGTAATTGATTACTTTAAGGGGAAACAAAAACTTAAATCTAAAACCTTAAGAAAATAAGTGTATTATCATAAGGCATCAGATACCAACTCCTTGTCACAGTCGAATATTAGTAATGTTTTTTATTTGAACATATTATGAAATATTCGATTAGTTATTCTAATAATTTCTATTACTTAATTACTACTTATGTAAGTAAGTCGTTAAATATTATTTGCTTCCTGTACTAGTGTTTTCTTGCACAAAGCATCTTGAACCCATGAAATTATCTACTTGCAAAAGGTGCAATTTATTACAAGTAATACATGCATAGTCAGTAATCAATGTGGAGTTTTACCTAAGTATACTGAATATAACCTATAAAACTGACAAATCGAAAGTTTCATTCATCAGTGCATTGTTTTTGTGTGGTTATGGTGAATTCCAACATAAGTAATTCATTCGAAGCAATTATGCAGGCACCATGCCGAACAAGAAAATGTTAAAAAGACAAGAAAATCACAGATGATGTTACAGTACATATTACTTAGTGAAGGTCATGGTGACCATGTTGTGAAAGAGGGATTTCAGAAACTAATAATCACGCAAGGCCATGCAACTATTTCTGCTTTTGGTCTACATACCTAAAACTCAATATTAAGTACTACATTTAATTGTTAAGGAATGTAAAATAAATCACAATCGCAATATATATAAAAATAATTGGAACGTAAATTTTGAATCAAATTGTGCAGTTCTAGTGAGAACAGGTTGTCGTGCAGCTGGGCTTTTGAGCCAGCCCAGATAGCAAAATTATTATGGCCCAGTTCTGGCCCATCTCTCCCATGTTGATCTGGCCCACATACTACATGGGATGATAGCCCATGAGAGGTCCACTCCCAGCTGCCAAATGCCAAAGGCACTCCTGAATAATTATTGCATATTTTTAGATCTAAAGTTTTCAATGAGGGAAGAAATATAAATTACACACATTTATTAAACACATCATTACCTGAGCAACTGACCTTCTGTGAGAAAAAAATGAAAAACAAGCATATGTTTAAACCTGTCTTGAATTTGTGTTTTATAGGTGAGTGGTATCTTGGAGGCGTTTAAACCTATCTGCTCCAGGGTTGTTGTATCATGTTTGACCCTATGCTCTGACCGCCAGCTTCCTAACAAGCAGTTACATGCAAGAAAAGGATTTAACTGTGTTTAATTGTGACAAATCCTTTTTATTGTTCAAATATAAATGTAATAATATATGCACTTTGTCATGCTACCACATCAAGGGTACCAGCCAGTTAGCTTTTGTTTTATTAAAATAGTTACAGACAGAATGATTTTGGATCTTTATCTAAGCCCATCTGAATTCATACAGGCCAGTACATAATAACTAATAGAGACCCATTCAAAGAAAAATCATTAGAGAGAGAGAAACATCACCCCAGTATAATGATCACACTCAGATCACTTGAAATTCTAGTCTGTACATGGAGTAAATAAATAAACTGGTAGTGTTTGGAATGGTACTGGTGCTAAAACAGCATGTCTCTTCTCCTGACTCTTTATACCTGAAACTAACTCTTCCTGCTCTGCAGACCTGCCACGCCCATTCAGACTTTTAATTCTGCTGGGAGATTCCTTCGGTTGAGAATTACTTGCTGTTCCGAGGATGACCCCATATGGAAAGTCTTGAAATTGCTGCAGATGGTAAAACATTGATACCCTTAAGATTGCTGTGTGAAGATTGTACTGAATACAAATATTTTATGTCAAAATTGGGCAACTTTACATGCACTATAAGGCCCCACTAAAAGTTGTGGAAAAGTAATGTTGCATAATCATATTATCTGGTATCATCCAGAATAGGACGGGTTTCCTTTTGAGATTGTTTCCTCTAAATGTTTGTTCCTCATATTGTCTTAGGGTTTTTTCCTTGCCACCGTTGTTACTGACTCACAGTACAGAACAGACATAGAAATCTATTTCTGGAAATATATAAAGATGCTTTGGTATAATGTCTACTGATAAAAAAAAACATAATTTAAATAGAACTGAAGTTAATTTAATAAATAAGAACCACCTTTTTAAATTCATATTCTATACCTTTAATCCTGTACATGCTCACGGGGGGCCGGGAGCCTATTCCAGGAGACTTTGGGCACAAGACTGCGTACTAATCCATTGGACACATACAGTACACACACAATTTTGGAACGCCAATTAGCCTAACCTACATATCTTTGTACTGTGAGAGGAAACCAGAGTACAAGAGGAAACCCACCAACCTGCAAACTCCATGCACACAGATCTGAAGTGGGAATCTATCCCATAATGCTCTAGGTGCCAGGCTACAGTGCCACTACACCACCTTGCCACCTTGAAGAACCACCTTTTTGAACAGTATTTAAAAATGAAAACGATTTGAATGAGCACAGTTTTCAATGGAGCCAAGCTAGAAAAAAAACCCTCCAAGAAAATGTCAGCAGTTACAGCAGGAGCATTCAGTTTGTTCACGTACAATAAAATCCTTCACTTACACTTGATACTAAGATTGATCTCAGCTAAATGAGCGAATGAAAGATTGGGTGGTTTAATGATATCCTCATGATAGCATTCATGGCAATCGTTAGTGAATCTGTGCTTTACCATCCATAGCAATCTCACGGCAATCTTTGGATTATTTATATGTGACCATACTGTATTTGCAGCAGTGAGTGATTCTCAGGTGAAGAAAGATCCAAGTAAAGACCCTAGATGGATTGCTAGTGTTACTTTGCTATTTTGTTTTATTTGCTTACCAGCTATACATAGTTGGCATGCTAGAAACAAGTCGTGCTTATACTGTATACATTTTGATTAAGAAAAGCAAAGTTGGTGTTAATTAATAAATAGTGGAATTATATTGTGCCTGCTCCTCTGGATGTAAACCAATCAATTTTATTCAGCCGTTCTGATAGAGCTGCCATCAGAGCTTGTGCTGATTAATGATTTTTCATGCCCAGTTTGGTCACACATCTGGTGTTCTAAGCAGAGACACTGTAAGCAAAGAAAAACTAAGAGACACTGTAAGCAAGAAAATACTAGTAAATGAGCAGATCATTTTTAATCTAGCTAAAAACAGAACATTACAGAGTTACATAAGTTGCCTTTGAATAATGAATAGAAATTGTTAAATGGATCCATAATCTCAAAGGTTGTTCAGACAATTGTGTTTGGCAAAAAAAAAAAAAAAAAAAAACGTTATCCACAGGGCACCTGAATCACACTAGAGCTGTAGCAGTAAGTATATGGTATGTTTCACACCGACTGGGGTAATGAAGGACTCCTTCACTGCTTTCTTTTCCTTACCAAGATCGATCATTTCATGGGAAGATTGATGTGTTGCACATTGCAGGAGTCAGTAGTCAGTTGTTGAGTTTTTTTTTTTTTTTTTACATTTAAATGAGTACAGTTCCATTGGAAACTGCCTCATCCAGTAATAGCTCAACATAAACAGAACCTAAAAATTCCACCGGGACAACTTTTCAACAGTTTCATTAATCTTGATATTGTCACGTTGTCAACAGCTCAATATAAGCAATTTTCATTCAACAGCTGAGAATATCTACACTATAACATCAGTGTCACCTGAGAGTCTGTCCTTTTACACTCTCACGAGCAGTTAATTTAAAATAGTTTATTGTAATTGACTAAGTATGTCTTTATTTTTTTACTTCTTTTACATCACAACCTCACTCAACCTCACTCAAGCCTTTAAACTAACCTTTAACATGCTTTCAATAGTGCCTCATTATAATGAACTACAGTAGGTTATTACTTTACACTAGCTCATAAGATTCATAATGGAAAACGTCCTGGGAAAAATACCTCCTTTATTTAATTTGTAAGCCTCTTTTGTAATATGTTCCCCAAAATTATACCCAGATGTATTTTTCTGGTTTAGAAAGACTCAAGTGTATAATAAATTAGCCCTTTTAATATCAACTGGTATTTTACCTCAGCATCAGTAAAAAATAAAAATAATAATAATAATAATTAAAAAGCTGAGTTGGATCTTTCACATGTTTGTGAAATCTTACAGTATTTTAGTTGTATTTTATGTCTAATTGCTTCATTAGCCTTATTAAAATCAGTGTTTCCCAAAGTGCGTGTCATGTGTCATTAAAAAAAAGTTTTGCATTTTTACTTTGAAATTACCATTATATCTATATTATATTTCCCCCCGATTTTCTCCCTTGTGTCCAATTCCTCCCGGTCACTAGGGGGCTCCCACATTAAGGCTACTACCACTCACTCAGTCGGAAGAGCCGAAGATCTATCACGTGTTTCCTCCGAACCACGTGACGCCAGGCGACTGCATCTTTTCGAACTGCTCGCTGCACGCACCGTTGGGGGCGGCGTAACACACTCGGAGGACAGCGCTATCCGCTCCTTCCGCCTGCGTGAGCTCACAGACACCTCTGATTGGCTGTAGAGCCGTGATTAATGTGGGAGCGCTAAGTACCTCTCATCCCTCCCCTCTGAGAGAGCTCCGGCTGCGAGAGGTTACAGCAGGTTGCAGAAATCAAACTTGCGATCTCCTGATGATAGGGCGAGCACTTTACCACTGCGCCCTGGAATTAACTGCGATTAAAGTTATAGTATGTCTTATGCTTCATTCACACTGCCTGGCATTCAAACATTTGGACACCTTAAGAGTGGGTAAGATCATCTTTGGAGTAAGACCATGCCATCAGGGAAGATGTGATAACCTGGTCATTTAGTACATTCAGGTCATCAGCTGACTTCATTTAATTCCCACATAATGTTGCTGAACCTAGACCTGACCAACTGAAGCGACCCCAGATCATAACACTGCCTCCAGAGACACAAAAAAGCAGTTTGAATCTTTTTTTTTTTAAAGAAGTTTCTTTAACAAGAGGTTTCCTTAGAGCCACTCAGCTGTTTAATGAGTTCTCAGTGCATTGCTCATGTACAGTAGAAATGCTCTTACTTTCACTGTTAAATGTTGCTGTGATTTCTACTGTTGATTTTTTTTTCATGATAAAACTTTTTATCTGAAGTTTTTAACTGAACTTTAAACGTGATTTATTTTTCCAACTACATTTTTTCCATAGATTTGATGGTTCAGCACTATCCTTCCTGGTTTTAATAATGTATTGGATGGTTCTTAACTCCAGTACAGTAATTTTAATGTTTTTTTTTTTTTGCTTGAGGCAGGCCAATAGTTTGACGTTCTGACTGATGGTTTTTTTTGCAGGGTTTCTTAGTCTAATGTGTTGATTAAAGTTGTGATTAATGATTTGGTGGGTCAGTGAGGATTTAACTCCCCTTCTATATGGCTTTATCCCATATACAGGGTGTTGCAGAGACCCTGGAGCCTATCCCAGGAGGCTTGGGGCACAAGGCGAGGTACTCCATCGCAGGGCACACTCGTACACACTCACTCACATGCTTATTATATACACACACCACGGGCAATTTGTGAACGGCAGTTAGCCTAATCTTCATGTCTTTCGACTGTGGGAGAAACTGGAGTACCCGGAGGAAACACACAAGCGTGGGGAGAACATGCAAACTCTATGCACACATACTTGAACCAGGACCCTGGAGGTGCAAGTGCTAACCACTAAGAAACCATGCCATCAGAGAGGATAGGGGTGTAGCATTCCTAAATTTTGGCATAGCTAAGCTGAAGAATGCACCAGATGAACCAAGAAACGTTATCTGTAAACCAGTAAATAAAAAAATGGTAATTTACAAAGAAAAAAGCTGTTGTGAATTCTTTTTTGTGATAGGAAATGCTCCTGCAGTATAAACCTGTGTTTTATATTACAGATGGAAATATTAAGGCTACTCTTGTAGAAAATTCAGATTTGAGAATTTGTCAACACTGTGGTACAAAAGTCAATATAACACATGAACAATTCCGATATATATATATATAATTTCCATGAACATTAATTTACATTGCTATTAATCACATGGCAGAGACATTTATCAAGGATAAAGAAGAAAGCATGAAATGATAAAACGTACTTAGAAAGTAGGTGAACTCGTAACCTAATATCATAGACTAATGCTAGTTTACACAATTTTTTTTTTTTTACATCAGCTGTACACATTAGTTACATATCATACTCAATTTAAACTTAAACATCACTGAGGCCCCCTTGAGGAGCAAGTGCAAATTGCAAAATTAAAAATGTTGCACGATTACATGCTGTGAACAACACATAATAGCGTTCAATAAAGCTCGGTGAAGTGTTTTCCTGAACATTCATGAGGAAAAATAAGTCATCACATGCAGTATTAAAGCACAGCTCTCTGTATCCATAGAGGTCTTTTAAACACTAAGCACAGAGGCACTTGCTTTGAGCCTTAAGATTAGAAAAACATTTTAAATAAGTTATGAAGCAGCAGTATGCTGAGTTATGACTAGAGTTTAGTGCATTATGAAATATTCATTCTGTTGATATGTTTGTTCTTTGGAAAATATTTGATAAACCCTCTCAGGCCATTTTATTAGGTACACCTTGCTAGTACTGTATGGGAGCCCGATTTGCCTTCAGAACTACCTTAAATTCTTAGTGGCATAGATTCAACAAAGTGCTGGGAACTTTGCTTAGATATTTGTGTCTGTATTGACATGCAGTTGCTGCAGATGTGTCAGCTCCCAAAGGTGCTCTATTGGATTGAGATCTGGTGACTGTGGAGGCCATTTGAGTGCAGCAAACTCACGGTCATGTTCAAGAAATCAATTTGAGATGATTTTAGCTTTGTTACGCTAAGGTCATAAAGGGATGGACATGGTCAGCAACAGCAACAATTGTCAGTGAAGAAGTAGGCAAGAAAATACCCCCCTACACTGTTATACCACGATCTCCATGAACTATTGATCCAAGGCAGGATGGATCCATGCTTTCATGTTGGTTAAACCAAATCTCAACCATCTCGAATGTCACAGGAGGAATCAAGATTCATCAGACCAATCCTCTATTGTTATTATTTTTTTATTTTTTTCAAATCCTCTACTGTTAAACTTTGGCAAGCCCATGTGAATTCAGCCCTCTGCTTCAAGGTTAAATGTGTTGTACATTCAGAGATGGTCTTCAGCATACCTCTGTTGTAACAGGATGTTATTTGAGATATTGTTGGCTTTCTTTCAGCTCGAAGTAGTCTGGTCATTCTCCTCTAAGTACTGGCATGAACAAGACATTTTCACCCAGAGGACTGCCACTCACTGGATGTTTTATCTTTTTCAGCCCATCCTCTGTAAACCCTAGAGATGGTTATATATGTGAAACTCCCAGTAGATCAGCCGGTACTGAAATATATATTTTTTTTACCCATTCTGATGTTTGAATTGAACTTCATCAGAACAGCTTGACCATGTCTATACTCCTAAGTTCATTGAGTTGCTGAAGAGATTGGCTGCTTTGATACTCTCTATAACAAGCAGATGGACATGTGTACCTAAAGAGGTGGCCAGTGAGTACACATACAGTTTTGGTGAATCTAATAATGGACAGCTCTACATGTTTTACATTTCTGCTTTTGTAACATTGTATGCATTTACTTCATCCTCATATTGTCAAATTTATTGAAATGAACTGAATTGCATTCAGCAGACGCAGTAAGGTTCTTTGAGAACATGTTTGTGGACATGACCTCCATCTGAAACAAAAAACAAACTTAAGTCACATACTGTATGCACCAACAGCTACCAGACGTCACATTTTTAGAAGGAAATGCTAAAATGTTGTGTTGCGCGTTAACACTACTACCACTACAAGTAAAACATACATAACCACTCGGTAAGAAATGGAATTATTCACGTTTGCTTTTTTCACATCATTTAAGATATCATTATTGTTATTAAAATATTAGGTAATTTCCTAAATAATTCATTACATTATCAGACAAGCAAAGGAAGACCAGATTTTATAGACTTTACAGTTTACTGCCCATATCATTCTGTTAATTTTTTATCTTGCATTAGAAAGAAAAGGTGTTCAGGACAGTGGTGGGACCAGCGATGCTCTACAGCTTAGAGACCGTGGCACTGAAGAAAAGACAGGAGAGGCAGAGTTGGAGATAGCAGAGATGAAGATGTTGAGGTTTTATTTGGGAGTGACAGGGATGGATAGGATCAAAAATGAGTCCATCAGAAGGACAACCAATGTTAGAAGTTTTGGAGATAAAGTCAGAGAGGCCAGATTGGGTGGTTTGGAGCAGAGATTGTGAGCATATTGGTAGAAGGATGCTGTGGTTGGAACTTCCAGACAGAAGGTCTAAAAGAAAACCAAAGAGGAGATTTATGGATACAGTGAGAGAGGACATGAAGTTAGTTGGTGTGAGAGAAGAGGATGCAGAGGACAGGGTTAGTTAGATGGAGGCAGATGATTCACTGTAGAGACCCCTGAAAGGGAACAGCCGGAAGACAAAGAAGATTCATCTTACACTTTAGGATCTTTATCTAAGCCTATCTGAATGCATACAGGCCAGTACATATTACCTAATAGAGACCTATTTAAAATCAAATTCATTAGAGAAAGAAAAACATAACCCCAGGAGTTCAGATCACTTGAAATTCTAGCCTGTACATGGAGTAAATAAATAAATTGGTAGTATTTGGAATGGTACTGAAGGAAAGCCTATTGATGTTTTTGCACTTTGTCATGTGATGCATCATGGTCCTTAAGAAAAGAAATGAGAGTTATATGAAGGAATCCAGATTAAATAAAAAGAGGAAAGAAAAGAAATTTGACCTGTGCACAAAGTAAGGAACAATATAAGAATTCACATACATACTGTAGGTAGCCAGTGACTGTAAGAGATTAGCAATAGAGCAGGAAATAACATGTACACACAGAGAGACATGAGAAATTAAATACGGAACGAGGAATATTTGAAGGACTTATTAAAGGACAATCCGATATAAGGTATTAAAAAAATATATAATTTCTAGCTCTTCTCCCAGCGGTGTTCAATTAGGAGATCAAGTGACAACAAAAGACCATCATGTACAGTACAGGAAAAAATGGTTGATTATAGAATAAAGCATCAGTAATAATAACTGTCGATAATTTGCAGTGACATCTCCATCTAGTAGAATATGCGGACCCAAATAATCATCAATGATTATTGTGTCAGGGTCACAGTGGACTATGAGTGTCAGACAGGAATACATGCTGGACAGCACATCATTATAGCAGGAATGGGAGGAAACCAGGTACTCTACAGATCAACTGGTGTTAGTGTTATAGCTGAACAGTGTACAACTTCTTCAAGATCACTGAACGACCAGCATGGCAGATGACCCCTCATAAAGCTGGTTATGAGAATATTAGGTGCATGCAAATCTGCCATGAAGAATACTAATTACTACTTATTACTACTTATTTTATTATTTATGAAAAAAAATCTGACACATGACCATCACCACCCATATGTGGTTCTTTCTCAAACTGTTGCTACAATGTTAGAATTCTAGAAATCATTTCTATGATGAATCATTTTGGTTTCCTGTCACTGGAACAAGGAGGCTCAAACTTTTCCACATGACAATGTGTATTGGCTGCTCCATGGTTTGTGAAGTTCGGAGTGGTCGCACCTCAACCGCACTGTACTAAAACATAGACCAGACATTTTTACTAGTCATCATTGCCCAAGTGCACATAGCCACTTTCCAAAATCTAGTGGAAAATGTAATTAGGAACAAACAAAGCGTGCAGTCTTAAATTAGGACATGATCTGTTGCAATAAACCCAAGAAGCTGGTGACATACCAGGGAGTGAAAGAGGAACTAAAGCCATTGTTAATATGTCAAAACAGAGATGGTTTTCTCCCTGATTGCAAAAGAACATGGCTCTATGATGCCTAAATTGGAGGAGTGATACCACTAATTTCTAAGAAAAAGTTTAAAATGCAATATTTTGAAAAATGCTAACCTTGCATTCTTCGAAGAAAATAGTACCTCCACATTGCACTATTGTACCATAAACATCTGTCTGGCTGCACTTCTAGTTCATTAATTAGATTTCAGTTTGTTCAAAATCCACATCATTACCACTAGCTACACTGGCTGCTTCTGAGTGGTTTACATTTGCTGTATATTGCTGATGTCATAAAGCAGTATAGTCCATCTTAAACATCTCATTGACCTGGCTCAGACCTATGATTAATCCTTAGCTTTAATTGTTAATATTTTGGAAATTTCCAAATGATAAAGTTTATGATTATGATGGCAATACTAAGATTGCATTTTAATATTGCATTTTTTCTCAACCCTTAGTATACTTATACTTATAATATGAAATTATGGGAAAATGTCACGCCTCAAAAATATACAGTTTATTTAAATAATAAACCAAACAAACAAAACATTACCTTTCTTTGGTGACTTACTGTCTTCATGGTTCCACTCCTGAACCTTGCATTAGAGAGACAAAGACATTAGCAAAACATATGTCTGTGCACCCGCATCCCAATACACCATAAAGCTAAAATCATCACTATTCACACCGAAAAGTGTAAATATACTATATAAACAGTGCAAAAGTATAGAAACCCTATTATATTATACTGTGCTATACTGTAAATATTTTTGTTTAGTGTAAATAATGTTGTTTTGCATAATAGGTTGTAAGTTTTTAATAGATCAAAAAGTTTGTAACCCATTATACCAATTATTATACTGTATAAAAGTATAAGAATAATTGGGCATAAATTCTATTGTATAAAAAGTATTAAGGTACAGTGTAAATGTGCATTTTTGCAATATAAATCATAATAGATGTCAGCATGGGGGCTTAGTGGGTAGCATTGTCGCTTTGCACCTCCAGGGTCGAGGGTTCAAATCCCACTTCGGGAAAAAAAGTTAATGCTGGCTATGAGATATATGAAAGATATCAGAACATTCAGTGCATCACAGCCACGTACGGGGCTTAGTAGACAAAGAGTTCAAGAGTGGTGATCTGGCCTTCAAATTTCCCTGTAAACTCTCTCTATATATCTGTATAATCTCTATACACTGTACAGGGGAACTAAATTATCAGTATTCACAACTTAAAAATGTCTACAAACTAAAAAAAAAAAAAAATTAAACTTAGATTTTCAAAATGTTCAGTATGTTTGGTTGTAGTTTATTACCTTCAGTGCTTGCTTAGGCCTGGACATAATTTCATAATCTTGAGTTTCATCATTTTCACCTTCATCTTGCTTTGTCTCAAAGAAGAAAGAATCAATGAACATGTTAAAGTTAGAAATAATAAAGACAAAACAAATAAAACAAATAAAGACAAAAAGATCGGTCATTGATACAGATGTAATTATGATTAGTTTTGACTGTGAAGGGAAATTGTTGCTACTGTACACTTACTTGTAGATTTGGTTTCTTCATGCTTACATACGTGTTTTCACGTGTTTTCACACGTCTTGCTGAGAATTTTACGCATCCTAGAGAATAAGGTAGTTTAAAAACAAGCAATCATGATTTAGTCTTCGTGCAATAAGCAAATTAAATAAACTGAAAATATTAATTGAGCAACTTACTCAGTTTATGTTGCATGAACACAATCACAGCCAGAAAAGTTAATAAAAGCAGAAATCCCAAAATTATCAGCCATGCAAATGAGAATCTGTTTTTGAGCAGAAAAAAAGTGTTACTATTAAAACCATGAAATATTTAACATGAATAATAAAACAGACGGATTTTAGTATACATTGCACAGTACAGAATAGTCACATCCTACAAATATCCAAAGATCCAAAATAAAATAGTAAAAAGCACAGTGGAACCGTGGATTGCGAGTAAGTTGGTCTGCGAGTGTTTTGCAAGACAAGCAAAATTTGTAATAAATTTTAACTTAATAAATGAGCGAGGTCTTGATCGGCAAGTAGTTCGCATAAAGTTTGTCTGCCAAGCGTCACGTGATCACAACTGAGTCAATGGTTCCTCTCTCTCTCTCTCTCTCGCGCTGTGGGATTGTCGGTAATCGTCTCCCAAGTTCAGTGCACATTGCATGTCAACATCAGTGTTGTACTGTTTACTATAACATTGTGACCATGTGTGTGTGCACGTAAAGCATTTAAAAAAATTTTGTGTCCAAGTGTACTGACTGTTATTTAGTAAAAACGGCCCCTGTGAAGACAAAGGTTAAAAAGGCTGTAGCAGTGCGGGGGATGATTCTGTTTAATGACAATGCAATGTCACATTTCTGCATATCCTCAAAAGTAGGCAAAAGCAAGTGTCATTAGAGAGGTTCCTTGTTAAAGGCGCATGTGTTTGTTTGCGAGCGCGTGCGCTCATTTGTAAAAGTCATCCTACACAGTAGCCCCCTCCTCCTCTTCTCTCTCGTCTTACTTCAGCCACAATTCTTATTAAAGGTAATGTACAGGGTTTTTTTTTCTTTATATTTTGTATTAATTATTTTTATATTAATATTTTTTGGGTTGTTTAACAAATCATCTAAGTTTCCATTATTTCTTATGGGGACATTTGCTTTGATATACAAGTGCTTTGATGTACAAGAACAAATTATGCTCACAAGCCAAGGTTTAATTGTATAGTTAAACATCTTCAGAGACTCAGAGAAGCATGATTTTACCTCCCTGGGTTGGTTATGCTGTCCTTGACCTGAACAGTGATGTGGACAGGCATCTGTTTATCTCCAGCAGAGCACCAGTACCATCCTGTGCTGGCCATCGTTAGCTCGCTCATGGTCACCCTAAAACCTCCGTCCATACTGCTGAGCTGAACCAAGGCACCGTTTATGTTTCCAGTAGTGTTCACACATGCACCATCGATCTTACACCATTTTCGTGGTTTCATAGTTTGATGATGGCAGGAAATGACAACATGGCTGCCTTCATATGCAGTTACCATCTGATGATCTACATACAGCTCAGGAGTAGCTGAATGGAAGACAGAAAGAATAGTTTTTTAAAAATACCATTTGTGATTTTTTTCTTAATTTCTTCAAGCTTACATTCTGCTCACTCTGCTTGAAAGAACTGGTGTAACTGGGTCAGTTTTGTATGCCTTCTTGCTTGCACTCGCCTTTTCAGTACCGCCCACAAATTTTCTATGGGATTGAGATCAGGTCTTTGTGATGGCCACTCCAATACCTTGACTTTGTTGTCTTTAAGCCAATTTGTAATTAATGCCCATTTGCGCCCAAGCGTTAACTTCAGGCTTCAATATATATATATATACATCTTTTTTTTTTTCTCATGATGCCATCTGTTTTGTGAAGTTCCTTCTGCAGGTCAGCAACCCCACAACATTATACTACCACCAGCATACTCCACAGTTGGGATGGTGTTCTGAGGCTTCAAAGCTTTGCCCTTTTCCTCCAAATATATTGTTTATCATTATGGCCGAACAGTTACATTTTTATTTCGTCAGACCACGGGATATGTCACCAGAAATTAAGATTTCTGTCTCCATGTGCAGTTGCAAACTGTAGTCTAGCTTTTTTTATGGTGATTTTGAAGGAATGGCATTTTCTTTCCCAGACTAACCTTTCAGCTCATGGTGGTACAGGACTCGTTAACTGTGGATAATGACGGTCTTACCAGTTTCGGCCAGCATCTACACAAGGTCTTTTGTTGTTGTCCTGGGGTTGATTCGCACATTTCGCACAAAAAACATTCCTCCTGTGCGGCAAAATGGTTGTACATCCCCATGTTTTTATACTTGTGTATTATTGTCTGAACGGATCAACGTGGGACCTTCAGACATCTGGAAATCACACCTAAGGATGAGTCGCACTTGTGGAGGTCGACAATTCTTTCCCTGATGTCTTGGTTGATTTCTTTTGATTTTCCCATGATGTCATAGAAAGAGGCTCTGTGTTTGAGGTGTGCCTTTATATGCACACCAATTAACTCATCAATTAACCAATCAGTTAACCTATGTGAAGCTTCCTAAACTCAGAATGGAATTATCTGCACTTTTCTTTTTGTTTAAAGAATAACACTATAAACTTTCTGACTTTGATGAAAGTGATAAAAATTCTCCCTCGCTCAATTCTGACATTTAACAAATGCAAAAAATATGTTAATCTTTATTGATCTAAAACAGAAAAAAAGTTTACTGTGATTTAATGTTTGATAGTAAAGAAAAAAAAGTTTTTGTGTTTTTTATTTTATGGAGTGTATATAATTATCTAGTTTCAACTGTAAAACTGTAAAAAATAAAAATTTAAATAAAAACATTTTAGTGGGATAGGCTTCCCATGACCCTCTACAGGATAAGCGTTATAGAGAGTGAATGAATGAATAATTTCTCCCTCATCCTGTTCTGAAAGTCATCACCTTAAATGTGAAAATATCCTAATTACTTATTTCAAGAACACTAATGTACTGTAGGGTATACGGTAATCTCACCTTTTACGACTTCTAGTGTAAAGACTTTCTTTTCATCATAGCCACGAATTTTAACAGAACACCAGTAACGACCAAAATCCATAGATGTTACGTTCTTGATAGTCACAGTAAATATATGCTGGGTTTGGTCATCGGAGATGGACACCTTTCCAGGTTTCGTGTCTTGAACATTACTGCAAAATTCCCAGAGACTTCCAAAACACAGGTACTTTGGTGCATTGACATGCTGTTCATTATAGAAACAAGGAATGATGATGGACTTTCCTTGTTGTACAGGCACATGATCCACTGTAACGACACTCCCAGTAACTGCAGGGGGGGAAAAAAGGAAAATTTTAATTTGAAATATGAACGTGAAGTGCAAAACACAAACACGCACGCGCACACACACACACACACACACACACACACACACACACACACACACACACACACACACACACACACACACACACACACATTCTCTAACGGAAACATTGCTCTGTCGCAATTTTTTTCAAAGGAAAAGGGCAGGTTAATTTGTTTTATTTTTATTTTACAGCAGTGAGTTCCGTTTTACATATCCCTTTGCTGACCAGTTTTATGGAGATGCTGATTTCATTTTCCAGCAGGACTTGGCACCTGCCCACACTGCCAAAAGTACTAATATCTGGTTTAAGGACCATGGTGTCCCTGTGCTTGATTGGCCAGCAAACTAGTGTGACCTAAACCCCATCAGAGCAACCTGGGCATCAATAACACAATGTTTGTAGTCAAACATTTCTGTGTTAAAAATCTTAATTTTTTTTATTGATCTTATATATATTATATTTTCTGAGACAATGAATTTTGGGTTTTCATTATGAATGTCTAAACTTCAATCCTATCTTGATTACCTTATTTAAAATCCATTGTGGTAGTGTACATTGACACAATTACTGTACAAAGATTGTGGCTGTCCAAACACTTATGGACCCAAATTTAATTTGACATCTTGATCTTATCATTTCTCTCATGATCTCCCCAGTATAACAAAATGTTTCTCTAATATTAGAAACTTGAAGCCTTGTATTTATGGAAAATATTTCGGTCTTTTTTACCACTGAGTCATAAAGTGGCTTGCATAAGTATTCTGCCTGTTTGAACTTTTCTTCATTTTGTGGTGTTAAAGTTCATCCTGTAATATGGCACAAACATGATTCGAAGGGAAGATCAAACACCTAAAGTGAATGGGTAAAGAGGCCATAACTCAAAGAAGCAGTCAAAAGCCCAAGTTTCATTTGTAACACTACAAACGATCCAAACATTCCAATACACAGTACATAATATACAATATAGACAATATAGTAGTATGTGTACAGTATAGATAATATAGTTTTTCAATGTAGATTTTAACCATCAAGCTTCTGTTGTTCATTGGTACAGAATGCTTAAACGTGGGAAGAGAAAATTAAAATCAACTTATTTCGAGCAGTCTAATTTGGAGTCTGTTCCATTCATTTGCCTCTTTTCAGCGTGCAGTACCATTAAGAGAAGTGCCTTGGTCTCTGTAATTGGCTGCTTTCACAGTCCAGCCACACTGGGCCTGTATTCTTATTCTTTTCATAATAACCTGAAGGCTGCTCTGCACCATGTACCTCTGAGCCTATAGAATTTGGACTTGACCTATTATTCCTCAAAATGCAAGAAAGACATGCATGAATACGTTTCTCAGTCCTGGCACACAGGCGGTGGAGTGAACTCGCCTTGCCCTGGCTATCCTTAAAACAAGGCTGAAAACCTTCAACCTTACTAAGTGTTGATTGTACTAGCTCCTTTCTAATGTGGACTCTTAGATATTCTTAGATGTTGACCTATTTGTACTAACATAATGGTGCATTTTTTATGAAGATATAAGCATAATATAGAAGTTGACCATGTACAGTAGATATCTTGCAGGTCATGCACTTAAGATAACATACAACATTGGATTGGGACAGAAAAGCTTCTTGATTTTAGCTGTACTGTAGCATGGTTGTTGAAGGTAGTCTTTCAGAAACTAATTCTAACATGGAATTGTCACACACAACAGCCTTAAGAGCTTATATAGAATGATCCAGGGGGGAAAAAAAAAACATCCAGAAAACAGCGTTTCTGAAGCTGAAATGCCTTGTTGAAAGAGGTCAAACTGGTTCAAGCTGACTGAATGGCTACAATACCTTAAATAACCACTTTTTACAACCCTGGAGAGCGGAAAAGCATCTAAGAATGCACAAGCAAACTGTGAAGTAGATGGACTAAAACAGTAAAATTCTACATCATGTGCCAGTCAAGGGCACAAGCTGAACCAAACTGGACAGTCTTTTACTTATCCTCAGGGTTGTAGGTGTTTTTATTAAAGCAGCCATTGAATGTCATAAAATGGAAATAAGTTAATTATACTATTATAATGATAGATTCATAGCTATAGTATATACAGGCATGGTGGTAGGTTTATGCAAGGTTGTGTTTAGTTTCAGGACTTACACAAAACCCTCAAATCCATTGTACCCTGGCTCTTTTTTGAGTCACTGTGGATAAAAGCATTTGCCAAAGTAATAAATGTCTTTTCAAAGCTGGCTTTCCTATTTCTGTCCTTGCAGTTTAGGCATTTTAGTTCTGGTGAAAAACTCCTACAGGCCTGTAAAAGTCTGTAATTAAAAAATTATTAGGCCAGTTTTTAATCTTTATTTAATGAGTAAAACTTTTTTAAATTATTCATTATGTCCAAACTGCTTTATTTATTTATGTACAGTGCACATGTCTAGTCATGCACAGGATCACACGCTGATTCCTACAACACATTTTTCTTGTGATGATTTCTCTACACTGTTTCTATCACCTGCAAAATGACCACTGTTCACACCTCACCCATTTCTTCACGGCTTACATTCAATTATAGAGCAGTGTCTGAGAGAACACCAGAACAACAGAGCCTGGACTTCGGGAATAAAATGAGATGTAGGTATTACAACACCAAAACACTTCAGCAGGCCACCGAGAAGCGTGAGATATTTCAATGTTAACTAAACCCATTTCCCCCTTTAAGTTAAAAAAAAAAGCCTTAGACTTTAGACGTTTAAACTTAAAATAAACAAATTCTGCTGTAGGCATCCCAGCTTTAATTAAACCTCATCACTGACCTGATCTTTCATTTAACATAAAACTCTTTTGGGGTTGGTTTCTGCGATTATTAACTCAAGTCTTGTCTAGTGTTCAAACAAATGTGTAATTTCAACACAAGAAAATACACAAAGAAGAATTAGTTTCATCTTACCTGAAAGCTTTACTGTAATGAATATCATTAGAATAAACAACTTCAACATCATCATCATCATCATGTGAGTGTGAGAAGGGATGATGTGAACAGCTGAGTTTCCTCTTTGCCTCTTTGTAGTCATTCCCTGCCCACTCATTACATGTGCACATGGGTAATGACAAATGACTTCATCACATGCATCTGTAACCTACCATATATATTATGTAATATAATTGAATTTACTCGTTTGAGTTAGTATTTTTTGAAAAAGTGATTGTCACAGTTTTATTTTTCGCCTAAGGGAAACTTTCTCAAAACAAAGGTGTTTCTGCTGTCAGTAAAGAAAATCAAAGAAGATGAGAGAATGATGATTGCTTATATAAAACATTTCACAAATGTTCCACAAAAGAAAAGGTAACTTAAAACAATAAAATTGAAAAATAATAATGATAATCATCCTGGCTGCCCAGGAACTCCTTTAATGGTCCAAACATGTGAAAATGACTGTAAGGGGATGTGGTCATAACTCCCACCCGAGTTCCGTGCAATTGGTGTAGGTAAATGATTGTGTGCACAGTTCCCACAGACAGATGCGTCACTTTCATAAGTTGGCAACAAGTTATCTGCCAGTTTTCAAGAATTAGGCATTACACTCACTGAGTTCACTGGAACAACTGCAGTGGCCTTTGAGCCACTTTGGCCATGATCATCATTCACGGACATATGGTATTCATTAAAACATTCGCTTCGTTCAAATCAATTGACAAAGAGTCTTATCACCCTATTGTGCTTGAAATCTTCTGTAAATGTCAATAGATTTACGCCTTCATTCAAAAGAAAATTCATCACATGCACCTTGTACAGGTATTTCCATTTTTGGGGGATTTATACTTTTACTTCGCTACAAATATTGTACTTTGTACTCCATACATAATGCAACATCTGTATTCCCTTCTTATAAGTAAAAAAAGACATCAATCAGGTAGAGGAGGCACTTTATTTTGGCTGATTTGCTTTGACCACTATAGCAAAATTCAGCTATGTCAATGTTTTTAGCTCTTTTTATCGGATCTTCGTATGGTATACTGAAGTATAATTACAAGCATTTCCTAAGTGTCAAAGGCTTTTATTGACAATTACATGAAGTTTATGGAAAGAGTCAATATCTGCAGTGTTGACCCTTTTTTTCAAGACCTCTGCAGTTTACCCTGGCATACTGTCAATCAACTTATGGGCCACATCCTGACTAATGACAACTTATTTTTACATAATCAATGCAATCCTGAGTTTGTCAGAATTTGTAAGTATTTGTGCATGTCCACAAATTTCTCATAAGAATTGATCACAAGCTCTGGGGATTTTCCTGTCAATGGACCCAACATTTCAATGCCACTCAGTTATAACTTTTGCCTTATGGTGAGGTGCTCCATCATGCTGGAAAAGGCATTGTTCGTCACCAAACTGGTCTTGGGTGGTTGCTCTCAGGGGATGTTTTTGTATCATTCTTTATTCATGGCTGTGTTCTTAGGCAAAATTGTGAGTGAGCCCGACTCCCTTGGCTGAGAAGCGACCCTACACATGAATGGTCTCAGGATGCTTAACTGTCAGCATGACACAGGACTCTCTATCCTACTCCTCTCCAAAAAACCCCACTGACTTTAATTGTTCAACACTCATGACCTGATTTGAAATACCTGTACTGTTTTTATTTTTAAATTGAACAGAAGAATCTGTTATTTCCAAATGCCTTCTCTGCCTGCCTCCATATTTCTCCATTAAATCTGATCAAACAGAAAGAGAGAAACTCACATTTGTGATACAGTAGCGGTCATTGTCTTTAATAATTGTTGATCTAATGTTAGCTTGAAGCAGCAAAATCTTTCTTGTATATGTGTTTTAAATGAATCTAGCATTAGCATGATTATATTCTATGCCTCACCAGACAGTTAGCTAAGTGATTGTTAACTCTTGAGCAGCAAAGCATTAATTCTACATCACAGCCCAGTGCAACAACAGCAGCACAGACTTGAGCTGGTAAACATTTGAAGTTTGACCCATTTCCATTAGCTAGCTGCTAGATGTTCCAGCTCTGTTTGTAGCTTTCAAAACTTTCTAGCTGAACGCTTTCACATTGAGAAATGCTAAACATTCGACATTAACACCTGAATTTGGGTAAATATTATATATTTGGACTGCTTCTCCCTGTAGCAGATGATGCTAAAACAGTTAGCATGAGGAGTGCGGTTCTTCTTTAAACAATATTAAACTAACTGAGCATCCATCAAACACCAAACACACTGATTTATATTCATCAAAGAGAGAAAGACATAGGCCTATATCTGGGATATTAGGGATTTTTCAGAAAGCAGGTGGCCATGACCAGAAATGTTAGGCATAAAATACATTTAGCCTGAATTGCCTCAAATTCTGTTATTTCACAACCACTGTAACTTCCCTAATAAAAAATGTCTCAGCTGCATGTTGACTTCTCATCATAATGTTTATCAGTGTCACACTCATTTAATGACCTTATATTAACACATCTCTGTGCCCAGAGTGACATAAGAGTGTTCTCAAGGAAATGATTAAACAAGAATCTAATCAGATTACTCGTCGCCAACTTGCAGAAGAAATGCATTTGTCTGTGGGAACTATACACACAATCATTCACCAACACCACGCACAACACTTGCACAACACCTGGGAGTTATTGCCACATGGCCTGTATAGTCCAGACCTCTGTCCAAGCCACTTTCCACATGTTTGGGTCCTTAAATGAGTTCCTGGAAGGCCAGTGTTTCAGACATGAAGCAGGCAGTCTGATCATGGCTCCAGCCTACTGAGACGCCTTTCCTCCTTGACGGTATCCAGGCACTAGCAGGAGATTATATAGAGAATAAAGGTCGTTTTTGCACTCTGTTCTGTTATTCTGCAGTCAAATGTCCCGGTTTGACTTGAACGCCCTTAATGTTTTAATTGTTTCCCCCTGGTACTGAAGCTCACTTTATTTTTTACTAAACAATCAAAACATTAAATATATTTTGATGAAAGCATGCAATACATTATGTTAGACGTGCCCATGCTAAGTGCTGTGATTTCAAGAACTGGTGGTAATTATGAGAACTGATAGCATTTAGGGAACTATGAGTATAAAACTTAGATGTGTGTGGGAGAATATACTATTTCCCTGTTTCATAAAACTGTGTCACTGCCAGGGTAGAAATCCGAAGCTGTACACATGCGTCATACTGATTTTGCAATGTGAGCTGTTTATAAAGACAAAAAAGAAAAAAAGATATACAGGTAAAAAAGACAAAACATTCTAAACGAGTACGGAAGAATAACAATATGTAAAATATACAGTAACAATTTACACTTAGCAATATGAACACTTTTTATTATTATCTTATAAAAAAATACATCAGTTGAATTGCAAACACACAAACATAAAAGAGCACAAAGCTCCACTGAGTGGAAATGCTACAAAGCTGCCCAAGCACGATAATACTGTTAAAATAGGAAATCCTTCATTTGACATACTGTAGGCAGGGACAACATATATTCAGACACGGACAGGACCGAACAACACAAAGCTTTCTGTAAAAACACTTCATAATTGTCATCATGCAAGAATAAGATTTAAAAATGGCACATTGTGGCTCCGACCTCCAGGTCAGAAAACATTTTAAAATAAACATATAGTTATTTTTAACAACATATTTTTGTTGTTGTTGTTGTTGCAATACTTCATATAATAAATCTTTACATATATAATCTATATAAACAAGGCATACTGTTGTGATTACCCAATTGTGGATATGATTGTCATATTCATTAAAGCCAGGTTTACACTGTTTGATTTTTCGCCGATTTGAGACCGACTTGAGATCAGCTGTCATATGCTTGACGTACAAAAGCAGCGGCAACGTCAGTAGCTTTGTCCACATACTAACCTGCGGACAAAACAACCCTGTCCATCAGGGTTCCAAGTCAAACTGTAAAATGTTTCGGGATTTTTAACAGCTCTGTTCCGCTGTCTTCGTGATTGTTGCCATGAGCCTCAAAGCGTAAAAACCTTAACTTCAAATATTTATTAAAAATTTTTTTTTTTTGCCACCTTTACCAATGTAGATGCGTACCTTCAATTTGTGACGACGTCCAGACGTGCCACTTGTAAAGATTACAGGATATGTGCACCAGGCTTTGTGTGTTTAAATCAAGTAGTTTCGATGCATAATACAACTGTATATGCTCACTTGCGGCTGATTCAGCACTGCTGCAATTCTGACAGCGGCAGGAAACATGGGATTTAAAGACTCGGTGTGTGATCACTGCTTGTCTAAAAGCCATCAAGAGGAAGATGGTGCAACACTCCCGGGACAGCTAAAAACACGGTAACGGCAATTTTTGCCACCGTGCTAATGGACAGATGAAAGATGCGCTTCACTACAAGCTCACTCCTTTCAAGCATCTTTCATTCTTTCTTGCTGCATGAGCCCAGATTATACTAATTGGTAAGCAGAACGTAGTAATTTTCCTTAATCACAGCCTTTCTTTAACGATCCTTTAAGATCATTAGTGGATCTTCAGTCATATAATCTGACATGGAGAACACTTTCTATTTTATCTTGCAACGTGACGAGCAGTAACCTCAAACAGACAGCTGAAATCGCACAGTGTAAAACCGGCTTAGGATGGCTATAGTTTCTCCTTTTACGTTTATTAAATTATATACAAAAAAAAAAAAAGAATCACTTTCGTTCTGGGGTAGAAAGCCTTCTCCACTTGACTGATGCTTTTTTTTCAGTTCTTATCTATAAAATGAGGTGTGTGAAACATATACTGTTTAAAGTATCTGCTCCAGTGAAACCGGCAGTGAAAGGCAGCAGAGAGGAGCACAGGAGCCAGAAATTGATTTGGAGATCACGTTCTATCCATCTCCTTGCTTTACTCCGCACGTTTTCTGAAGCTTTCTGGTCCACGATTGTAAAAAAAAAAAAAAGAAAGAAAAAAGAAAAAGAAAGAAACAAATGCAAAATAATGCAGACTCCTCTCGTCAGGAATACGGCTCAACTGTCCATTAGCGATTCCTTAACTTCATCGTCCCGTCATATTTCGAGTGATTGTTCTCATCAGCTTGGTGTTTCTCTGATTGTCAAGGCTATGCAGACTGGGGCTTGATTTTTTTTTTTTTTTTTTTTTTTTAAGAACAGGACAAAGGGAGGTCTAAGGTCAGTCTTGGGAAGCTGTTGCTCAGCAAAGACCGCTCAGGTTGTTTAGGTGGGACAGCAGGAACGTGAGGAGGAGACAGAGAGACAGACAGGTGGACAAGCAGAGGGAGGAGGTGCTGGGGGGAGCAGCAGAGTTAACAGTGGACAGTTTGAGCTCGGAGGACAGGAAGGCGGACAGGGGGACGTGGGACACCAGCGTAGGACTGCCCGAGTTAATGAGGGAGTCGATCTTCTCCGCTTCTTTGCTGCAAGCTTCGATCTGGGGATACACACCGGGAAAACGCAGGCGTTTAGCAACAGTATACAGAGCTTTCCAGCATTTTAGCACACGTCAATTCTGAGGTCATATTCGTAGGTACCTTCAACTATCAGATGAAACATGATGCAAGAAAAAGAAATGGTTCAACAGGGAAAAATTAGAACAGAACAGCAGCAGGGCGGTGTGTAAACCTTTTTTTTTTACTTTTGAATTTTGTTTTTCAATGTTTAGGCCATTAGTATGGAAAGTATTGGGGAAAGAAAATGTAATTTAAATAATTTTAATTGAAACTTACCCTAATGGAATTAAATGTAAACAAAGACGTATAGACGCATTTCATCGAAATGCATTTAAATCAAAACAAACAAACAAGGTAATAAACAATTAGAAAATTCCTCTGGAGGTATTTAGGTCGTGGATAAACACAAGGAATGAGATTACATGTGCTTTCTCAAAATGGTTTGATATTGTGTTTATAATATAATACAAAAATATATGCAATTAAACTATGAATAATTGTTTACATTTTTTTTATTGTACGGCTGATATCTCTATATCTCTACATAGCTTGTGATGGACTAAATATACACTCCACAACCCACACGGTGATTTCTTTAGCCATGACTGAATCAGGGATGAAATGTTGCCTGATTGCAGTGTAGCGTTTGTCGAAAGGAATCGATATTAACTTTCAGCCTGTGTTTGCCAGTTTTTGTGCCGCATTTTCTTTAAGCTTTGCTAATCAGAGCGAGCACAGGACTTCTGTGTTTAAAGAGTATGAGCACACGAAAGAGAAGCAGACAGGGAGAGACGTGGTTTAAGTGAGCGAAAATACATTTGTAAGTCAAGCATGTGCTTGAATGAGTCATGAATACAACGGCATATATATAAAAGTCTGCTTCTGCTTTTAGCACTGGTACACTGGTATATTGTGCACATGTTTGCTGAGTTACATATACTGTAGGCCACTCGACTTATATTCGGTTATCTTTACTGCCAAGGGGAATCTGAAAAGTTGCTAGCATGAAGCAGACCGCAGTCTATACATATAGCCATGTTTGTGCATCGTGATATAAAACATTTCAATAATTTTTTCCTCTTTCCTAATAGATGTTTTGTGGCGTTACAATTATATCTTATCTGTCTCACTCATCTGTTTGTTTACTAAATGATTCATTAGCAGTTAAAAGGCAACAAGCCCATGTTATAACCTGGAACCTTAAGATAAGACTAGAATTTAGATTTTAAAAAATACACAATTTTATCAGTGTATGCTGTGGAAAAAAAAAAAATGTGATTATCATAAATTATTGGGTAGGGCTGCATATCCGTATCCAATGACATTTGATTAAAAATGTCACTAATTCTGGGTTCGATTCCCACCTCGTGGTCTGTGTGCAGGAGTTTGTATGCTCTCCTCGTGCTGGAGGGGGTTTCCTCCAGGTTTCCTCCCACAGTCCAAACACTTTCCCAAATTGCCCATAGTGTGTGTTTGTGTGTGTGTGTGCGTGTGTGTGTGCGACTAGCACCCTGTCCAGGGTGTACCCTGCCTCCCTCATGCCCTAAGTCTCCTGGAATAGGCTCCAGGCCCCCACGACCCTGTACAGGATAAGTGGGATACGAGATGAATGAAGAATTAACTAATCCTGCAAGAAAAAAGCGACTAAAAAACTAAAAGAGCCACTATTGCCACTTATTGATTGTGACCACTGTTCCGGGAACAGTTAAGGGTTAAGAGGTTATGCATGTTGTGCTACATAAAACTTCAATGATGAGGTGATATGGAACAATACAAAGGATAATCCTTAATAAAAACCTAACTTCAACCATGGAGTATTTTAAAATGATCATATTCTACCGTTCCAATATGCCAGTGTTTACACAGTATGTACAAACCTTTATACCCTTTACATTATAACTGGTGCACTTATTATTTCATTATTAAGGGTGTTTTAAAAAATGCATACTTTAAAATGCAAAACAAGCATGCACAGATCTAACCCAAATCGTAAGCCATGTTGTGAAAGGGAACGAGCGGTTTACTATTATGACCTGAACATTACTGTAAATTCCCAAATTACTAAACCATGTATGAAATTCCTATCACCAGTGGAGCAGAAACATTGCACTGACTAATTATTTCCCAAGTCATTAAGACACCAGTTTCCTTTTAGCTTTGTGCTCTTGGCAGTAAATAGCACTTGCTTTGGCTCAGCATTCAGTGCTGCAGCAAATCCGTTCAGTACTTCAAAACGCAGACAAACTGTCATACTTAAACATCTGCTATGACAAAGACACAAAGAACTGAACAAAATATACATATTGTTCCTAAAAAAACTGGCCAAAGACTCATGATCTCAGTTCTAAGCCAAAAAACCCGGTTCGTATTTTTATTAAACAGCTCTAATTAGCAGAAATGTGAATGACAAGCTGTCGGAAGGCATCGTGTCTAACACGTTCATCACATCTACACTGTATATACATCGAGTCTTTGTGTGGAACTCTCTCTTCCATGACGTGCGTCTGAGTGAAGATAATGGCTTTGACGGCACAGCAGGCACTCTCCCTGCGTTTACTGTGAATGTTGACAAAAGGGCTCGAGGCTCTAGTAAGGAAAAGTATAATAAGTATAATAAATAACGTGTAGCGTGAACACGCAGACCTAAATACACACACACACACACACACACACACACACACACACACACCTGTAGAGGGGTGGGCTGCTGGTCCACAGGTACGATGAGGATCACGATCTCGGAGTCGATGCTCATGTAGCCGAAGATATCGCACTGAGGAACGGAGATGTGCAGACGCAGGACTCTCAGGATGTCGTGCACCGTGACAGGCTGATTCCGGTTCAGCTGAAAATATCACACACGAGCACGTATACACACATGAGCATGCTGTTACCGCATAACAGAGCTAAATAAACATTTACTAGAAAGCATTGTGCTGCTGGTTAACATTGTGTTGAGCTGAACTTGTGTTTTTTTTGCACAGTCTTATGTAACTATGTTTTGTGTTCTGAATAACAGGAATAGTAGGACACTGAACTGGATAGTAGGTCAGAATAAAAACATAGTTCTGATTGTGATGATGTCTTTTCCGAGTAATATGTTGTGCGACGTAAAACTTCAATGATGAGGTGATATGGAACGAAGGATAATCCTTAATAAAAACTTAACTTCAACCATATTCCAATATGCCAGTGTTTACACAGTATGAACAAACACAGCTTTTATCCATTTCTTGATACCTTTTAAAAAAGCTTTTATCCTTTACATTGTAACTGATGCACTTATTATTTCATTATTTAAAAGACGAATAAACTATTTGCTTCAAGAACCCCTATTGAATGAACTCTTCTCCTGCAATGCTGCAGCGCTGATGTATATTGCTGAATGCGTTCGTGCATCTTTTGTACATGCCTTATACTGTAATCTTATAGCTAAAAGTCTTAAAGTTCGTCCTCCTGCAAACAAGCTCACTGTCGCATTTTCTAACTTAAAAATCAGATAAGAAACAACTTAAACACTGCGTTATTGACAGATTTATTTATGGAAATTTATATACTGTATGCATTCACATGTCCTGGACTGGAAAGCTTACTGGCAATTATAATTCGTTAACACTGAAGGCTAAAGATGGAGGAACAACTGATTCAGTTTGTGATCGCAATTCTATTCTGACATAATTCAAGGGAATCCAAAATGATTTTTATATCGCTTATTTTTATATACTGTATGTTTGGTAAAATATTGCAGTTCCTCTGTAATCCTATAGGTGGTGCATTAAGTGGTGCCTATTTGTTTAGTTTGTTTAGAATGATGCCAGTGCTACATAAAGAATCGCAATACTAATCGAATCGGCACCTACTGTAGGTTTCGTGATATTATCGTATCAAGTGATCCCTGCTGATTCCCATCTCTACTTGAAGACACCTTCTAAAAAATTCTCTTTTACCATTGTTTTTAACATTATAATTCACCATTTTTAATAATGATAATCTTATCATTATCTGTATATGGAGCATATGTCTGTGTGAATTATATGCTGCTATTGAAGCATTAATATCTTAGAACAAGTGCATTAATACTGTATAAACCTGTGACTCTGCAGTCTCACACTCCTCAATGCTGATGTATATTTTTGAATGCGTTCATGCATCTTCAGTACCTGCCTTATAATCTTTTAGCTAATAAAAATCAGTCTTAAAAGTCCATCCTGCTGCAGACAAGCTCACTGTCGCAATCATTTTCTAAATCAGATACTGCGTTATTGACAGATATATATTTTTACGGACAATTTATATATGCACTCTGGAAAGAAGTTTCTTTGTGCCCGCTTTGTAGGTGTAGTCTTGAATTATGTCCATAATGTTCACTGCTTTCCAATTTATCACACTCGCATGTACTGGAAACCATATTACTAAAATAGTACTAATGAAAAAAAACGAGCTAAACTGCTTTTGTAATGAGATTCACGACACTGTTTACATGACCACTTGGGGAATATGACAACACCTAAAAAATATTGCTTTATTATACTTTGGAGAACTTGTAAGTGAAATGTGATCCATGCTGCCATCTACTGTTTGCCTTGTGTTACTGACTCTAAAGCTCAATCAGGAGTACAGCAGGCATGGACCAAACAGAAAATGTGTTCTGTAACAGATAAATATACCCTGAAGGCAAAAAAAAAAAAAAAAAAACATGAAGATAATTACCTTGGCAAAGACATTTATCTGCTGTTTATTCCAAAGGATCTGTAACATCCCAGCACACACAGGGCAACACGCGCCTACACACACACACACAAAGCGGAAAGGTCTTAGCCCATGGACACATGCGAGTTGTGTAAATTTGTGCAGAGCAGACTGCAACTCACCGGGAGGAGTGATGGGGTTACAGCCCGCAGCAGAGAGGGGAGGACAGGGCATGGCGTTACAGCCTGAATCAGACGGGAAACCTGACACAGAGCCCAGAGCTTGGCAGCGGCCCTGATAATCCACAGCCACGCGGTCCGAAAATGCCTCGCACACCGTGTTATACGTCTCACCGTTGTGCCCGCACACTTCCCGAGTTACTCTGCAGGAATCCTGTGTGCGAAAAACATAAACAAAATAGGATGTCAAGCCCTGCTTAATATTTATTACTAATCATATTAACCATAGACAAGACAATATTTTCTACTAACAGGAAGATCCGGTTGCTAGGCAACATAACAGGCAAATACTGCATGTGCAGACCATTGGCTTAAATGTAATAGCAGTATTCGTCTTAAACCAGGAGCTTTAATATATAAATAATATAAATAAGAGATTAATCTACAAGGCTACACATTCCTGCGAAAACTCTGTATCCTTCCTGTGAACATTCAGCGCCTGAGCCTTGAAAAACGATGACTAACGCCTGAAGAGACGCAACTTTCTATAATAATGGCAGCCAAATGAAATGCTAGTGAAATGCTGGGATAAGTGCATTAGTGTAGCAGGGGAGAAAAATGTAGAGAAACGTGTTCTATTATCCTGCACAATCAAAAGTCCCGGTTTGACTTGAACAGTGTATAATGGTTAGTCTTAAATCGTGTTCTTTTCTTATGGCCTCTTTAAACACGGTACATAAGATTTGTACACATTCACACACATTCTCATTGCTGGTGGTGTTTTAATGAGCTGATAATTGAGCTAACGGCTTTCCATGAGATCAGACCTCAGGAAGCTTAAATGCTGAGCACACCATCTCATTAGCATAACATGAGATGCGGGTCAGAAATCTGAATTTTAAGAAGGGGTTGTGGTGGGATCTATGTGTCTGTTAAAGTTATCCTAAGAAACAGTCCGGTGTACACAGCCCAAGCATATTTAGCAACCTGGTATTCAGAATTCTAGACTGGAGACTCCTATTTACTCTGAGTGTTTATAGGTTTACAGATTATTAATGTCTCGGTGTGTCTGTATAAGTAAAAATGCACATGGCTAGAAAGATAAATGGTCACTACACCTTCTAAACACACAGCCAGGACATTAAAAAATGCTTTTCCCTGTGCTGAAAGTAGTGCTCATCATTAAACAGAGTGCACTGTGGTGACCCCATGTTCAGGCTGCTGTTTATAGCTGCAGGTAAATGAATGGCTTTGGCCTCGGCAGACGGCAGTAGTTAATGTGGACCCAGCTTCCTGGAAACTCCAGTCTGAGCTCAGGGCTCTGCTATTATTTCTGGAAGACAGTGCCATCTAGTGTCGCTTAAAGAAACGACAGATCCCTATAAAAGTTGGGGTAGATACTGTAGATTGATGGGTCGATAGGGTACTTTATTAATCCCAAGAGGTAATTGTAATTTAGATGAAGGACAGCGATACTGTGTTCATTATATCAGGTTATATTTGTACAGCATATTGTAGAACCATCTCTAGCGGTTGACCAGAAAGTTAAAGAAAATAACTGTGCCCTGCCTCTGTCATCTGTCTCCATGTGTAATCGTGCACATGGAAGGAGATGGACAGTATTCTATTCTCCTAAATGTTTATGTTTATGGTATAACCTGGTCATTCAGTACATTAAGGTCATCAGCTGACTTCATTTTATTGCCACATAACGTTGCTGAGCCTAGACCTGTCCAAATGAAGCAACACTATGGACACTATGCATGACGGGTGCATTGCTTCATTTGCTTACCTTCTTACCCACCGCTCTGGAATACCTGGACAAATCAGATCACATGGCCTTTTACCATTGCTCCAAAATCCAATCTTTATACTCCGTAGCAAACTGTAGACTTTTCTCTGATTAGTCTCACTTGCAAGTGGTTTTAAGTTCTCGCGTCCACTCTTGGCCTCACTTTCAATACTAAACATAGCTGTGATTTCTACTGTGCAACTTCACCAAACGTTTAACTGATCACGATTCATGATTGCTTCGACAAAGAGGCCGTTCTGTGGACCTAGAAACATGTGTAAAAAAAATAAACTGTAGATGTGCGTACCTGACAGTGTCCCATGTATGCCAGGGTTTTACCACTCTGGTACAGCAGACACAGGTTGTTGTGCTCCATGTTGTCCGTGTCACAGGCTGGGTCCAGCTGGTTCTGGTCGCAGCCCGAAGGCCGTCCCACACACTGATACTGCAGACACGGGTAGTCAGTTGTATTCGTCAGACACACGCGCCGCTTCGGGATGCACCTGAAACAATAAATATGAAATAAAGCTGATGTTTAATCACAGGTCATATAAAACAGTAAGTTTGTTATTTTGCTTCCTGCCTTCTGTCTTTTTCATAACGTCTCTAATCCTGAGCTTTGAGCTGTGCTTTAGGGAATCCGAGAGAGAGAGAGAGAGAATGCATGAGAACAAGGTAGTAATGCATTTAAGAGTAAACACCCGTTTTTTTATTGAAACTCAAAATCCACTTTCCTGTTCATTTCTACTCGGCTTTGCTTTTTATTACTAAAATCTATAAAAAGAAGACTATTTACCAGAGTTTCTACACACAGCCTTAATGCTACACTGGAGGATCACTCAGGATGTATACTGCATACAAGGACGATAGAAAGCTGAAGATGAACGCTAAGGCAGAAAAGAAGTTGTCAGATGTGTATAAGAGAGATGCAGAAAATAACTGTTGATAAGACTGAACGAGCCACAGAAGAATTTCTAACACAGAAAGATGGAAAAACAAAGCAAAAAAGAAAGCAATGTCCCGTGCTTCCACTTGGACCATAATTGTTATCATGTACAAAAGCTGGTTTATTGAGATTTCTATCTGTGTACAATTATTCTGATGAAATACTGGAAGTGTATGGCGCTTGGAGAAGCAGATTAGTCCTGTGGGGTTAGAGTTCATTAGTGTTACGGTGGGGCGCATCATCATAAAAAGATAAAGAGATGCTCTTCAGAAATACAAGTGTGTTTAGTAAGGTGGTGGAGGTTAAAGTGTAGAAAAGGGCCATATTACGCAGCAGTTATCTAAGATAAAAGGAATCGAAGTCAAATGTGGAGAAAATTTCAAACAGCTGAGATTTAGTTTTTGTGGCCGACTCATTTGTTTTAAATCCCCAAGCTGTTAGCCACATTGCAAGGCACGGTCAGACCCCAACTCATAATCAAATCAATCATTTAGGGGCCTGTGCACCATAACAGTGTAGCAACTCTACCCCCTTGTGGTCAAAGGCCGAACTGCAGGTAACTGATATTAACTGATATTAGCAGGTAACAGATAGAAGGATTAATGGCACTTGAAAAAAGAAAAAGAAAAAAAGGATAATAAGTATAAAATGTTGTTCAGTATTATGAATCAGAGCGAAACAAATTCTTTTGTTGCTGGGAGTGAATGCGAGTGCCCTCCCTGGCGTCCTATCCAGTATCGTGTGCCTGGTGTTCACCAAACCCCTTAAGTTAAAGTGTACCCTATAGATAAATGGATGAGAGCAACCTGTGCTTTCAGTTTATTCATAGGACTAGAATCAGCACTTCATATCAGACATAAGGCACTTGACCCATGGCAACCAGACAGTTTACGGACGTCAGTGCATTAAGGTTGGCTCCATAAAAGCACCGCAAACGGGTTTTTTTTTCTAGCAGCGAGGGTTAGCCGTTTTATCATCTTGTTTATAAAAGAACAAACAATGGAATCACGTTCTCGCTTTGAACCCTGGGCCAGAGAGGGGAGGTTATAAAGCAAGCATTTCGGTGTTACATAAGACAGATTCCACAAGACATTTATTTTTGAAGGAGGGCTACATAAGAACGAGCCACAAGCATACAATGTGCTCCATCCCAGGAAGGCAAAACCAAAACTTACCTCTGCTGCAGAGGAGAAGTTCATTTCGAGTTACCAGCCTCAGAAATCACCAATTAACAAACAGCACCTCAGATTAGAGCCGTTATGAAGGCTTTACAGAGCAGAAGTAGCAGATACGTCTCAATATCAACTGTTAAGATTAGATTATTGCATAATTGGGATGTACAATGTAGAAACCATGGAATTAGAAGATGTGTCCTGGTAGTGTAGCTTTTACTCTCATAACTGTGTTCTGTTATTGTGCACAACCAAGTCCCGGATTGGCTCGAACACCTCTGGTACATTAACTGCAAGAAACGGACTCTCGCTACAGTGTGAACATGAAGCACACAAAAGATTCTTTATATAAGTTGACAGGACTCGCATTAACAAGGTTAAACTTTCTACAGTCCTGATTACTTCCCACATGAACAAAGAAGTGTTAATAAATGATCTTGGCTGACACTCACTCGTATTCTCTAATTAGATTTCACACTAGTTTAACACTGCATCATTCACTCTTGAGAGGAGAAGACACATTAGCACATGGGCAATAGCTAATGTGAACTCATGGTGTCCCCGGAGGAGTCTGACAGTCCTAAGCTGAAGGCCTTACGGCTCAGGAAGAGTATCCGGAGGAAGGCTTAGAACAACACACTCTCGCCACAAAATGCCTCCAGGAAATATTAGCCTGGGCTGAAGTGGAATGCCTGAACATCACACCTGAATAAACAACACGGCTAAGCATGGGAAGCCTGGAGAGGGGGGACAAAAAAAAACCTTTGGGTTGGAGGAAGTGGCATAAAATCAACAGATGAAAAAAAAAAAAGAAAGAAAGAAAGACAAACCTGACTGTGGAGATTTTGGGACAATGTAATCAAACCATACACAGAACAATCAGCGTGTTTAATAACAGGTAACTAATTATAACACAATGTTCCAAATGGTCTCGGTTGTCAAAACTGCTTTTCTTTAACTGCATTTCAAACATCGTTCAGTTCCATTCCAACCAGCCAAATTCAAAATAAAGCATTCGCTAACAAAATCACGATGGTTTGCTGTGTTTGAGAAAAGTAAATCATTTTCATTGTGCGAAATCGACTCCAGCTCTTTGGATCTGAAATCCTGGAAATCCATTCCAAGCAACTTTGAAAAACTACTGGGTCCAAAAAAAAATCACTTGCTTACTTACCCGATAAACGATTTAACTTTTTATCAAATTACTTTTTAGTATAAGTTTAGTTAACGTTTTTCACCGACTGATCTTTAATGAATTGTGTGGCCTAAAAACTACACTGTCTGGACTTAAAAAAAAAAAAAGTCAACTTATTGTCCTGCATAAGGCAAAGAGAACATTACAGTTCCTGGAATTGGGTTAAAAACTAAAAACTTGGAAGGATAGCAAGGCAGAAATGTAAAAAAACAAAACATGAACATGAACTGTGAGCGGCGATCAATTAGGCGCTTTCTGAAATTGCATCCTTAAAAATGGACAGTATGAATCATAGCTTTGTTTAATAGTGAAAATAAGAACATGTCACACACACACAATGTGAGGAGAGAGCTCATAAGATTGAAACTAAACAGCTGTTTGGACATACGATAACCACTTGTTAGTGCGGCTAATCAGAAAAAAATGTTTTGATTTGGTGGAGATCATAAAGTTTGGACTTTGGAGTAATGGGAAAAAGTTAAGTGAGGTGGTGAATTCAGACTGACCCCATTTCAAAGGACTCAAATTGTGAAAGTGGGGACTCATCTGGTGAGCTGGCCACCATATTGCGAGGCGCCATTAAAGCTAAAATCAATAACATTTATAATTATACTGCTTGTATTTTTTCCCAGTATCATGTTACATTTATTGTCACATTTTCCATCACTGTAACAGACAAAAGGTATTTTAATATTCATGATGTTTGAATTCTACCTGATGTCAATATACTGTAACATATTTAAAAACATGCTCGTAGGTATGGTGTATCCAGAGCTTAACATGATCACTGGTGCAAAAACAAACCATGACTGGGACACCGGTGCCGGTTATCATACACACACTTATTCAACCGGGCCCTTTACAGGGATGTTTCACGAGAGAAGATCCACATAGAAGCAAGGCGAACATGTGAAACACAGACAATAAACCCAAGGAAATGTCCCATCACTGGGAAATGTCCCAACGCTGTCCCACTCACACAGCCTTCTGCTCTCACCTCTGGTTCCTCTGGCAGGGGTTGGGCGAGCAGGGTTCTGTGCTTCTGCAGGAGCCAAATAAAAACTGATTGTCTTGGAAGCCCATACAGCGTGCAACGCAGGCACTGGGGTACGTGCGTCCATTACGGGCACACACTGGAACGAAATGATCAGGACAGCCACATGGAAGACCTGAGAGAAAGAGAGAGAGAGAGAAAGAGATGAAGTAACACAAAGTTAACCTTATTACTGAAAGTCTGGAGAAGCATAGAGAAGAACACACACACACACACACACGCACACACACACACACCTGTAAATGAGTTCTCTAGGCTAGGGCACTGTGGTGGGAAGCAGACGGTTTCTCCAGCGTAGCAAAAGCATGACTTGCAGTCCACCTTGAAAGATGCTCCATGACCTTGAAAATATAAACTTGTTCAATAAAAGCGTAACTCTTTTTAATATAGCTTTGTTCTGTATTGTTTTTTTAAACTTAAAGACTTACATATAAAATAATGACACCTACTGTACATCATAAAATAATAACTTCTTTCTGTTTAGCCTACTGCAATACGTTTTAGTAGTAATGTGCAAGGTTTTAGTACTATTTACTAGCGGCACAAGGAAAAACACTTTTGCAACTTTTTACAACGTTGCTTGAGGGTATTGACGGTAACCGCTACTGTAACTCATTGTAATGTTAGGATATCCGTGCCACAAACCTGCTCCAGTGTTTCCTTAAGACTCTACACAACAAATTAATTTGCACTTGCACAAATCTATATTATTATCAGTGGTATGCTGCAAAAAAAGTGATTGAGCCTATTCCTAGATAAATGTAACAAATTCTTAAAGAAATGACGAGTGATACCGTTATTGTCTTGGCCTTTTTTGAAAATTGTTTTGTGCAGCCTGTACTTTTAGTATGCTAATTAGGCCCAACCTCCCTTCCATGGCATGAGATCACATGACCTGAGACCTTATTATAATTTTCTTCAAAACAAACCATCAGGGTGGACACAGAGCCAACTCGCAAAAAAAAAAAAAAAACAGCGTCTGCCAAGGATGGGCATGTACACAGGATCAGCCTTGTCTGTGTTCAGTTATTTCAGTGTTTATACAACATATTGTATTTGCTATACTGTAGGAATACATTTTTTTCTCCCATTAATTTTAACATACATTCTTACACATGCAATATAAATCTTGGGAACCATGTACAGTATGGTATGCGGCAGCAAGGTGGCTTAGTGGTTAGCACTGTCGCCTTGCACCTCCAGGGTCTGGGTTCGATTCCCAGCCAGGTTCAATTCCCGTCTCTATGTGCATGGAGTTTGCATGTTCTCCCCGTGCTTGGTGCGTTTCCTCCCACAGCCCAAAGACATGCAGATTAGGCTAATTGTCTTTCCCAAATTGCCCGTAGTGGTGTGTGTGTGTGTGTATGTGTGTGTGTGCCCCCAGCAACAGATTGGAACCCTGTCCTGGGTGTACTTCGCCTCGTGCCTTGAGTCACCTGGGATAGGCTCCAGACTCCCTGCGACCCTGAATACAGGATAAAGTGGTATAGACGATGAGTGAGGGAGTAAATGAATGGTCTTTGTCAATCTTTAAGCATAAATCTCTCTGTCTATTGGCAGATTGCTTCCTTTAAAAGATAAACCTTTAAAGTAAGCGAAATCATTTGGCAATAGAACAAAGTATTTAGGGAGGTTGTTGTCTACAAACAGGCTTAATCATCTTATAGTCGCTTAGTTGTAATCTTATATTAAGAAAATGTAGTTAAATTAAACTAGATTCACGATCTTGTCACTTGCTAAGCTACAACTTTTCTGCAGTGCATTTCAATTTCCTTACGCAATGCATTTGTAGGCCTGCCGCTCCTAAAGTGCTTTATTAAATAAATCTGTCCTAAATACCAGCAAAATGGCCAACGACCCAGAAATCAAGGATAAAATACGCATGAAAGTCATTCAGGTTCAAAACAACCACCATTTTTAATACAATACAAAATGTAAAATGCAACGCAGATGCTTATAAATCCAACTCTGTCTTCAATTACATAAGACTGACCACTGCCATTGCTCTAAAGGGCAATTCCTCATCTTCATTTTCGGTAATAAGCTCAATATTAAGTTGCTAATTGTTTCCATGTTTATGTATTTATTGTGTGTCTCCAGCCCATTAGTACTAATTCGCAAAAAAATGGTGGCTGTCGAAACATTATTCAACTTTCTTTGTCAGTGACACTACACCAGTAGGTGGCAGCCACAACAGAAGTACTGCACGTTACTCGAGGCTGTCGAATGCACGAATCGATGGTTTATGACTCGTGCCAAGGAGGGGCAAGTCTCTCGAAAAGCTCCTCGGTGACATTTCAGGCTGTCCGTACGGAGACCGCAAGAAGGAAATTCCAGCATGTGGTGGCTTTTACTCTTCTCCTTTAATGTAATGTTTTGCTTGGGGATTCGTTCAAAGGGCTGAGGGTTGCGTTTGCTCGAGCCTTTGTTGTTTTTTCTTTGAATGCGAAAAGAACAAAAGCCTTTCTCCTTTTAACCAAGATAATTATTGTGTAATCATCACATAATTGCTCTCTGTGAACAATTACATAATTTTTTTTTTTTTTCCTGAAAAAAATAATTTCACCAAGAACAAAAGGTTAAAGACGTAGCAATTCTGTCAGGTCTTACTTTTCTTCTGTCCTGCGACAGTGCAGGTCTTCGTGGTGTCGGTGCAGGGCATCTCGGCACAGTTTTCCAGACGCCCGCTTTGCCCGCAGGTACACACTTCGTAACAGCCCGTCTGCACACTTCGCACTGGAACCTGGATCCGGGCCTCCATGTGCACTAGGAACTCGGAAGCTTCACCCAGTTTGCAGCCTGCCACCAGAAACCGTTCTCGCTGTTATTTAAAGACTATGCCTTAACCAGCGACTGATAACCAGTTCAAAAATAACCTGACAACAAAGAGTTTAGTGTTGAATATTGGGATAATGATGGAAAAGACCAAGTACCAGGCACACAGAAGTAAGGCAGACAGTCTTGTCCTGTGTGACAGCCCTTCCTGTTTACTTCGCACAGATGGTTGCTGGGACATGGGTTGGGATTACATGGATGGATCACCTCCTCGATGCTGTTCTCAAAGGGACTAGGTGCTGTAAGAGCCACGGGAAATTCACGAACAGTTAATTTTATGGTTCTAAACAGAGAAATAATGCTGACGCTGAAGGATTTAAGACTCACTGAGGTATCTCTGTAGAGGAATGCATCTCTCCGGGTCATCGGTAGGGGACAGAAGGTCACAGATACGCTCTGGGGTGTGGCCTTCTGGGAAGCGTGAGAAGTCCCCGCAGTGGGTCAGGATGTCCACACAGTCTGACCTGAAGGCAAACATGATGAAATGAGATCTGAACGATATTATCGTGGGGGAGGGGGGGGGGGGGGGGGGGACTAGGGTCGGATTGCTTTGTTTAACCTTGGGATCCAATGCATACCAGTGATTTACCATTTTGAAAACTTGGAATAAGATTTTAAGGAACTGATAAATATGGAAAGTACCATATAAATCAGAGCATGAAAAGGTCTCTGCAGAGGATAAGACAAGTACCTGATAATTAAAGGTAAAACTGTAATATAAAATCTGGTTTCAAGGTGTATGCTACAAAGAACAGAGGCACACCACTTCTCTGTGCTCCTGCCAGCCTGGATTGTAGACACACACACACACACACACACACACACACACACACACACACACACACACACACACACACACACACACACACTAATACAGGCCTCTGTTTTCAGATGGAAGAGATGAAAGCACACTTCCTGTTGACTGTATACATAAAAGAGCTTCATGCTTGGAGAGACATTAGAGCTGTTTACGCTGCACTGTTTTCATACGTTGTGAATGAGACCATCTTAGAGCGACTCGATAAAATCGGAAATCTAGCACTGACTTTCTGATCTCCACTATGTGTCGAGATTTATTATTCACCTTATTTATACTGACATGAATATGTTAAGAGCTTTTTTTCTTCGGCCAGCATGTGCTTACCGTCTTGACATATTAAAATATAATTCCACTGATTTATCCTGGAACCTTTTTAACTTCAACCGCCCTTCACTAAACAGACACTGAGCCATCCAAGCATTTCAATAAGACACTTATGCAACAGTTAGTTCTGACCGAGTAATCAGATTGGAAGAGAGCCATTGTGGTGATAATAGACGTCAACAGCACTCTGACATTTATCTATATGTAGAGTGCCTTGCAAAGGTATTCACACCCCTTGAACCTTTTCATAATTTGTCATGTTACAACCACAAATGTAAATGTGTTTTATTGGGATTGTATGTGATAGACCAACACAAAGTGGCACATCATTGTAAAGTGGAAGGAAATCGATACATTAGGTGATTTCTGAAGTCACTTATTTTTACTGGATTTTAGTTAGGGGTATTAGGGTAAAGGGAGCTGAATACAAACACAGGCCACACTTTTTATTACTATATTTATTATTTTCCCTTCCACTTTATAATTATGTGCCACTTTGTGTTGGTCTATCATATGAAATCCCAATAAAATACATTTAGGTTTGTTGTTGTAACATGACATAATGTGGAAAAGTTCAAGGGGTATCAATACTTTTGCAAGACACTGCATCACTCCGCATCACAGGTGCTCTAACAATCGTTAATTACACTGTCAGACGCCAGCATGGGTGAAGAGTGGAGAGCAGCTGCCTGCCAAAGCACATTCCAAACGACTCATAGAAGCACTAGACAACACATCACAGTAAGATAACACATCTGATAACCTTATGATGTCATCTTAACCCACACCTTGTCTGCTTAATAATTGCCTTATGTCGTTCTTAATTGCGATATTTAATAGATTTAAAAAATATATATTTATATTTTATTAATACAAGGCTGTATCCCAAATCCATATTTAACCACTAACTGGTGTGTGAAGCAAGTGATTGTGCATCCTAGTGCACTAGATTAAAATGTAACATTATTTGGGATTCAATCCTGGAACTTTGAAGAGAGTGAAGCTGATATTACATGGAATGAGTAGTAATTGTAAAGAAATTTGCGAGATTTACAGCACTGTCCACCACCTCCATGGTTTATTTGCCTCGTTTTTTTGACTACATGGTACCAGTAGGAATTATCAAAGAAACTATTCACACACCTGTTAATTAAAATGTCAGTTATCTGTGGCTAATGACTGGTGTTTGTGGAACTGTTGTATAAAAGCAATCTCACATTTGTGGTCATACTGATATCCAGTACAACAGCACTCCCCTTTATGTGATATTTCTTAATTACATTGTATCACTAAATTATACTAGTTATACAATATTGAGTGTTGTATAGCAATTTCATTTCATAAGATTGCTAATTACTCTTTAATTATCTTGGTTGTCTTTTTTTTTTTTTTTATGGCAGTAAAACATTGAATTTCACTTTTGTCTCAATATTTTTGGCCACCACAATACATACTTTTCTGTACCTTTGATAGACAAGTGTGTGCAAGTACCGATCAGATAACCTATTTACTTTGTTCACACTGGTGGAAAAAAATGAGCCAGAATGACCCAGAACTGCATTCTGGGGTCTTCAGTAATTTGGAGAGGATAAATATTAAAAGTTTCTAGCTTTGAAAAGCAGGAACCAACTTAACAATCATAGAAATAATGAGAAATAATAAGGTCCAATTGATTTGCATTCTTATTTTTTATCCTTGTCTAGTTGATCATCTCATGCAAAAGTCTAGAAAGGCTAGAATATACTGTAGGCTCTTCTCTGACCTTGGGTCCAATTGTCTCCTTAGAGGGAAATATCACCGCAAATCAATAAAAAGATTCTTCTAAGTGACCATCTTTATCCTAAGATGTAATTATCCAAAGTGTTATATTTCTATCCTGATGGGAATGGTCATTTTCAAGATGTGCCCCCTACCCCTCCCTTCACAGGGCACAAGGCTTCACATAATAGCTTGAAGGATCGACATGAAAATAATCTATATCCTATGGTATCTCAACCAAATCCCAACCAAACGAACACCTATAGTACTGTATAGTGGATTTTGGATCTCTGTGCATCCATGAACAAAACACTAACTGGGGGATCTTACCAATCTTTTGGATGAGTGGTGTTCAAAAATCCAGTACAGTTCAAGAGAATTGTAGAATCTGTGCTAATGTGGACTGACGCCATGTTCAGCTTACGAAGGCATTTTTTTCCCTTTTCATTTTTCCCCTGATTCACATATACAGTAGTACACTTCAAGCAAGGTAGTAAAGTGTACTCTAAAGGTATTTTCATAAGGAAAGCTTGGTCACTTTAATCAGACAAGGTAATGTGTAGCTAAAACAATAAACAAAAGGAAATTACCACTTACTGAAAACAAAAGATGGAAACAGCCTGATCACTGTTTGCTAGCCGACAGTGAAAATATTTATTATGACCCGGTGGGACACCAAATTTTATCCTGAAATACATATAATCATACCCCTGCATGACCAGAACAATGCTGCTGATTTACCCACATGGATGAGTAGTAAGTCACACTGCTGAATTTAGCTCCAGGCTTCATTATCTGGAAGACTTTTTTTTGTCTCCGTCAAGATGTTTTTTGAATTCCATGTTTCAAGTTGTTACCACATACTAAAATGTGTACAATTGACATGCTGGGTTTGAAACCCTGTCGGCTGCAATAACACTAACGAAATGATCGAGGCTTAGAAAAATGTCAATAAGGGAAGGTAAAATCTGACAATTTTTCTTAGATGATTCCTCTGATAAGCTTCAATGAAGCCACAGTATCTATATGAATATGTGCTCATCCACAAAGTGTCAAGTCCTGACTGCTAGCAGTGTAACACTGAAGCATGCTAGAACAGGTCAAAAGAGGAAGGATGCTGAGGAATGACGGTGAGGTCACAGCCTGCCATCGCTCACTGACACGCGCTTTTGTCCTGAGCTGCTTGAGTCAGGGTGTTTCTTGTCAAAAAACACGAGTGAGAGCATTCTAAGCCGTTCTCCAGAATTGTTGCGTGAGGAGGACTAATCCTCACGGCGCTGGAGTGCGAGCGAGTGCCGAGGGACGGACCGTTGATCGCCAAACGAGACAAGCTTTGGCTCAGAGTGTAAACACAGGTGTGATAAAATGCAAACAAAACAGTCCAGAGTTGCTCCCCTGTGTGTGCGCGTGAATGAAACTGTCAGGTGAAACTTCTCTCTAGGCTTCCAGACAGCTCTGTGCAGTATTCATCAAGGTCATGGCTGTCAACTCCCACATGCCTCTCTCCTGCGTGATGATTATAATGTATGGTGACATGCTGAGATGAACTTGGAGATTCACTTGAAAGATTTTCAACTCAAACAACTTCAGAGCCTGGATTATTCCAGGAGCCCAAAACTTTGTCCTCTCTCATACCTTCAACTCCATCATTTCGCCACCCTTGCCCAAACTGTTAAATTATTTTAAACAAATATAAATGAATGATACACAATGTGAAATGTGAAGAACACTGAACCAGTGTTCATCTACAGAAGAACACTGGTTTCAGTCACTCTAAGTGATCTCTTTCTTCATTCAGGGTTTTCTTATTGTCCAAAGATGCATCAGTGGAAGTATTAACCCCCCTGGCACAGGCAGCTAGATAGAAACACATAGTTGTTATATATTTATTTTAAGATTAGTTTTAAACTTCATCACGAATGCTAAAGACAACATACACAAAAAGAAATTCTGATGTTATTAGAAATTGATACATTTATTAAAGTCCTATTGTCTCATGTCGTAAGCTGAGATTGGTTATTCATACCTTACACTGCAGTCGTGTATCAGCTTGTAATATGTCTGCTTGACTCCTACAGATTCCCTGGTGAGCCATCTCTACTCTTAGATATTAAACTGCACTTTCCAGTTAGAACAAACCAAATACCCCCCAAAATAGGGGGGTGTCTGGGTGCACCAGTCAGACTTTAAATTAGACTTTAATATTAGACTATAAATATTCCAGCTAAGAACCGGGTAGGCCAATGGTGATTATCATTGTATTTATTCCTATTTTATGACAGTGGTGAAACCTACGGCCAACATTCACACACAACGGCCACTTTGGGAATGCCAATTCAAATTTAAATTTTCATTTGTCACATACACAACCATACACAGTATGATATGGAGTGAAATGCTTACATGACTACGGAAAAGGAAAAAAGGAAGTAAGAAGGAAAAATGCTAATAAGAAAGAATAAAAAATATATAAATCTCCAATCTTGTGACAATAAAAATAAAATAGAATAAAAGAAAGTATAAAGTAGAAATATGTAAAGTACAGTGGAAGACGAGCAAAGATTTTTAATAAATTTTGACTTGAAAAACGAGCATGTCTTGGTTTACGAGTGCCGAGTTTTTTGACATCGACACAGACACACACACACTCTCTTGCCTTTACACCCCCCCTCCCCGGCTTTACACAGTCACACACACTCTGCTCTACCCAGAAACTCTGCTCTGTCGTGATTCTTTTCAAAGGTAAGGAGCTGGTTCATTTTTTTTAATTTAATTTTATTTTTTACTTTACAGCAGTGATTCCGTTAGTCTAAACTCACGCGAGTGTCATTAGAGAGATTTCTTTTTTTCCCGTTAAAACAGTGTTTCTGATGTGTGTGTGTTTGTTGTGAAATTTAAAAAGCGAGGTGGGGGGAGGGAGGAGGAGTTTTACTGTGTAAGACAAGGCAAGGGAAGGGGATAATTCCACACACACACACACACACACACACACACACACACACACACACACACACACACACACACACACAAATACACGGCGCCTGCGCGCACAAACGGAAACACATCTGTTGGGATTTATTTGAACTTTTTTTAAAGGTAAAGTGCAGGTTAATTTGTTTTATTTTTACTTTATATATTGTATTAATTATTTTTCTGTATTTATTTTTTTTGGGGCTGTGGAACGAATTATTTGAGTTTTCATTATTTTTTATGGGATTTGATTTGGTTTACAAGTGTTTTGGAATACGAGTCCGCTTCCGGAACGAATTATGCTCATAATCCAAGGTTCCACTGTATATAAAAATGTAAGAATGTAAAAAAGTAAGAACTGTATAAATAAACTGTATGTGGAATGTGCAATGTGCAGGCAGCAATAGGAGTGTGAAATGGAATGATGAGCAGCAGTGATATTGTCCAAGTGCAGTGGTAGATTCCCTAATTAGCCTAATCTGCATGTTTTTGGACTATGGAAGGAAACCAGAGTACCCAGAGGAAACCCACCAAGCATGGGGAGAAATTAAATCAATTGCTTGGTCAGAACTAACTGTTGTATAATTGTCTTTTAAAATGTGCTATTAGTTTGGTAATGACTATGCAACCACAGCCCTTTTTTTAAGTAAAGACAGCATCTCTCTTTGAAGACATGGATTAATATTGTCGAAAATAGTAAAAATACATAAAACCACTTGAATGAGTACATAGATGTGTCCAATCTTTTGATTGGTACCATAAACATGGAAAACAACACAAGAATATTATGTAGAGACTGGAAACAGAATACACACTTGCAGATGACGCTGCCTCTGGATTTGCTGTAGCAGGGTTTGATTTGCAGAGCGCAGGCTACAGCCTTCCACATCTCAGGCCGACACTTTCTGATGTCCAAAACTGGAATGTTCATGAAAGGCATCTTAATGGTTCCATTGGACCAAAGTTTGATGTCATTCATGGCGCCTTGGTCAGACTGGATGTTGCAACTCCGGAACAGCTCAGTTGGCCTGAAATAAAATAACACATTAACGTCAGACCTCTTATTTCATGTCTAAGTCTTCAGCACACATTCCCTGCAAGTATCCCATACCTGAACATGACTTTTCACTATCTGGATTAAAAAATAGAACCTCTCGATCAGTGTCAATGTTAATAGGATATCTAGACCAAGGCCAGAGTGGAAGCACTTAGTATTTATCTAAGAAAAACTATGAACTGAATGCAGGCCAAAAAAAGTCATATTTGAAGGTCAAATCAAAACAGACAAAAAACAGACCATGAAGATCATTTTTTAAAGTCAGACCAAACTGGGTCAGAAATAGCTCTCCATGGATGTAACTGATTAGCTGATTTTCACTTTGTGCCACTTGTCAGGAGTAAAACATTCCTCCCGAAGTGAACATCATTCACCACTGGCAGAAGGAGCTTTCAGAGTTGTGACTTCTTTACTAACCCACCAGAAGAAACCCCTCTCATGTAAACCCAGCACAGGTTTGGAGAGGATATTTTTGTATGCTCTGGCAGAGCACTCTTCTTTCACAACAGAATAAGTGTTCGACCAACAACAAGCCTCTTGTTGGTCAGAGACGGGTTTGTTTACAACACTGTTTTAATGTTTTATTTGGGTGCAAGAGTATGCGTGAGTGTGAGCCCTTACCACTAAATGGGAGGAACTCATTCTAACCTCAGACCTCAACACTGAACCTTAGAATTCTCTAGAGAACTGCTATAATTCCTTCATTCTAAAAACAACTGGTGAAACTGCTTGTACGTGTTTTTTTGTTTGTTTGTTTTGTTTTCTTAAAGCAGACCAACATTTTATTTGTAACACAATAGGGGTCGTGCTTATATGAGTCCGTACCAACCTAACATCTAACTAGGACTGGGCAATTAATCAAAAATTAATAGAAAGTGGGCGGCACAGTGGCTTGGTGGGTTTCCTCCGGGTACTCCAGGACCCCTGCGACCCTGTATACAGGATAAAACGGTATAGATGGCGAGTGAATAAGTGAGTGATAAAAAATGACATTCAGAACCTCCAATCAATGGAATCTTGTCCATATCAATTTATTAATTTATTTTTTAACTCTTAATACTTTCCCCACTGTCTGTGTTCATGTACTTACTGTCTGTAACAAGGAAGCAACATGGAGGATAACGCTTTCATTAGATTTCATTTCATCTCCCATCTTAAATAGCTGAGCTAGTTACACTACAAACTTATCTATGAACTACTGTACAATGGCAGAAAAATAAACAAACAACAACAAAAACTAAATATTCGTTCATTAATCATATTCATGGTAAAGGCGAGAGAGTGTGTGTGTTTGTGTCGGTGTGTGTGAGACGCGGTTTCAAATTATGCGCGCACACACACAGGACTAACGACACGCTGAAACAGAGAGGGAGACGTTGATTATACCAGTGAGAGACGAGCACTAAGACCCAGCAGGGGAGACGATTACCCACAATTCTGCAGTGCAAGAGAGAAAAACCATTGGCTCAGTTGTGATCACGTGACGCTCTGTGTCGAAACAAGAAGCGCGTTCGTAATACATGATACTCGGTACTTGTAAACCAAGACTTGCTCGTTTTTCAAGTCAATATTTATTAAAAATCTTTGCTTACTTGCATTACGTTACTCGCAATCCGAGGTTTCATTGTACTTTGCACATATGGATTGTAAACCTTATTATTATTATTATTATTAAATCACAGCTGCACATGATTTGCTTATTTCTTTGTGATTAGACAGAAATTTCTTTAGTTCTTTAGTTTCTTTAGTAAAAATACACACACACACAATCTATACACTGAATCGGTTCATCACTGGTTCATTTTCCGTGTGGGTGAGATTCTTTAGACTGGTGAGAACACAAGGTTCAAACTTGTTGCAGACCAAAACAACTGGTCCAGGACAGTCTGAATGAAGTGGTTTCTGTCCAGTTCCAAGTCAGGGTCGATGTAGTGTATTTTGGGTTACAAGCGGAACTTTTGTAGGGGTTGTACAATGACCTGTGAAGCCACAAAGCAGCCCCAAATACCCACCATCTGAAGAGTTTTTTGCTGATACTAGCTTTCCATGTTCCCTGCTGCACTTCCTGTTGCTGTACCCCCCTGACTCACTCAACCACCATCCTCAAAGGCGAAATCGACCCTTTCACTCAGCATCCTTTGTGACAGGGTGTGCACTGCGTTTACTTATACTGCTCTGCACTGCAGATAAGCAAAACACTCCACAGCCATATTTGTCCCCAACAGATTTTGTGCTCAGTTTGTGCTCTGTGCCACTGCCAAGTCCCCAAAGCAACAGCTTTTGAAATCTGCAGGGGTGCCCACTAGTGCAAATCTCTATAGGGAACCTTCAAAAGAAATCAAAGCCAGGGTTTGTTTGCATGACCTTTGCATCCCGCCATAGAGGCAAGGGTGCCGTCATCTTAAAGAAAGATTCATCAACCCTGTCCAGCCTAAACAATACACAGAATAGTTTGGATAAGTTTGAATGCCTGGCCTTCTGGGGGATGTGGGCAAAGATCCTACAAATAATGATATCTTTGACAAGGTAAAACATCTGAAGCAGAGGGAAGAAATCTTAACAGCTTTCTTTGGGTAATGAATTTTCCTAGGTGACTTCTAGGAATAGAGGGAAAAATGTGCTTCAGAACAAAGTAATAACGATCGTACATGTAGTAAAATAAATGCTATGAGCAAGAACATTATACTCACTCACTCTCACTTATCATCTACTGTATACCACATTATCCTGTATTCAGGGTCACGGGGAGCCTGGAGCCTATCCCAGGAGACTTAGGGCACAAGGCGGGGTACACCCTGGACAGGGTGCCAATCCATCGCAGGGCACACACCCACTCACACTCACTCGTACACTATGGGTAATTTGGGAACGCCAATTAGTCTTATCTGCAGGTCTCTGGACAGTGGGAGGAAACCGGAGTACTCGGAGGAAACCCACCAAGCACGGGGAGAACATGCAAACTCCATGCACACACAACATTATACATTAAATCATATTTATATATATATATATATATATATATATATATATATATATATATATATATTCAATAAGAGCAAATTATTCATTCTTTTATTACTTATATCTCTAACCCTGTGTACGGGAACTTGGGGCACACCTCAGATTGGGTGCAGGGCACAAGCACACACCTATACGCCCCGCCATACACTATAGGCAATACGGAAATTCTAATCAACCTACAGTAGTATGCATGTCATTGGACTATGGGAGGAAACCAGAGTACCCTGAAGAAACACACCAAATACAGGAAGAACATGCAAACTCCAGGCACACAGGAGAAGGAGCGGGGTCAAGACTTGAACCCCCACCCTGGAGGTGCTAGTCGACAGTGCCAAAAAAATGAATTAACATTTTAGCATGCTTGTATATTATAATTATATTGTGTTAAAATTGTAATAGTGTTAACATTAATAACATTAATATTAACTTGTTCTTAATCTTGAGCATGTAAAGCTAAATTGGACTTCTGCTGTAGAATCTACTGGTTTATAGAACAAGTGGTTTCTACTGTCTATTATGGTCATGTCTTGTATGTATTTTGATCATTGTAAGGATTTTACAGGGACTGACATTTGTTCTAGACAATGGTTTCTCTGGTGCTATTATTTTTTACATCCTTGTCTGTCAGTATTCATCACCAACAGCCACTGAAGGTCATGAAAGAAACTGTCCTCGCAAAGAACCCATGAGTACTCCAATCCACCAAGCCACATCTGAAGGAAAAAAACGCCACAGGGTCCTACCATCTGACAACAGTTCATCATCAAACCAGGAACATAAAGATGATGTCGCAAACTCACTAAATCAACCAACCACAAGACTCTGTGATGCACAGTTGAGACTCCGGCCCTGAAACCGGTGGGAGGGCCAAACAGAATAGTTGTGCTGGGTGATGTGGAGGGCATGTGAACCCACATACAATTTAACAAGGGCAACAACCACTCCTAACATAATAACACACACCATGTAGACCTACATCTGAGTATGAGTGAGATGACAACAGAGTGGCCACTACACTACTGACAACAAACTGGCCGCAGGTTATAATTCATTTACAGGAACCACATGTCTGGGCAGCAGCAGAACTGAAATGGTGGAGCGACACTCCTCCCTGGATGAGACAACATGAGACAGGGACACCAGTCCATCACAAGGCATCATGTGCACACCTTCATACACTTGTTCACAACCTTGAGGCAGCTCAGGGAAAAGTTATTTAGTGACCTGGTTGTCAGTGACATTTTCTTCAGCAGTGAGATTGTCATAGACTCCAGCTCAAAAAAATTCCAGTTCTATGTGATCTAGTCTAAAAATAACAAAAAGAAATCCAGTGACAAACCATAACTGAAGTTTTGTAAACTGTTACCTGTTGTTAAAGTTGGTGCAGTAGGTGAGATCCTTGCAGCCAAGTTGGCATGGTTCCCTCACATCTGCCAGGCAGGTGATAAGATCTGTCTCCACAGGGCTGTACTCACAGACCTGGTCAAACTCCTGCCACGTCTGAGTTCCCCAGTTGGTGCTGATCTCCTGGCACATAAGTCTATTAAAAAATAAGTTACATAATTGCACGCAGAGACGCAAAACACACCTGTGGACCTCCTTTAGGTCAGCCCTGCTTTGGGTTACGGCAAGTCAAAACCTAGTTAACCAAAATGCGACTGTGAGCTGACCTGCACTGTGAGGTATTCGCTTTAGAGCAGCAGTGGAGCTTGGCGCAGTCCATCTTGGCTGTTGGGGATGTCTCTGGGTCAGTTTTGGTAGGAGGGTGAGCGCTACCCAGAAAGCACTGCCACAGTGGGTCCTGGGGGAGGGGCTGGCTTCCGCACTCTTCAATCAGGCCCTCCATGATCTCATGCTCGGTGTTCATGGTGCGCAAGATCCGTTTACACGCCGTCTGGCAGTGTGCCTCCTCCGCCCGGTCACAACAGTACAGGCCTGGAGCAGCACATATGCTTACGGTTAGAAAGTTTGACAAGCAGAATGCATAGAGATTTACTGGCACGGAGGAAAAGGTAAATGTCCTGATTAGGTAACAAACATTCGATCTGTTGCGCCTTTGAAAATGACATGGTTTAACTTTGCTCATCAGGCAAGTGTAACATGAACACCAACCAAATTTTTGCAATTAAATATAAAAGCATGAAGCCATAACAAGTAAATGAATATCAGAAAGTAACATAATGAGGAGAAAAATGAATTATATGGCTGGTAAATTAGATCGCCGGAGTTCATATGCTTTTTTTTGTTGTTGCATGAAGTACGATCATATGATTAGAGGTAGTTTCAGTCTAGCGATTTAGCTCAGGTTTATATTTGTGGCAGCTTTGGGGAAACAATTCCTGACATTTTCTACTAAATAAAGTTGTGAAAATGGCATGTTTCTCGTTTGTATATACACTATATGGCCAAAGATGTGACTATCTGACCATTTCACCTATACGTGCCTAGTAAAAATCCCACTACAGATTAAGTCCCTTTTTGCTGTTACGACGTCCATTCTTCTGGGAAGATATCTCACTAGATTTTATGGCACGGCTAATGGGATTTGTGATCATTCAGCCACATGGCATTAGTCAGATCAGATCACACCCACCATGGTGAACCATTTCTTATTAAACCTTACTTTATGCACTTGGACAATGTCATGCCTCCGACTTTGTGGTTACTTATTGGAAAAGAACCACATATGGATGTGATGATCAGGTGTCCACAAACATACGGCCATATAACGTATGTTATTACGTATGAATTCTATAGCGTGTAAAAATGGTTACTCCCAAATGTCATTGTTACATGTGTTTAGGACAGGCACTGTGATGAAGAATCATTGTCAGGAGCATTGAAAATCTGTTATCATTGTCAGAACAGCAAAAGAGAATCAAATCCAGGGGTCACACCTCTTTTCCCATGTTCTATTAATTAGGTTATTACAAACTCTTTAAATGGTTAGATGAGTCACTTTGTTGTGCAAAGTGCAAGAGGTGTGCTCACTATCGATGGGACTCCTGGTCGGATAGGATTTGGTGTAGTTGGCCACGCAGCTGATGAGCTGAGGGCTGATGCTCTGGCAGTACTCCTTGACCGTATTGATCTGAGACACAGTAGGTGAGGAGTCTGTGCGGAAGATGGCCTGGCAGTATTCCCGGCAGTGAGTGTGTCTCCCTGCATAGTTGCAGCACACTGAGCCCACTGCAAGAACATATGAGAAGAACACATCAGTAAAAAACATCATATATACCGGACAAATGTTCGGACACATCTTCGAATTCCATGGTCGTTCTTGATTTTTATTTCTTTCTAAAATGTAAACAATGCTGATGGCGTCCAAAATATGCACTAATCTCCTGTGAACAGTTGATATTGAGATGTGTCGGCTAATTATGTATATATTTTTAGAGAGAGAGTGAGGGAGAGAGAGAGAAAGACAGAAAGACAAACACACCCATATAGAAATGCAAGGGGTTTTCAAATCAATCTGGGACTTTTTATTGCGCAGAATAACAGAACAGAACAATAGAGATTAATTTCTCTATATAATCCCCCGCTACACTAATGCCTGAAAGTGGAAAGGTTTCTGAGTACGCCGGAGCCATGATCAGACTGCCAGCTTCATGTCTAAAATACTGGCCTCCCAGGAACTCCTTCATTGGCCTAAACATGTGGAAATGTCTGGGGCGAGGTCGGGACTGTACGGAGGGATGTGGCAATAATTCCCAGCCGAAATGCTGTAATCTCTTCCATCATTTATCTGTTGATCTTCGAGGATCACAAGTTTCACTCGCTGAATGTGCACGGGAACGACCGCAATGAGCTCTGAGCCACCCCAGTCGAGTCATCATTCATGGACATACAATCAGTCTTTAAACGTTTTCCTGCGTCTAAGAGTCTCATTACTGCACCGTGCTTAAAGTGCTGTCGGTTTTACCTTTATTCTCGGATAATTTTATCACAAGTCCTGGTTTGAATGAGACCGGCTTGAACGCCTTTTGTGTGTGGCTTGCCCTAAGGACATGGCCTAGACCCATCGGGTCACTTGAACCAAAGGTTATACCCCACAGTGCAACAGGCTATATGTCAGGAGGTCCGAAGTCTGGACAGGAAACTCGTAGCATCTGTGACTGACGGTGACTGCAGGGCATTGCTCATACATATGATCACAAATGAGCATTTCATTTACTGGTGAGCTCAATAGCAGGGTAAATTTCAGTGGGATGTGTGGGGTCATGACCCTGCCTTGCAGGCACAGAGACGTGATTTGCCAAATAGAATGGTGTCTTGTTTCCTTTTCTCACAATTTAACATGCATCGAAATCACACAGCAGTGTAGATATTATACAACATTTCTCAAATGAAATACAAATTACATGATACTTGGGTTTGTACCATGTTTAATATATTGCTCAGTAAATTGGTAAAGAAATGCAAGTCATGAGTGCTTACTTTCATTTTTGGTGATACAGCTGTAGAGCGGTTTCTGCAGAAGAGAAAAGAGAAGCGTGTTAAACACAGGCACTGCTGGATAGAACGCAATAACATCCTTGATAGAGAAGGAAATTCTGTTACTTGTAGATTTTGGCACTGCTTTGTTTGAGACAATTTTTTTTCTTCTGTATATCAACATCAAAGAAGAAGCAGATAAAGTATTTGGCAAGCATTCAAAAGTCTGTGTTTCGTCCCTGACATTTCAGATGTTTCAAAACTCCCATCTCATATTTTTGGATAGGGATGTATAAAATACTGAGACACAGTTCAAGCCGTTGTGTTTCTCTACACTTCTTCTTTTAAAGCATGATTCCGGTTTGGCCATCATTAAAATATCAATTAAAAACCAGCCTTTTGAAGAGTTCTATAGCGCTGGTCATTATAACACCTTTTCTTTGACTCGCATGCCAAGTAAATACATAAAAAAAAAGTCTCGGGACTCTCAGAAGTGCTTCATGAAGTTTATCCTGTTGCGTGCTTTGGCTCGGAACAAGATTGCTCGTAAATTGAGGGCGTGAGATGAAAGGGGCTCGGGATTTAAAGCGGGAGCGTGTCTGCTCCAAACCAAACATTATACCCAGTGGTTTGTTTGTTTGTTTAGACAAAGGAGGTGATCCAGATTAAAGGAGGAAATCAAGAAGGAAAAACATAGCCATGACAGTCATCGTGCTAAGCACTACACTAAAAACATATTTTTAATATATTTTCTTTTATTATTTAATTATTGCTTCATTTACTTCCTTCTTTTTTTTTTTTTGTTGCTTTTTTTGCACCTTTTATTGACCTCATCCTTTAAACATCCAGATGTCTCAACTCCAGCTGTGTGTACACCATATCCATAAAGAATAAACAAAAACATACAAGAAACTACTTTGTGAAAGACGTAGGACTGATGCATGGGAAATAACTTTCGTTAGTAGAGAAATAAAGACAAATAAAGCTTCGGTCCCAGTTCTGACGACAGAGCAACTTGCAATAAACCTTCTAGTCATGTGAAATAAACAGAAGATATTACGAGTCAGCACTGAGAAACTGGCTTTAGCAGATTACACCGTTGTTTTTCTGTTCATCTTAAAACAAACAGAGGTACATGAACTCAGATGGAACTAATGCAGGAATAATTATGAGAAAACATGTAAAGTGTAAATGTGTATGAACGTGCCATCTTTGTTCAGGTCAGATTTTTTTTTTTCCTCTTTTAGGCTTGATAATAAATATGATGTCATTATACAACGAAGACAATTATGACATGTTTGTACTTTTTCATTACTCCTTTTACTGGACAATATCACAGTATTATCACAATCTAAAGTGTTTTATTCCTCTCGTACCAGAGCAACTGACATGTAATATTTATTCACAGTTATTTTAATGTTGGAAAAATTCCATGAAAAAATACAAATTAGTGTCTGTTATCACTTGTTTAGACATGAGATAAGTGACATTTCAGGCTTTATCAGTTCATGAAAACTATGTCTGTCTAAAATGTCTGATAACTCACTTTAATGTAAAATATTGCTTAGTCAAACATATTCTTTGACCAAGAGGTAGAAGAGACACAGCATGCAAGTGATATTGTCCATTCTCACAGGACTCGAGTGGCATATTTTATAACACGGGTTGCCAGATTGACAAAATTAAAGATCAGAAGTACTTAAAATGCAGTCGCTCTGATGGATTTGGCAAAAATAGCTTTAATATGTCGCTTTGTGCTTTCACTTTCTTTCACATTTTCTTTATGTTTTTAACACAGTCTACAATTTTTATACTTTTTAAATTAAGGAATACTCAAAGTGGCTGTCCCAACTTGTCCATAGTGTGTGTGTGTGCATGTATTTGTGTGGCCCTGTGATGGGTGTACCCCACCTACAGTAGTGCCCAAAGTCGCCTGCAACGGGCTCCAGCACCCCTGGGCCCTGTACTTTAAGCAATTTTCCTCTGGAATTAATAAAGTTCTTCGAATACAAGATAAGTTGTATAGAAGATGAATGAATGAACAAATGAAATCACCCCAAGAAAATTATCCCAATGGGGAAACCTCTCAATCTGGCAACACAACGTGAGTCATGCTGTGACTCATTGACCCACTTAAATCACTATGTCATACATAAGTACTTTGTAATCTTGTTTGTTTCAATCAGTAAATGTTCCTCATGCAGTTCAGACTTACTCACACTGGGGTGACCGAGTACAAATTCCAGATCGATTTTTACGGCATGAGCGCATTCAGACATGAAGCTGACCCTTAAACATCGCGTGTTTCATTTAACATTGCGTGTCTGCTAGGGGATATATCGTCTGCATTTTGCTATTCTGCTTAAATGACTGCAATTTGCCACACACGAACATACACTTGTGATTATGCATGAGACGTAACCATAGAAATAAAAACATCTGTTCATTAATATTAATCTATGGTTTATGTTACATCTGGATCTATGCTGTTACACCCTCATACACCCTCTGATTTGAGCAACGGCTGTGCCATGGTATAAAGAAAATTAATCGACTCCTTTGTGCCAGTCATATTTGACAATAGAAAAACACTGTGTTCTAAAATCCTACAACAGGCATCGTACAATAATATACCTGCTGAGTCTCTCAGTCTTATCAGATTGTTATTCACGGAAAACAAGTAGCTCAAAATTTGGATTCATTATGATTCATTAGGTGTTAAATAAGAATGACTGAGATCACAATGTTTTGCTTTTGTTCAGAGGAAACCGAACACCAAAGCCTGTATCATGTTTGCAGTCTGCCTTGCAGAGCTGTCCGCTTCTGGCAGTAATGCTTAACTAAAACTGAACTAAAAGCAAAACTTTCTCACTTGTGATCGTCGGAACAACCATATAAAACTTTTTTGTAAGCATATTAAAGATTTTCATACTCAATAATTTTCTTTGTTGTTTAAGTAAAATGATCACGTCACAAACCTCTACTGTAAAGTGTTTGTTTTTGGTTGACCTTAAATATTTCTTATATATAGACTTACCTCTGTGTCCTTTCTGCATACTTTTGTGATATCATTCTTAGATGATGCCTGGAAAAGAAGTAGTAGTAGTAGTATAAAATAATGCATACAGGTTTGAGGCTCATTCAAACTCAGGAATTATACCAACACGCTCCATACACACAGCAAAAATTAAAACAAACAAATTCAATAGACCATCCCTTTAATAATATACACTGCAGCTACATTATTATGGCTGAGTAAGTGCGTGGCCAAACAATCTTGGTTAGGTTTTAAATAAACAAATAATTAAGTATATTTGAATGAATAATTACAGCAGTGATTAAAATGTTTCAACTGGAAACAATTGTTTTAACCCTAACTGATGCAGTGAGTAGCTTCTCATTTCTTCACAAGACATACCCTGTCGTCGTGTAAAAGAAGTAACTGTGTTTGAGAGAAGTCAACATATTCGCCTACATTAAGCAAAGAAAACAACTAATGAGATTGCTGAAATTATGGAATTGGGTTAAGAAATTTATTTGCAACACAATTATAACTTCCCTAAGAGTGAAATGACACAGTAAAAAACAGGCCGCAAGACTCGCAGCTATTTTTAAGATTGAAAGTAAGAGCATTTCCAAACGTACACACAATGTGTTGAGAGCTAACAGGATTGGGACTAAACAGCTGTGTGTCCATAAAAAAGAGAGTATATAATATAATATATTACAGTGGAACCTCGGATTGCGAGTAACGCGGTTTGTGAGACGAGCAAGACGAGCAAAGATTTTTAATAGATTTTGACTAAATTTTGACAAAACGAGCTTGGTTTACGAGTACCGAGTATCATGTATCACGCATGCGCTTCTTGTTTTGACGCCATGTACTGTTCATTATAACACGTGTGTGCGCGCATGTAAAGCAAAAGCAAGTGTATTTAGAGAGATTAAAGATCCATTTTCCCTCTCTCTCAGCTGGCACTTTGTGTGTGAGCGCGCATTATTGGACACTGCTCTGTCGCGATTCTTTTCAAAGGTAAAGTGCAGGTAAATTTGTTTTATTTTTACTTTACAGCATTGATTCCATTAGTGTGTCGCTCACTCGAATGTCATTAGAGAGATTTCTTGTTTATTTTCTCAATAAAACAGTGTTTCTGTTAGTGTGTGTGCTGTGTGTGTGAAACCCAAATAAGAGAGGAGGAAGGGTTACTGTGTAAGATGAGAAGAGGGAGAGGGGAGGGGCTCATTCCTCCTCTCCTCTTACTTTAGCTTCACACACACACACAGCGCCTGCGCGCACAATCTGAAACACTTATCTGTCGGGATTTAGTTGAACTTTTTTTTAAAGGTAAAGTGCAGGTTAATTTGTTTTATTTTTACTTTATATTTTGTATTAATTATTTTTATGTATTTATTTTTTTTGGGCTGTGGAACAAATAATTAGAATTTCCATTATTTCTTATGGGAAGCTTTGGTTTACAAGTGTTTTGATATACGAGCCCTCTTCCGGAACGAATTATGTCGCAATCCAAGGTTCCAGTGTATATTATAATATATATATATATATAGAATAAATAATCGTCAATACAAGAGCTCGGCCAAAATGTTATACAACTCTGGACAGGAATAAATGTTATGATGTTGCATAACATTGTTGAAAAAATTCCATGCCGTAATCACAGCTAAAGTGGAGAAGTGATAATTCTTGGGGGTCAGGTAGTGTATATTTAATATTTAGAAATTTTTTAAAATAAAATATTACATTATACACCATATAAACACTTTTACTTAGTTCAAGATTGATGTTTTCTTTTGTTTGTATATAATCTTTCAGAATCTTTCTCAAAAAGGCTTGAAGTAAAATAAAAGATCCAATACAGCAAGTCTATTTCAAACTTTTAAGTAGATATTTTCATATATTTTCACTTTCATAAATGTTTCCTATATAGTCTTTTGCAGTGTGTACAGTACAGTAATATTCCCTGTATTTACCTGTTTGCATTCCCTGCGGCACTCTGCAGAAATAGCGAGTTCACAGCAGCCAAGGCCGACCCATCCATCTGATTTCCTTGATGCCCCTAAAAAAGACCATAACCATAGTGGTGAAGGGGCACAGAAGAGAAAACAATCTCGCTTTCTCTTCAGCTTTCATCAAAAGTTCAATAATATACACATTATTTATGAACCACAGCCACATGATTATCATCACAATACTTTATTATTATTATTTTTTTTACGAAATGTATTTCTAATGGTGCTGTATGTATTCAGTCCTGACTTATATTAGGCATGGATGGGCATTTTAATAGACAGTCCATACAAGTTGTGACATTTTTAGGCACTGAGACTAGGGGTACTGGGGAGAGAAAACGGGTAACCTGGCTTCAGGTCTTACCTGGTAATGTAGAGTTAATGCAGATCCAAAGGTCATTCTGCAAAACAAATGACAGCAAATTATGATAGAACTTTAAAAATACGGTGTATGTTTGCATCTTAGCTACTACCTAAAAGTGTACTAGGTCAGTGATCAAAATCTTTGGCTTCGCTGTAATAAAACCCGAGACGTGTAGCTTGTTGTGCTTCATATTTAATCCACTTTAAGATGTCTGGAATAAATTCCCAACTATTTTTGTGGCTACTTAAAACTGTGCACTGTGTTTACTGTGAATTAAAGACAAACATAATCATTCAAACTTATTATTAATATAATAATATCATTAATATTAATATAATATATATTAATATAATAATAATTTAGACAAACATTTACAGAAACGTAATACAGAACTTAAGTTATGAATAACTTGTAACTTGCAAGGTCAATATCTATGACCTTTTTAAATATTCAATTCAATTTTATTTGTATAGTAAGTTAAACAATGGTCATTGTCGCAAAGCATCTTTACAGAATCAATTATGGAAATTTGTATAAGATGTGAAAAATGTTAATGAAGCAAAATGATTAGATCGGCCCTGATGAGCAAACAGATGGCGACGGTGGCAAGGAAAAACTCACTGAGATGGCAGTAGGAAGAAACCTTGAATGTTTGGGTGATAACAGATAGCAGGAATTGTTTTGCAGTCATACTGTGTGTAAGGCAGCTGGAAGTTCATGCTGCAAGTCTTTAAGTTAATACGGAGTCCAGTTCGTTATTGGATGCTCAGGTAGAATATAGGAAATTTCAGTCCTAACTATGGAACAACCAGAGTTTCTTTTTTTTTTCTTTTTTTAATTAATTACTGTACTGCCAGCAACAACAGCAGCCATTTAGCTACTTCAACTGTCATTTATTTGTTTGATGTATTAACATTTCCCCAATACATAACTGTTACACCTTCATTTGAATATTCTGTGCTCCAATTTTTCCTCATGTCACATTGATTGACAGCTATTTCCATACAATTTGCATATTAGGGTCATGATGAGTCAAAATATGAAATATAATTATTTTAATTGCCTGAACCAAACTTAAGCAAAGGCAAGGAATGAAATCCAGCTGCACCCTGCACAACGAACGGTGGGGGGGTGGGGGGGGGGGGCGCTTGTATTTGTGGGGCATACATTTACACAAAATGAAATGTTCAAAGTTTTAACGATTGCTTTTGATGTTCTCACCACTATGTGGTTCTTTAAATCACACATCGATTTTGACCGATTTTGAAGCTCTCTCTCTCTCGCTCTATGCATAGAGCGGTGCAAACAACTTCCACAATCCATTTGGGCAAATTAGAGAAGGACACGTGTCCAAATAAAATAAAGCTTTCCACTTGATGCCTAATTAGAGGCTGAAAGTAATTGCATGCTGTTCCAGCCGGCATTCCAGGTTTGTAATTAGGGATGAGTGTGGAGTAGATGAAGCTATTTGTCAGCCTTTATCTTTCAAATGTACTTTTATTATTATTATTTTTACCCTGGTTGGATGAGACCAAAAAAGAAAGACATGCATCACGCACTGTTTTCTTTAAATGGACAGGTAGTTCTGCTTACCATAGACTCAGGACAGTAACTTGAAAAACGCTGGAGAAGGTGCTTCAAACGGGATTCACTTCTAATACTTGCAAGCTGGGGAAAACACACACACACACACACACACACACACACACACACACACACACACACACACACACACACACACACTGTAGCAGGAGCTAATAATATACACTGGATTTATACCACAGTGATGTTGAATACTTGATTCTGATTGCTCTGATAGTTTTCCCAGAACAGCACAGTTTGGGAAGTCGAACCAGCTGTACATCTAATCACATGTTGATATTGCTACATGTTGATGATGTTATTAGGATGTACTCCTAATAAGGCATGAATTCTTCAGTAACATCTTAAACAGAAACTTGAATAAGACTAATTATTTATCCATAATGCTGTTTGTCATTTTCTCTTTTTGTATAGGCTTAAACAAGCAACTCAGAGTTTCCCCTATTGTGACATCATATGACAAGAGACCCTCCCCCGGCTCAATGTTCAGCTTGGCTCCGATCAACCCCACCCAGTATATTAACTTTGACTGTATATTGCTAAATATTCGTTAAATAATACTTACTTATATTGTACGTATTATAGAAACATTATTGTACATTATTATGGAAAGAGGGTGTACCCAAAGGAAATCCACCAAGCAAAATCTAAGCTCACAGACACAAAGGCAGGACGTAAACCCTGGACATGCAAGGTCACAGTGCTAACCACTACACCACCATGCTGTTTTTTTGCCATGCTCTTGTTGACTTCAGCTATATAAAGTGACGCTTATGAGGAAATGTTTGTTCACAGATGCTATTACATAATTAATAAGAAGAAACAAATGTGTCTTTTGGAAAAGCTCATGATGGGATGGCATATAAAGACAGAACTCCTTTTCCCTCATATGTTTATCCTCTGAGTCAGAGTAATTTGATTTAACTGTTTTTTTTTCTGCATGAATGTGCCTTTGTAACATTAACATTAACTAAGGTTTCATGCTCTTTCCACGGCTTTAGCAAATTCAAATTCGTTTCCATGATCTGCAGTAAACAAAGCCCTTACACAGTGACCATTGCACTAGTGGTTGTTCCATCTTGTCCTGTAAAAGTTTGCTCACCGGTTGGTGTTTATTTGAACTTGCAGTGAGAAGAGGAATGATAAAACTACACAACAGCTAGTTGTAAAAGGCAAGTGAGGTGACGCATCCGATCTGCTCTCGGGAATATCCGTTCTCATTATCTACGGTTTTGTTTGATTGAAAACCAGTTAAATCTGCTACAGGCAAACGTGCCATGGGTGGTTTGAATTTGCTTAGTCAGATTTCAGTATCGAGGATTACTTTAAAAGAGCATTGAATGTGAAAGATTAATTGGCATTCAAACCTCTAGGATGGTTTGCCATTTTTTCCCCTAACTGCTGCAGGCAAGACACAAAACTTTCTGCCAAAACGGACTTAAATTCCACATGCTCGAATCTAATTATTCTTGTTTAAACAAATTAGGATACATTCAGGCAAGCTGTTTCGGACTGGGTGCCGGAATCTCAGCAGAGATTTTATGATATCAGTGGGAACTGCATTTCCCATGCTGGTTTGTAAAATATTTTTCCGTAATTGTTTTATCAAATAATTTTATAATTCTCCTTTATGCACTTAAGGTACTATGGAATTACTTTGGTTTGAATTTGGAAGAAATTAGAACTAGGATGTCACCTAGTTCACCCATGCCTAAACAAATATTTTCTTAAAACTGACATATTTAGCAAGACATTAGTGTACTGTAGTGAGAAATATGACACTTTCTAGCCTCTATGCATTCTCAGCAGTTAAGAAACCTGTGAAACAGATCTTACTTTTTGAAGCGTCATCAATAAATACCAGCAGTCCAAGGAAGGAATTGGTCCATAAGCACTTAATGTAGTCCCAGTAATAAATACGGTGGTATGCTTACGGTCAGGAGTATTTCAATTAACCGTCTATGTTGGCTGTGGTTCAGCAGAAGAACTGCCAGACTGTGTTTGGGTGTTGGACACTGGCACTCCAGGACTGGAGTTGAAAGGCCCTGCATTGCACTACGAGTATTTCCTGTAGTCCCAGTGATAAGGTGGTATGCTTTAGCCTTTGAGTATTTCCTGTTTTTCTCCAAACGTTCCTCTTCCTAATCACTCATCTTCTCGTGTCATCCGCTCAGGACACTGTGTCCCAGAACTCTCCAGGCTTGTTTATGTATTTTATGCTGGTCTGGATCTTGTGGTGAGCCCTCTGAAGTGATGCTGGTCTGTTCTGCTCTTCATGCTAGTTTTGTCTACATCCTAGAGATTCTTGATCTCTTAAACATTTGAACAGGCGACTTTTTGTCTACTTTTGTGGCTGTCCGTGAGATTTGTTGGCTTCCTTTTGCTAAGCTCGTCATACTGTATATTAAACATGTGACTTTAATGTGTGTGACGACTTGCCTTGTCTGACCTGTCCTTGTGATGTCTTAGACAGATGTCTAAGTGTTTATGGTGTCTTTAAATGAGCGCCATGATTTCATTACGTATATATAAACACCCCAGGCATTTTGCCCCATACATTTTGCCCCATAAATGCCATATAGTGCTAAAAAAATGATGCAAGTACAAACCACTACATGACACCCATACATTAATAAAATATGCATGTTTGCTGATAAGCTCTGATTAATTATAGTGTCCAGTTCACACTGCTGTATGGTAATTTCATATAGTCTCCAAAAACCTCTTTGTGTATACCTTAAACAAGAGCAGCTGATGGCCAGTGATTTCTTGGCGGCTCTTCAAAGAAAATCTGCTGCACACTCCAATAGAAAAGGACCGGAGCCTCCGTGAGTGAATGACCTATCCAGCCCATTAGAAAAGTTTTTCTCTCTTTTCTTTTCGACAGCTAAATCAATGGCGGGTGCCAGGCAGAACATCTAAAGAAGGCCGTCTTGCTTCTTTCAAGGGGCTCGAGGCCTCGTCTCATCAAAGCTCCAAGCTTCCATTAAGGTGAAATAGCTGGCCGATTACAGTGACACAGCCTGGAAGCCTTCTCTCTCTCTCTCTCCACAGTAACGCTGCTGCAGTCCAGCACTAACAAGGTGTCATTATTGTCCTAAGCTCTAAGCTCTTACTTTTTTTCTTTTTTCTTTTTTTTTTGGTGAGCTATGTCTTTCAAGTTGTCAATATTTCAGACTAAGGGTCCAATTCTTTTTTTCGATTTTGCAGGTTGAAATCTTTCTTCCCATTTGGAGACCAGGTATATAAAATATATTGTTTATTCATGTGAGCATTCATTATCCAGTATTTTCTTCCTGGTCTTCTTCTTTTTTTTTTGACACTTGTATCCACTATCTCATACTGATTTGCCGAGTTGAAATTGTGTTCGGTTCCTCCCTCTCTCCCTTTGGCAGGTGCAATTATTGGGATAAGAGGGCTTCCCGTAGCTGGCGCGTTGTCTGGACAGCCACTGTAATCTGAATGGGACTTTCTTTTTCAGCGAGGAGGGAGCTGCTGCTGCCAGAGGGCTCAAGGTTAAAGTAATGCCACAGGCTCAGCTGTTTCTGATTGCCCGAAAAAGTCCTTTCAGACATCGCTTTCATGTCTTTGGAGTTTAGGAGACAGACGGGAATCTATGAAAGCCTTCTTGGCCTCGTCGCATACTTTCCCTGCAGTAAATAAAAGTAAGCGAAAAAGCCCTCACCTGCTCCTCAGTATGCAGGGAGGAGTGAAGGAAACTTTTATTCACTCACTCTCTCTCTCTCATCATCCAACTTCAAAGGGAAATTAAAAAAACAACACTTCTCATCCAAACGCTCCATATATTCCTAGCAGTGCTGACACTAAATACATTGTTCAAGAAAATAAGGTTGTGCATTGTCTGCATTTGCTGAAACTCCATGAGTCCACAAGTGATGGATTGACCCTACATACCCAGATACTCAAAAATCGAGTCAGAAAGACTGGAGAGCTTTAAAGAACAGCCAAGAGTTGTCAACCAATCAGAAATGGTACTACAGTCAATGGTATGCTGTAAATTCTGGATAATACCAAAAAAATGGATGTTATCATTCTTGCTATGTCCAGATGTGAATACATTATATATCACCAATGAATTTATTAAAATATTTATGCTTTATATTTATTTATAATGATTTCCCAATGTCCACTAAATGCTGCTTGCATTAACCCTTAAACCCTTAAAGACGTCAGACGTCATCAGCTTCAGACTTGAAGCTGCTTTACATCCTTCATGCTTTTTTATTTTTTTATAACTTTTTTATTATTTGCACTCTAGTTATTGAATCTTACAGATTATCTTAATCACAGTGAATTTCTCAGTCTGTGCTCTTACTGTGACCTACTTTTTAAAAAAAATATATTATTTTGCCTGTCCCTGTCCCTACCAGTCAGGATGAGCGATATAACAATCAGTGCATACAGCTTCACTTTTTAAATGAACTTTAAACTTTTTTTCTTGATATTCTAATATATCAAGAGATGCACTAAAGCAACAATGTTGCGATGACGTACAACACTGGGATAACATTTTTGTTATTTTGGTGAAAAAATGTTGAGATAATGGGATACATTTAAAAGATGGAGCAATTAAGCTGCTTAACATCCACTTGCACAATGTCCGACCACATCCAGATCCTTGGTCCCTTAAATTTCTAACCGCGTATAGAATTCTGATGAAAGATTGGGACGGACACAGCAGCTTCCTGAAACGCAGCGTGTCTGTCTCATGTCACATCTCTTAGTGTTGCAATGTTTCATTTCCTTTCTGAAATATTACTGTGAGGTGCATCTTAGCTCCCAAATGATTCCACTGTAATGTCCACTGTCCAAACCGCATCATGTCCGGTTTCACAGAACACATCTCAGAAGTTTGCTTTACCCTTTTGGCTGCTTTTCAATTTAATACATCAATAAATTGCTGTTGTCTGGTAGTGTATGTGATGCCCAATTGTAGTGTACTCACATTTGGTACACAGGGCATTCATTCAACATTATCCCATTATCATGTAGTCAACATTGTTCTGGTGTCATTACATCAAAGTAATTCTACATTTCAAACACAACCTACAGTAATGCCACCATTGTCTCAACATCATTACAACATTTTGACAACCCAAATTTCCACTACGTATTCTTTCACCGGTTCTTTTCTCGGGGGTTTTTTTTTCTTTTTTTTTTCTTTTCTGTTTTCTTATTATGGACATGCCGTACTTCAGTGGTTCTTAAATCTGGTCCTGGTGGACACCATGCTCTGCACACTTTAATTTTACAGACACTTTTTCTCTGCACACCTGATTTGACTAATCAGCTATTAAGAGCCTTTTCTGAATATAAGCATTATTTAATCGACATCAAGGTATTGTGATAATATCATATGGAGTGATCACGGGTCATTCCTAATGGATATGAGCATGTGACCAATTTCTTACCAGATCGCATGCATCTTTACACTGGGGGAGCTCCACGGCATGATGGCAGCAGGAGGGGTCTATGAAAGCAAAATGGACACACAAAAGAGCACAGAGTTAATCATATTTGCCCCATTACACTATCTATATCCATTTAATCAACCCTGTGAGTATGGGCGATTAAATGGGTAGGTGTGCAGGTAGACAAAGTAGACAAAGTAAAGGAAAAAACGTACGTAAAGTCTTCTTAGCAACGTACCACAAGCCACCAGAACTACGGTAGATCCAACTATCTGGAACACTATTGAGAGGATAGACACCATGGCATGTTTCCGCGGCTAGTGTTGGTGAAAAATATCACACAGGTGGTCAAATCGATGGAGAGTTGGTCGCTATGAAAGCTACAGTATTGTAGGGGGTAGAGTACTTTAGCAATTTCCTTCATTTATTGTCTTATTGCACCTGAGGTAAAAGAACGACAGTTCGTGTAATTAATGATTGGAGAACACCTGAGACATGGAGTGATGAATATAATTAAAAGTCTCATTGCTGTTAATGTCCATTACGCCCGCTTGAAGAGATCCACTCATCCAATCCAATTACTTGGTCAAAATTTACTGTTGTACAACTTTGAAACAAACAAATGCCACAGAACGACAAATACTACAGAATGAGCGTAACAGAAGCTTTAACAAGACACAGTGATGGAGTTCATCAGGGGCATCTGATGTGGAGGGGCTGATGGGACTGATGTTTTAGCATCTTCGTGGCACTATGACAACACGCTCGGTTTCAGGCAGACATGTTTGCTGTTTCTGATACTGTGTGACACTTGCTTGTAAAAGTTAGCCCAGTTACCTAAAGCTAAAACAAATGCCAGTAGTAACCGTCAGTTTGATGCTATAATCACTAACAAGCAGGCAGCGGTATACCAGCGGTTAATACTGTATACACTCAAAGGCTTTAAATCCCAGCGCTGCTAATCTTCCCCTGCTGAGCCCTTGAGCAAGACCCTTGACCCTCAACTGCTTAGGTATTTAAAAAACGGATAAGTGTAAGTCGCTATGGATATGAGCATAAATGTGGCACATTGTGCTGCATCACATAAAATACGTAGCATTAGAACATTTTTATTAAATGTTTCTTAAATATCTGTTGCCTGTGAAATTTATTATGAAGTCTTAAAATCGCTATACTTTTTTACCTAGCGTTAAAACTACAACTAAATTCAGCTTTAACGTTTCGTCCATTTACTGTAATTCTGGTAAGTTTGCTGGCAGTTTATTCGAGATTCCAGTTTACGTGTTTGCTACCCTGGCACTGGAAGCCTGAATCCTGAAAGTAATTTATGAGAAACTAGCCCTATTTCCTGGATGGAAAGAATGTCAGTTCTCTCTTCGTCTTGAGGACAGAATATACTGGCGCATTCAGCAACCTTAGCTACAGCTCGAGCTCAAAACGTGGCTTTGTATCTGTGTCAGAGGACACACGTGTTGGCATTGAGATTGGTAGCTATCATGCAATATTGGGAAAAAAAAAAAAAAACCCTGTGAATAAAAAAAAAAATCATCCGGACTGCTATCTTCTGAAACTCTAAATGGTTACTGAGATAAATGATGTTTTTTTTTAAGGATCTGGTGACTTAGGCATACAGTCAAATAAATACAAATTTGCTCACTTGCCATGGCGCCAACTTTGTACACAAAAACATCTTACCTTCTTAATAGAGCAACATTTCTAACACAACTGTGTTTTTAAGCTTAATCTCTAATTTTAACTAATTAAAAATCACCCCCACGACCACCAAAAAAAAAAAAGTCACCATCAGGATTTAGCTAAGCAAATAGGTAAGCGTCTTCCACTGGATAATTACTGCACTGATTAATATGGTTCAGCTGCAACAAGTTATTTAACCCTAACTGATGAAGTGAGTAACTTTTCATTTCTTAACGGCCATGTCAGAATGTGGTTCTGTGGTTGGGGCAAGAATGTTACTCTGCTACAGGAGTGTTAATTTTTTGTCCTGCATCAAAGCAAAAAAAAAAAAAAGAAAGAAAGAAAACTAAGCAGATTGCTGACATTTTGATTTAAAAAAATTCCTGAACGAGTTTGATAGAAAAACACAAACGCTAATTAAAATCAAATCATGAATACAAACAAATATAGGTCTCACAGCTATGTTTAATAGCTTCACCATGTGAAGAGAATTCAAAAGGACTAAATAGCTGTGTAGCCCTAAAAAAACCACGTACCAGTAAGGCTAATTGGGGAAAAAAAAAAGGCTTCAGTGTACTAGAGAATAAAGAATGGACGTGGAGCATTAGAAAAATGTTAGCGGTCTGATGAGTCCAGATTTACCCTGTTCCAAAGTGATGGTGCATCAAGTGCATCAAGAAGAGAGGAAGATAACGTGATGCACCCATCATGCCTAGTGTCTACTGTACTGTATAAAGCCTATGGGTGCAGTGTTATGATATTGTCAGGTTCCCAAAAGAATGAGGTCTGCTGATGACCTTAATAATCAAATCAAAATCAAATTCAAATTTTATGTCACATACACAGTCATACACAGTACGATATGCAGTGAAATGCTTAGGCGACTGCCCGTGACCTTAGAATAAAATATAAATATAAATAAATAAATAAAATATAATGAATTCTCATGTTTTTCCATCAATGTTTTTTTTCCCCTCCTATTGGTAGGGTGTAGATGAGCCTTAGGTGATGATCCTGTCATCAGTTTGCTGGTATATAATTGATCATTTTAAGGTTAAGGTGTTAATGTTTTGTGGGGGTAATGTTAAGGATCATCAGAGTATCATTTATTCCATTACGGAAAAAAAATAACCCAATCACATACAGGTACTAAAACACAACGAGCCCCAGTGAAGAGAAAGTGTTTAAACCGAAAAACATAGCATAGCAGGATTGAAAAGAGCATGCTCGTTGTGTATGTGTGGACGCAATGGTTTGTTTATAATAATCGCAGCAGGGAGGTGAGGCTTTAAGGACCTTATAAAAACATATTCTCATCTGTTTATGCTCTTCCAGAAAATGTCATTATTATCAGACGGGTGTGCTTTCATCTCTGCCCAGCCTCGGCCGTCATCCATTTGCGTCTCATCCAAAGCCCGAGCCTTTCATCAGTGTGATTCGATCTGTTTCTTTTCTTTTGTCCGGTCTGTCTTTTACCTGTCTTCTTTCTCCTCTGACGATGTAAGGAGCAGCCGAGTACAGGCTCCGCTCGGCGCTAAGTGCGGGTTTGAGCGACATTGCGGGCTTGGGAGAGAGTCATAGGGGCCTGTGTCTGAGTGTCTGGACTGGTGCTGGATTCTATCACGAAGGGTTATGAGTCTAAAACAGGCAGATGCCTTCAGGAGTAACAAAGTGCAGGATGCTTCACCTCTCAACGTCCTGATAAAGAGGCGGCTTTCTGTAATGAGCTAACACCAGTATGTCGGTTCTCTATGGTTTTCAAATAGTTAAGCAGGGGTACTTCAAATGAATAAATAACAAAACTAAAAGAACACTACCTGACATATAACCATTATTATACTTAAGAAGAACCTGGTGCATGTCTTTTCAGATCTCTTTACACTGCTAGGAGATGTGAAATGTTTTTCAGGAAGTCATGAGCAGAGTCAACATGTGATATTGTGACGTTGTAAGATCCAAGGTATTGTCATGGATGACTTTAACTAATGAAATTTTAATCAGCCTGTAGTTTAGGGAAGGGTTTTTTTTTCCTCCTGATCCTCTGAATGTGAGGACCAGGTATGAAGATGAAGGCCAAGGCGAAGACTATCACATAGGGCTGTAGCTATCGAATATTTTAGTTATCGATTATTGTACCAAAGATTTTATCGATTTACTCGTGCAACAATACAACACACTCAGAGTGAAGCCCCTTCCACTTGCATGAGCTCACAGATGCTACTGATTGATGACTAATGATTGATGTGAGAGTACAGGTATTCAAACCATCCCCCTGACAGAAGACGTACAGCTACAGTATGGTACTTTCAGCTACGGATGACTGTAACATCACCGAGTAATTGAAACCATGTTTTAAAAGTTAGATTTTTTGCTTCATGATAATTTAGAGCACTATTTGTCGGCTGAAACGGTGCCACGTTTTCAGTGGTATGCCTGATTATTCATTATTGGATCAATTTATTGGGGGGCAGCATTATTGGGTCAAACAATTACCTGGGAATCTTCTACAGGAAATCAAACCTTTTTAAACAACGAAACAATGTGGGAGAGCAAATCGCATTCTTTCATCACAAATATATACCTAATGGAATGATATAAGTCCCAGGTTCATCTTATAATGCTTTCTTTTTTTTTTAAAAAAAAAAGAGAAAAGGTTGGCCAAAACGGCATCTCCACAGCAAGAGTTTTTGCCTGGCTTTACAAGAATTTTGGAAATAGCTCTTTCTGTATTGAGAGATTTATTATCTCTTATGAAGGTCAGAGAAAACAGTTGTCTGATGGGATTTCCAATTCTCTGAGCTGTTTGTGTAACCAGGACGTTACGTTTGTAATAAACCCACACTGGCACATCAGACGAAGGCTCGCGCTGCTCAGCTACCAAAGTGGCAAACTGTGTGTGAATAATGGTGAAGCAACAATGCCTGGAAAGGCCATTAAACCATCCCGTACACATTATAATGATAGTTACAGTAGACTCTAGATTGAAATATCCTAGTAAGGGCTGCCAAGAAAATGTGGACCGCCTCAACCCAGAAAAAAAAACACTCAGATCTTTGATTGTGTATTTGTCTGTAATAATTGCAACAAGTTTTTGGGCCACAGAAAAGACGTTGTAGATTATCTCCACAGCAAGGCTGACATGTGCTAGCATTTTGGGCTTCCCCGCTACTGTGTCCCTGTTTTTGAAAGAAAAGTAATAATGCCACCCACAAACTACATCAAAGGAATTCTCCTCTGTGACCCCCTAACTTCAGTTCCATCCCTCGATGTGACCCCCCCCCCCCCCCCCCCGACAAAGTTCTTCGTGTAAACATCTAAATCGAGCTTCTTTTTCGACGAGCTGCAGGAAGCCCCCTTCCACCCCTTCCATTCCCAAAGCGTGTTTTTAGCAGTGGGAAGAGGGGGTCCAGCAGCGTTCAAGCAGGACAGGAAGAGAAGTAGGGGCGGGCGGGGCGGTAACACCCACAAACCTCTCGCACGTAGGGTGCATGTGAAAGTGTGTATTTGATGTCCAGAGAAGCAGGCATCCATCACAGGAATTAAAGACAACTTAAAAGGGCAGCTCACTGACAGGCCCGACGAAGCTGATCACAACCGAATGAGAACCAGACATGAAAACTGAAGGCGCAAAACAGGGGGGTTGGGGAGGCTCAGGATGTAAAGCAGTGGCACTCCCAACTTAGAGACACTTTCATAAGAACCCATGATGGCTCTGGATTGTATTTGGACTAAAAAATGTCAACATGAGGAACCACAGACGTACTGCCCCATGACACATCGGGCTAACGGGTATTCAATCCAGAGAAGAGAACCAAAAGGAACTCAGGGGGACATCTGTTCCGGGACTGTCTCTGCTTGTGCTTGCAAAACCCAAGCATTTGAATTCCTTCATAGACTGTCTGGTCAGTCAGTGTGCCATGCCCTTAAGCAACAAAGGGGGCAAAATATCTCAAACATTAACTAAGCTGTGTGTGCAGCGATCAATATCTAGGGTCTTCAGTTCAGAGCAAATTAACTCATAGAATATTGCAAAGGGTCTGATATGAGCTTCGGAAATCTAAACATCAGGCAAATTCGCAGTATTTTGCAACACGCAAGTACAGACTGGTTAAGTAGGGAAATGCATAAAGCAGTGTTGCAATGATGATGAAGCAGATATGAAAACCTTTGAATGAGGACCCAGTGGTGTGTATAAAAACATGGAAACCAATATGTGATAAACTTCGGCGTAACATTCCCACACACACACACACACGATCCTACCATTTTCCATTCCAGGAAGTTTAGAGTCGCAGTTGATCTGGCGCAGCACCACTAGCTGGTCAGAAGACAGCAATACATCCTGGAAGGAATGCCAGACCATTCCACTATGGAATACGAAGCCGAATACGAATACATTATTCATCATAAGCGGACAATGTGCTCTAAATGACTACCGATATGAATCGGACACAGACAGGGAGCAGTAGGGTATAAAGTATTGCTGCATTTACAACATCTTGCCTGCTTAAGGATAAAATTTGCCAATTACACTGCTTGTATTCAGGTAAAAAGAACCAACTTTGGGTGAAATATGTGCAAGTGGGATTATAAAACGGTCCAGCACTACTCTCTTGTTGAAACCAATGATAAATTTGAGTGATGTTCAGTATTTGAGCCAGAATTCACAGACCATGCTAACGGTACTCTTGGCGTTCTCTTTCTGTTTTTCCTCCAGTCTTTTCTAGGTTTTCCAGGGACATGGTCACAGGGTTCATGTGTAATTCAAGGGGGAAAAAAAATCTGGTTTAGACCACATGTCAAACAGAGATGAAGATATAGTCCTTTTGCAGACACACCACAATGTCAGTCACAAGTGGTACCGTTAACCAATATTAGGCTACTATGTATTTTCATTGGTACTTTGTTTAAGATGTATTTTAAAACCAAAAGCAATTTTTTTTTTTTTTACAAATGAACTGATTACTTCCCAGGTTACCTGATGCTTTATCAAATATAAGAAGAGTATCCTAGCAATTGATAGCTTCTGTTCTGCTGCAAATCATTATTTTATATTATTTTATATTTTATATAATTTTATTTTATATATAAATTATTTAATAATTGTGAACATTAATGAACAAATGTGTTGAGGATATTAGTTCGCAAAAGTGTGATTTGTTATCATAATGTGATTACCTCAGACAGAGTACAAATATGTGATTACTCCATTTCTTGGTGGCCTTTGTGAGTGATAGCATTAGCTTGTTCAGTGTTTCTGTTGCAAATGTGACAATTCTATGTACAGTAATACACTGTGCTGTACGCTTCATTGAATTGTAATTAATACTGACATTTCAAGCTTTCTAATTAATAGCTAGCTAACTTTTCTGGGGTTGAATCACAAATAGTGTGAAATGGAAAGCTAGTGCGTTATGTACGATGTACAATCCCTTGTTTGACACATCAATTAGTGCCCTTAATCAGGGTTCAAGAGAGATCAGGGATTGAGCCTTGTGTTAAAACTCCATGGATTTTTCAGAGGTAATTCAGATTGACTTAGAACCAATTACTAAGAAGACTAAGGAGAATGTGCTATAAACACACACAAATGTACCCCTGAACAACCCACTCTCGCTCACGTATGTTAATTCATAAAGAAGCCCTGTAGAATTCCGCACTAAGCCGTCTGAGCGTGTGCTTTCAAGCAGCACACAACCACTCTGCTTTTTGTGGCAAAAAAATAAATAAAACATTACACGCACTGCTGATTATTCTCACTCTCTGCTGATCCTTTAGTTCATTGTTTTTGAGGGACTGTGGCATCTGATCTGCTCTATATAAGATATCGGTGGGTTAGCTGCTAACTGTTTAAACCTCACATAGCATATCACATCACATCTCTCAAAATGTCAGACCCCTGTTCCGTGATGGGGTGCTCTGATCTTCACATTGATATCATTTCTCACCCATCACTATCTCTGCTCCAGGATTAAAGGTACGACAACAGCAACAACCCCAATTTCATCTCTACTGTCATCCAACAATTTCATCTCTACTCCTTTCATACACAATGCCGAGGCACAACGATGCTGCAATATTCTGTGTGAAAGGGGCTTCAGATATAGATAGCATCAATGTTTTAGACACCTAGTTACAGGACATCAACCACTATACAAACATTCAATCTTCAAATTTTAAAAGATACACACATGCATTTGTGCATGTTCAATTGTGGAAGTTACATCACATTTCCGCCGTACATTGTCACCTGCAGGATGTGTGGAAGTAAGCATAAAGGCAGCAGCGATAAAGCTGGTACTGCTAAGAAGCGCCGAGCTATAACGATGGAGACAGACGTGAAAATAATTGAGAGAATGGAGCGAGTTGAAAAATGCCAGACATCGCTTGTTTTTTTAACATGAATATAGTTTCAATAGTTTTATTCTACTGTAAATGCGATTCTTCAGTCAGTGTGGTTAGACTGGCTAGGTTGAATACTTTAGAAACTGCTGATCTGGGATTTTCATGCACAACGACTCCTTTTATATTATTTATATAATTATATTACTATCCTAGTACCTCGACAATGTTTGTTTGACTTACGAACCAATTGGACTTACGGACGAACTCTCGGAACAGAACTCGCTCGTATGTTGGGGACGTAGCGTATTTTGCTTCATCATACTATTCACTCTAGACTGTTTTCTGAATATTCAGGTACAATAGATTCCACAACATCGTTTAAAGCATAAGTAGGCTGTGTACTGTATGTGTAGAAATTTAAGCAACTGCTGATTTGGCAATGCTGAAACTACTTTAGATAATAGCCTTGCTAAGATTCTTGTCAAGACTAATTACTCGCCAAATAGAAAAAAAAGTCTGGCACATTTACAGTATAGTGTTTCCTACAGTAGTTCTGCAGAGCAAGCGTTAGTCAAATCAGTTCTCAGTTCTGACAAATAGCAAATATTATCGGAGGCAAGCTCGCCTTATTTTCTCTTAGGTTAGGATTTGCATAGCTGAAGCTGGCTGGTGCTCACTGTAATTGGGAAATTTCTGCTTGAAGTACTTCTGCACTGTTAAGGGCAGCAGGGCAATCTGGGTTCTCTTTGTGGTCGCCGCCCAGCTCCTTTAACGAGCTGCCATTTTAATGACACAATTGAAGGTGCAGCAGAGCATTCAGGCCAAACTGCAGCTCCAGTCCTCTGCTTCGTCCACCCGTCTGCATCCTTTTGTTCTCCTGGCCCTTAGAGAAGGACGCTAGACATTCAGTCTTGGCCATACAAATGACAGTTGCTCTGGAAGTTGATAAAAGGCATAGCGGGAATTGCTTGTGCTAGCGGAGATGTGTGTGTGTTTAAAAATATATATGTAACACTTACTGTAATAGTGCCTGTATGATTAAAATCTTAAAGGAAAATAAAGAATTCTTCACTAAGTGAGAAAATGGCCTAATGTGGCTCTGTGTTTCTTTCAGACTCATCAGAATTTTTAGTGTCAGGCGTCCTTGTGGCTGCTAATGAGGGAGGAGGACAGCAAAAAGGAACTTGTTATACTCGAATTTGTTGTTGCTATTGCTATGCAAATTTAGAATTCGCACATAAAAAAATCTGAACTGAAGTGTCAGGATGATGTGTTCTAGTCGTACCGTTTGTTTAGCCAGTACTAGTACGAATATTCGCCTGCATGTAGGCACACTATACAGCCAAAAGTCTGTGGATTACTCACCCTCACACCCATATGTTCTTGCTGAACATTCCATTCCAGATTTAGTCTCCTTTTGCTGTTAAGCTAGATTTTGGAGCGTGGCTGTGAGGATCTGCTTATTTACCCACAACAGCATTAGTGAGATCGAGCACTGATGTCGGGTGAGGAATCTTGGGTGCCATTTAAATTAATGCCAAATGTGCTCAGTGGGTGTGATGTCAGGGCTGGAGGTAGGACACTAAATTCTTCCACACTAGCATAGTCCTGTCTTTATGGAGCACTTTGTGCACTACAGGTAAATGATGCTGGATTAGATGTAACCCCCTTATTTGCAGTCAAGGGAGATTATAGTGCTACTATGGAAGAATTCCAATGTAGTTATATACTTTAAACTTGTGGCAGCAACAGTTTAGGGGGAAAAAAGCACATATAGCTGTGACGCAAGAAACAGAAAGTGATTCTTAAAAAAATGGTTGTAAAAGTTTTTAACTTTTTTTTTTTTTTTTTTTTTGGATTTTCCCCCGATTTTCTCCCGTAATTTAGTCGTGTCCAATTCCTCCCCGTCACTAGGGGGCTCCCACATTAAGGCTACAAGTATCACTCAGTCAGGAGGGCCGAAGACTATCACGTGTTTTCTCCGAACCACGTGACGCCAGCCGACCGCATCTTTTCGAACTGCTCGCTCGCGCACCATTGGGGGCTGCGTAACACACTCGGAGGACAGCGCTATCCGCTCCCTCCGTTGCGCGAGCTCACAGACGCCCCTGATTGGCTGTAGAACCGTGATTAGTGTGGGAGCACTAAGTACCTCTCATCCCTCCCCTCTGAGAGAGCTCGGCCAATCAGCTCTCTCTAGACCTCCGGTTGCGAGAGGTTACAGCATCACCCGAGATTCAAACTGCCGATCTCCGGATGATAGGGGGAGCGCTTGGAGGCCCAGTTTTTTTTACTTTTTTAAGTTTATTCCTTATTAATTTCAATTTTCGTATTATGTAGTTATATTAATGCTAAGCTGTTATACTTTAGTACTGACAGGCTTCAGTCCCTCCGCCCCCCCGACCCCGTACAAAGGATAAGCAGTATAGAATATGAATGAATGAACTTGTAAATGATCCTCAAACAGGAATTAGCGATTAGTGATATTTGTAAAAATATCATCAAAAAAAAAAAAAAAAATTATGATTGTCTATTATTAATTCATGATACAGATTGTCTAAGTATCTCAACAAACTTTCTTCCTGTCTCCCTGTCTCATACTAAGAAATTGATCTCTCACACTACTTCAATGAAATACCATATACTAGATATGCAAATTTTGCATATTTTTCTTAACCAATAGTCGAACACTTTAACAATAACCAGACTCACATTTCCTCCTCAGTTTATGTTTTATTTAAACACTCCCAGCGGCGCAATCCAGTGTCTCCCCATGCATTGCTTAATTTATGGTGGCCTGCCACAGTATCCACACTGACATCCACATTTAAAAAAAAATTAAATAACTAAAATCTTATTTAACTGGGTGCAGAGTATTGATCCAATCAGCCTCTCTTGCTCTCACTCTCTCACACATACACACACACACACACACACACACACACACACACACACAAACAAACAGCCCTGTCTGTGTATAGCCCCACCCCTCAGCTGTGCATGTGATGCTCTTGTGAAATACTGTTTGGTTTGCTGAAAGTGTTTAAAAACCACCTGTGATGAGTTTTAAAGTAAAGATGGAGGAAGGGGAAGGGGATCGTATGCAGGCTGACGACTCAATCCGGTATTCAAATAAATTATCGGAGTGGATGTGAGGAGCCTGTCTAGAAAGAATTACAGCCGGGACGTCGAGTTTACCACTACATGCAATATAAAACTTATCGGTTAATGCTTTTTTGATTGCGATTAATCAATTAACCATTAACCATTAACACATTTCCTATTCACATTAGGAAAAAGGATGTTTTTGTGAAACAGGTGTTAGACACAGAGATCCTCTGAGACTGAGTATACAGAGCTGGGAAAGCGTGAGGAGATGCGAGAGCCTTGTAGACAGATGTTAAGCCTCGAGAGGGAGCTACTACAGGTCTCAGGTGAAAGAGAAGAGAGCAGGAACTACATCTGGTATGCATCTGGAATGTTTAGGGGGAAAATTAGCTACAGAAAAAAGCTAAAGAATTTCTCAGAAATGACTATGTTGAGGGTATTAGTGTCAGATTTTTTTTTCTTTTGCTCTATACACTCTCCCTTTTCTTTTTATTAGCGGTGTTACTCACTTCCTTAATGGAAAAGTCATCAAGTGACATATCGACCAATCTGAAATCACTTCAGTATGGTGAGAAACAGAAAGCCTATGGAATGTTAATAGCATTCCCATATACAGACCATGTGGTCAGAAAGGAAATGGCGTCATGGGCTTTAGAAATATTAAGTAAGACATAAATGTGTTTTAATAATAAATTGTTCAGAATAGTATTTAGTATTGTTCATTTGTTTTACAATACACTGTACACTATGTGTTTCCCAACTGCTGTGTTACGGGTCAATGTTTAAATTATATTACACACTCACTGGCCACTTTAATAGGAACACCTGCAGCTCTTCAATTCTCACTCACTCACTCATCATCTATACGGCTTAATCCTGCATTCAGGGTCACGGGGGGGCCTGGAGCCTATCCCAGGAGACTTACGGCACAAGGCGGGGTACACCCTGGACAGGGTGCCAATCCATCGCAGGGAACACACACTCACTCACTCACACACTACGGCCAATTTGGGAATGCTTTGGACTGTGGGAGGAAACCGGAGTAACCGGAGGAAACCCACCAAGCACGGGGAGAATATTAGAATGGGAGGAAATGTGATCTCAGTGACAAGGATACAAGTGTCACTATTAAAGTGGGCGGAGATATTGCTGTACTATTGGGATTATATGCAAAAAGGTGGTAGGATTTATTGCAGAATTATATAATTGCAGTATAATATTGAAATGATGGCTCACAGGGGTAGTGTGGTGATGCACTGGATAGCGTTGCTAGCACAGCTCCAGGATGCCCAGGGTCGGTCCTGAATTCAGGTGTAGTTAAACAGACAGGTCAGTCCTGTCTGTGTGTAGTTAAAAACGTTCTCTTGTGTGTCTGTGTGGGGTTCCTCTGGTTTCTTTCCAATTCTCAAAAACATGCTGGTGGGTAAGTGGCCCTGGTGCGAAGGTGTGTGTGTGTGTGTGTGTGTGTGTGTATGTGTGTGTGCGCGTGAGCGCATGGTGCCCTGTCCTCACCCAGTACTCATGTTAAGGAGGATGAATGAATGAATGAATGAATGAATATAATTGTTAGATGAGTTTAATTTCTTTATACAGCAAAAAATAAATAAATAAAGCAAGACTATCCGACAGAATGAGGTTTTCGGTTTCCGAGTGGGAAACGTGCCCTCAACAACTCTGAAGATAAACACTGATGTGTAAGCTGGCAGCATGGGGTCTGAGGTAATCCTTTCAAGCTGTTAAGACCCACACTGACACTTCGAGGGGGGTGATGGAGGACAATAGAGGAGTAGACGAGTGAAATGAGCAGAGTGATTGTGGGTGTAAGGCTGCTCGCTGTTAAAGCAGCGCCACCATATTGCCTGTTGCCCTAATTGACAGTTAAATGCAGAGAAAGTGAAAAGCACCATACGCTGACAAGAAAGCTGTCCAAATGAACGACACCTGACTGCTGATCATCTCTGTTGAATCCTCTTAGGGTACAAGTAATGCCATAGAATTTATTATCATTTATTTATTTATTTTTATAATTTTTTTTGCATTTTCTTAACTACATGCCACCCATCGGCACACAGGCACGTTTCAGATTAGTCTTTGATTAAAAGGCACAGCTTGCTCAAACTTTCCCGTCATCTGCCCCTGCGTGGAGCTTAAGCCACACCAAAGCTGCCAGGCTCCCTGTGATGCCCACATATGGGCAGTTATCAATCAGGTTGCATGACGCGTGCCTTCCTCGGTGTGAATGGGACATCTGCTACAGCCAAAGCATGCTGTTTCCTCCTGTTCTCCCTGAGCTGCTGCTACGAGGAAGAAAAGCCATTCCTCATCATACCACTCAGTGGAAAACATCAGAGAGCCTGGCAATTAACAGATGGAGCCCGCATGTACACAATGATCAGACTAATGGAACAAGGAGAGCCATTAAAATTACAGAGTGGCTTCTGATAGTTTTTATAAAGTATACAGGCTCATGAATGCAATAAAAAAAGGGTATTTTAGTCGTAGGCATCAGGCTTCTTGAATAAAAATTATAATAGACCGGCATATTGGATATGTTACATGAATTCTTTTTTTTCAAAATCTTTCAAAAAGAAAAAAAGCTCTTGTATTTCTCCTTAGCTTGTTTGTAATCATTTCTGTTGAATTCTGAAATGAGTGAATGACCTTCTATGGCTCTGATGTCTATGAGCTATTACGGCTATTACTAGGTAGTAGCAAGAAGGGCAGTACTATCAATATAGATAATAGTGTGTGTGTGTGTGTGTGTGTGTGTGTGGAGAGAGAGAGAGAGAAAGAGAGATAGCGAGAGAGTGTGTGAGTTTTAATAGAAAGAGCATGACGGCAAAAAGAATGAAAACATATGTTTAAATTTTCCAGGTGCTACAAACACATGGGAATATTTGAATCATCCAAATCGTATTTACGCATATTTTATTATATATTTTTATGAAAACAGAGGTAAGGTTTCAAAGCGCACAGCTTTAACCAGAGAATTGTGTGATCGACTTGCCATGTCTACCACTTACCCTGTGCGGGGAACTCAAGGGGCACAGATATGGGACACCAAGGATCCAAGGTATGGGACACGTTGGATGGGGTGCCAGCCAACCGCAGGGGACAAGCACACATGCATTTATACATTCCATCATTTACAAACACCAATCAGTCTACACAAAGCACACACTCCATGCGCAGACCATCATGCTCCCCTAGTCAATAATTTATATATACTTAATTATTTAAAAGCATAATACTGTCTTAAGCTGTTTTATTGTTTTCTCGTTATCATTTTCATTTCCTGTTATCATTATCAGACTTTTTTTTTTCTGTAATCGATATATATTTATATACATTTACATTCCCTGTTTCCATGCTACACTATGGGAGTTTTTTTTTTTTTGTCCTTCCTGGAATGGTCAGACAGTGAATAATGTCTGAAACGGTCTCAACCCAGTGTTTTGGGAGGCGTACAGGGATTTTCTCCTGACCTCTATGTATAGTCATCAACATCAGACCACATTATTCCTTGGTCACTTTCCACTGTTTTCACAGATGATTACAAAGGGCCTTTTTTTTTCTTCTTCTTGTGGACAGTACTTACATGGCTACGTTTCAGTGTGGAACCACAATGTTGGAATTTCTGGGTTGTGTCATGTCATGCCAAGCCACAGCCCCGTCATGATCACCTGAGCATTCCTTTCATCTCACTCTCACTTCCTGTTCCCCACACCTGTTGTCTATCACTGACATAATTGCCTATCCTATTTAAGCCACGCTCTGACTCAGTCATGTCGCCAGTTTATTGTGCGCCTTACCCGCCTCAATTCACCAGCGTTTTCTTCCGTCTCTGTCTGTCTAGTTTCGACCTCGCTTTGTTTTTTCTGACCACGTCTCTGCCTCTCGATTTGGATTTGTTGTTTGGATATTTCCCGTTGCCGATCTCTTACCTGCTTCCCCGACCACGATTTTGGATTACGGACCCTTCTCTCGTCACTCCGGCTACGATCTTCGCCTGCTCTCCGACCACGATTTATCCTCGCTCCCCGCTGAGCTCACGCTGTCATCCCTACGCCGGCTCTGTACGTTCCGGTTTCACTCTACGCCTCAGCCTTCTCGCGCCGGCACACAGCTCAGGTCACACGCCGGCTCTGCACACTTCCGCATTCCCCAGAGGAGCGCTGCATACTCCGGCTTCACTACGCCTCCGGCTTCTCGCGCCGGCACACGGCTCAGGTTACACGCCGGCTCTGCGCACTTCCGCATTCTCCGGAGGAGCGTCAGACACATCGCCCCTCGCCTCGGCGCACTCCTGCCGGAACTACTAGCTTTTGCATTACAGCAACGCTGTCCCTGTTCAATGCGGAGTTACCAATACAGCTTCAAAAACATCACTAAGTGAATCACAAGCACTCTTTAACGTCACGTCAATCGGCATACACTCCAAACCTCAGCACTTGGATCCACAACGCCCTCTACCGAGCCTGACAGAATAAACTGGCCATTGAAATGGATCCAGCAGAGGCAGCTCACCTGAGGGGGGCATTAGAGAGTCAAGGAGCCCTCTTAGGCACTCATCAACAGGAGATTACTCAAATCACTAATACTTTGCAAACTATCACTGAAACTCTGCAATCCCTCTCCGCTCAGGTTCAAAACCGACCTCCTCCTGCACCCACTCCCCGAACCCCCCCTCCACCGGTATTTTCTCCCACCCAGGAGCCACGCCTCCCTGCTCCACCTACTTATGATGGGAACCCAGCTACTTGTCGTTCTTTTTTGTCTCAATGCTCTCTAGTTCTAGAATTACAGGCCACGTCATTTCCCACGGAACGCTCTAAGGTTGCCTACATTATCACCCTTCTCACTGGAAAGGCGAGAGAGTGGGGGACGGCATTATGGGATGCCCAAGTTCCATGTTGTTTTACATTTAAAACTTTTACGGATGAAATGAGGAGGGTTTTTGACCGCTCATTCTCAGGTCACCAGGCAGCAAGCCAATTACTTCAACTTCGCCAGGGGCTCCGTTCAGTATCTGACTACGCCATAGATTTCCGGACCCTGGCTCCCTCTAGTGACTGGGATGAAAAAGCTCTCTTCGATTGTTTCCTCCACGGACTCACAGATTCAATTAAAGACGAGCTGGCGGCTCGAGAGCTTCCTTCAGAATTACAGGGGCTCATTGACCTAGCGATCCGCATTGATGCCCGGAGACGGACTCGGCGAAGTGAACGTCAGCCAACTCTCGCATCTCACACCTCGGTGCCTGTCTTGGTCACTCCTGAAACACCCCCTGAACCCATGCAGATAGGTCACACACGCATTTCTCCAAAGGAGCGTCAGCGTCGCAGAGACGTCGGCGCCTGCTTCTACTGCGGTCAGACCGGCCATGTCGTTCGAACCTGTCCACTAAAAGGTCAGGCCCCCCCGTAGTTCTGGGGATGCAGGGGGGCCCAGCTTCTTGTTCTTCCCCGGACCAGCGATCATGTTTCTCAGTAACCATCACTCACGGTGATCGGTCTTACGCTACTCATGCCTTAGTGGACTCCGGGGCTGACCAGAATCTAATTTCTGCTTCTACGGCCTCCGACCTCCGAATCCCTCTCATACCTCTGAGCCAACCCTTTACCGTTCAGGCCCTTGATGGCAGCAGACTCACCCCCATTACCCATCGCACCACTCCCATCACCCTACAGTTTTCTGGAAATCACATCGAGACCATCTCATTCCTTATTATCCAAAATGCTCATGCACCTCTGGTTCTGGGGCTCCCATGGCTAAGACTTCATAACCCCCACATCGATTGGGTTACAAGGAGCATCCTCGATTGGAGCCCCGCCTGCCTCTCCTCATGTCTACACTCAGCCCCTAGGAGCCGAATCTTATCCGTACCACGAGAGGAGATCCCCGACTTAACCAAGGTTCCCACTGTATATCATGATTTACGGCAAGTGTTCAGTAAGTCACGGGCCATCTCCTTACCACCCCACCGCCCCTATGACTGCGCCATTGACCTGCTTCCTGGAACCTCTCCACCCAAGGGACGACTCTACTCCCTTTCTCGCCCAGAAAGAGAGGCCATGGAACAATACATTAATGAATCACTCGCAGCAGGGATTATCCGTCCATCGTCGTCACCGGCAGGCGCAGGATTCTTCTTTGTAGAAAAGAGAGACAAGTCCCTCAGACCCTGTATTGACTACAGAGGCTTGAATGAGATCACCATAAAGAACCGTTATCCCCTCCCGCTGATGTCTTCTGCTTTCGAACTCCTTCAAGATGCCCATGTATTCACCAAACTTGATTTAAGAAATGCCTACCATCTGGTTAGAATACGGGAGGGTGATGAGTGGAAGACTGCTTTTAACACACCCACGGGCCACTATGAATACCTAGTAGTCCCGTTCGGTTTGACCAATGCGCCAGCCGTGTTCCAGGCCCTCATCAATGACGTCCTGAGGGATTTCCTCAATGTCTTTGCCTTTGCTTACCTGGATGACATCCTAATTTTTTCACGTTCTGTAAAAGAACACGAATGCCATGTACGCCAGGTCCTTCAGCGGCTGCTGGAAAACAAGCTCTACATCAAGGCTGAAAAATGTGAATTCCATGTCACCTCCACCTCCTTTTTAGGTTACTTCATCTCCCCTGATGGCATTCAGATGGACCCCACCAAGGTCAAAGCGGTTACGGACTGGCCGGCACCTTCTTCAAGGCGTGAGCTGCAACGTTTCCTGGGGTTCGCCAATTTTTATCGTCGCTTCATCCGAAGTTATAGTACGGTGGCAGCTCCACTTACTGCACTCACCTCTTCCAAGACTCCTTTCCGATGGAACTCTCTGGCCGAGGAGGCCTTTAAGGAACTCAAACGCCGCTTCACCACAGCACCCATCCTCATCTTCCCAGATCCCGCCCTTCAGTTTGTTGTGGAGGTAGACGCATCGGAGACCGGAGTTGGAGCCATCCTTTCACAGAGGTCCCCCAAGGACAATAAACTCCATCCTTGCTCCTTTTTCTCCCGTCGTCTCACACCCCCTGAACGGAATTATGGCATTGGAGACCGTGAACTTCTGGCAGTCAAGCTGGCACTTGAGGAATGGAGACATTGGTTGGAGGGGGCGAAACATCCCTTCCTCGTTTGGACGGATCATCGAAACCTAGAGTACCTAAAGACTGCTAAGAGGCTAAATTCACGTCAGGCACGATGGTCACTATTCTTCTCTCGTTTTCTGTTCACATTATCTTATCGCCCGGGTTCCAAGAATGTCAAGCCTGATGCCCTCTCACGACAGTTCCCCTCTTCCCAAGACACGTCCTCGCCAGAAACGATCCTTCCCCCCCACTGTCTTGTGGCAACGACCCAACTGGATGTGGAACATCTCGTTCAGCAGACCCTCGAGCAAGAACCAGGCCCAAGTGTCGTTCCTCCCAACAAACTCTTTGTCCCTGCCTCTGTGCGCCCTCAAGTGTTGGACTGGGCCCATAGTTCCAGGCTGGCCTGCCATCCTGGAGTGGCACGCACCCTCTTTCTCCTAGACCAACGCTTTTGGTGGCCGACTATCAAGGAGGATGTTAAAAATTTTGTGGCTTCCTGCGACGTCTGTTCTAGGAACAAGAACACAAACAGACCGCCAGAAGGGTTACTTCGACCTCTCCCCATCCCTCACCGCCCCTGGTCCCACATCTCCATCGATTTTGTCACCGGACTACCACCATCACAGGACAATACATGCATCTTTACCATTGTAGACCGTTTTTCCAAATCAGCTCATTTCATCCCACTACCCAAACTCCCGTCAGCCAAAGAAACAGCAGAGCTCCTGGTCAACCATGTTTTTCGCCTTCATGGGCTCCCCATTGACATTGTCTCGGACAGGGGCCCCCAGTTCTCGGCCCAGTTCTGGAAAGCCTTTTGTAACCTCATCGGCGCTACCCCCAGCCTCTCATCTGGATTTCACCCTCAAACTAACGGCCAGACCGAACGGATAAACCAAGAACTAGAAAAGTCCCTAAGGTGCATGGCCTCTCGGGACCCGTCCTCTTGGAGCCGCTTCCTCCCCTGGGTTGAGTACGCCCACAACTCACTACCGACCTCCTCCACAGGCATGTCTCCCTTTCACTGCTGCCTAGGCTACCAACCTCCCCTCTTTCCCGCCCAGGAGGAGGAGGTGGCTGTTCCCTCAGCCCTAACATTTGTCCGTCGCTGCAAGAGGACATGGCTGCGGGCCCGCAACCATCTTTTGCGCACCGTTAGCTCCTTCCGGCGTCACGCTAACCGTCACCGATCATCAGCTCCAAGGTATCGGATCGGCCAAAGGGTAATGCTATCTACGCATGACCTCCCCCTCAAGACCACCTCAAAGAAACTCTCCCCAAGGTTCATCGGCCCCTTCACTATCAACCGCATCATCAACCCGTGCTCCGTCCGACTGTCTCTACCTCTCTCCATGCGCCGAATCAACCCCACATTCCACGTCTCCCAGATTCGTCGCCTGGTCTCTTGCCCACTGTCTACACCTCCCCAACCTCCCCCACCCCCCCGACTCATTGATGGGGGCGAAGCATTCACTGTCAGCAGCCTCCTCAAGTCTCGCCGCCGCGGACGGGGGATCCAATATTTAGTGGACTGGGAGGGTTACGGCCCCGAAGAGAGAACTTGGGTACCCGCCAAATTCATTCTAGACCGTTCCCTGATCACAGACTTCCACAGACTCCACCCCGAAGCACCTGCTAGAACGCCTGGGGGCGTTCGTAGGGGGGAGGGTACTGTCATGTCATGCCAAGCCACAGCCCCGTCATGATCACCTGAGCATTCCTTTCATCTCACTCTCACTTCCTGTTCCCCACACCTGTTGTCTATCACTGACATAATTGCCTATCCTATTTAAGCCACGCTCTGACTCAGTCATGTCGCCAGTTTATTGTGCGCCTTACCCGCCTCAATTCACCAGCGTTTTCTTCCGTCTCTGTCTGTCTAGTTTCGACCTCGCTTTGTTTTTTCTGACCACGTCTCTGCCTCTCGATTTGGATTTGTTGTTTGGATATTTCCCGTTGCCGATCTCTTACCTGCTTCCCCGACCACGATTTTGGATTACGGACCCTTCTCTCGTCACTCCGGCTACGATCTTCGCCTGCTCTCCGACCACGATTTATCCTCGCTCCCCGCTGAGCTCACGCTGTCATCCCTACGCCGGCTCTGTACGTTCCGGTTTCACTCTACGCCTCAGCCTTCTCGCGCCGGCACACAGCTCAGGTCACACGCCGGCTCTGCACACTTCCGCATTCCCCAGAGGAGCGCTGCATACTCCGGCTTCACTACGCCTCCGGCTTCTCGCGCCGGCACACGGCTCAGGTTACACGCCGGCTCTGCGCACTTCCGCATTCTCCGGAGGAGCGTCAGACACATCGCCCCTCGCCTCGGCGCACTCCTGCCGGAACTACTAGCTTTTGCATTACAGCAACGCTGTCCCTGTTCAATGCGGAGTTACCAATACAGCTTCAAAAACATCACTAAGTGAATCACAAGCACTCTTTAACGTCACGTCAATCGGCATACACTCCAAACCTCAGCACTTGGATCCACAACGCCCTCTACCGAGCCTGACAGGTTGAATTTCTGGGTAGTAGCTGAAGAAGGGTGTGTACGGTAGATTCTCTGGTGGCTGACTCAGAACCTCGCTCCTAACCTGAGGTCGGAGTTAAACGTTCGGTCTTCTGGTGAGGGCAAGTCATATGTAAAAGTGTGCCGTGCCGACTGCGTTATAATCATATTCTGTGGTTGAGGTCCTACTGCTCGATGGCCTGAGGGAATTCTAATGCACACAAGCCCTGTGCGCTTTGTTCTGCTGGGCTTAATAAGAGGGTGTGACTATCAGGGTTCTGGCTGTTTCTACTTCTGAGCCGGCTCGAGCTGGTCACGGTTCAGCTGAGGCTCATGTAGGTTGGAAATGTTTCTTCCCACTTTCAATCATAGAAAACAGAGAGAGCTCGGCTAGAGCCAAATGGGACCAAATGGATATTTACTGAGTGACAAAACAAAGCCTGAAATAGAAAAGCTCTGCACAAGTGTTTTCTGCTGATTAAGAGTGGAATTACGAGACTTAAAGCATGGCTTGAATTTCCTGCCAGTGCGCTTCCTGTTTGCACTTTTTTTTTCCTTTTCCTTCTGATTTTCGACTCTATGGACGCTTTTTTTTTCCACAGCTGGATTGAACACACACACATGCACACACGCGCACACACACACACACACACACCCGGCTTCCTGACTTCATACAGGAGGAATGGACAATAAGTGCTACAACCCAAGCATTCAATAGGCTTTTAGCTGCTGGCTGAAATGACCATCACTGCACTCTCCCTCCCATCTTTAGTAGCTGAAGAGTCATAAAGATGTACTTTGTTGAATGGTCAATTCTAGTCTGTTTTTACTCCTGCATTCCTGGTTGGCAGCTCAGCCGATCGGAGGAAGGACGAATAATGGGTCCAGGTCAAAGTTGACTTCCTGCGCATCGATTAATCAACTCCTGACAAGAGCAAAACTGCTATCGTGCAGTAATGGCTTGTTCGCTTGTTGGAATGACTGAGAGGCGAGGAATAGGAAGAAATGTAAAACATTCCTATTCTCTGAAAACTGGACCGTGGGCAAGACATATATGTCACAATGGCAAATAAATAATTTTGCAAATCTTTTGCAAATAAATAATTGCACAGGTCCTAGTGCACTTTACATTTTTATGTGCCTTGCTAGTTGCCATGTCGATACCCAGATGCAGTGTATGTAGTTATATCACTGGTGGTCAGTAGCTTAGCGCTACTGGGCTAGGTTCGAGGGCTGAGGTTCGAATTTCACTGAGTTCGAGTTCGAGGGCTGAGGTTCGAATTTCACCTCCAGTCTTAGTGCATGGAGTTTGTCTACATCTTGTTGTAGGTTGATTGTTTTGTTTGTTTAATTGCCTGTAGTGTGTGTGTGTGTGTGTGTGTCTGTGTATTTCAAGAGGGTGGGATTCTCAGCAACGTATATTCTGCTTAAATAGATCCGCAAAGTCACTATTAAATATAAATAAATAAATAATAAATTTGACTTCATTGACAGAGCAACAGATGTTCCAGCTCAGTATAATGTATGGAATTGTCTTTTCCGATGCTCAGATTTTCTTTAATTTGCGTTTTTAAAGTTAAAAATGAAAGAACAGCATGGAAAGCCCCACACACTACTGAGACGTTGTGAATGGCTACTGTATTATCTTCTCAGAGGTTAAGGTTGCAGACACAAAATACTAAGTGAACTATTTATTTCGAGTCTTTCAACAAGACACAGTGGCTACAAAACTACATCTGTTGAAGCTGTTTGCATGAAGCAGAGACTGCACAAGCCAAGCAGGGACTAATTTCTGAATTGTACGACTGACCTGCTGTCAATGAGCAAATACACACTAACTTTAAAAGAATATCTGGTGAACATCATGTCCAAGGTCAGCTCAGAGAAGATCTAAAGAGCAGAAACTAACGAAAAAATTCCAAACATGGCCAACACATGCCAGCTGTCTGCGCTAGACCTCGTCCTAAACTGCATCAGAAATCACTTCCTTTTTCTTAATACCCTAATATGGACTGAGGCCGAGAGTGAGCTCAAGCATCTGGCCCGAAAAAGTGCAATCCCAACATTGAAAAAACTAATTCTGTATGGTTCTTCAAAGAGAGTTCCATATCAGTATCATAAATACATCTGGGAATATTTTATACATTGAAGATAATATTTACATACATTAAAGCCATGGCATCCACCATGTAGGTGAAGATGGCAAAAAGATGTGCTCACAACTTGAATCGCGCTGTGTAGCTTCACACATGTGTACTCCAGGTGTTTACAATGTATATGGTGTGTGTTATTCAAGCTTTGAAGCGCTCACTTTTATTCTGCAGATGTCAAGGACCAGCCAGTTTTCATCGAATCCAGGAGAACACTGTTTCAGATTCAATAACAAGACATCAGAAAAGACACATTATAGACATGTCATCCTCTGAAGCCACACTGATGCCAGAGAAAGTACACAATGAATGAAACGGCTTGCGTGTGTTTAGATAAAGAGCGTGACTGGTGGACTTGCTCAACAGATCGGCTGGCAGGGGATCAAACGTGAGAAGCGTCCGACCCTGTTACGTAATAGCGCCTCCTAATCCTGACAAGCTGGGGGACCATGTCTAAACATCTATCACATAACAACAAATGCATAAATGACAGGAAAATAAGTGGGGTTATAATACCTTATAATAGTCTAGTGAAGCCTTTCAGCTGAATCTCTCTCAGTATAATTCTAAGCAAAGCTGCCTGGAAGTAACCGGGCTACACTACCACTGCACGAGACATGCAGAGCAACGTACTGAAAAACAAAACCATGTGACTTTATCAGGAGCCACAGGGCAAAAAGCATGGACTGCAAATGAATAATGTCACTTAGATACTGTATATCAATATAACCAGAAAAACATTGTGCCTCAAGGCCGTAGACTGTGCTAATTTGTTCACACACAACAAAAAGTGGAGCAATACACTCGACTATAATTAGTGGGTAATATTTTCCCTTAGACTGTGTGTGAGGGAGAAACAAAAAAAACTAAAAGTATGTGTAGTATATGTTTTCAGGGTCAAGCAAGAAACAGACGAAGACAGTGAAAGAGAAACAAGCATTGCCAGGACCTATTGAAGGCCCCACACTACATCCAGGTTTGGATTTGATTTTGATTTAAACTATGGTTGCACATTAAAGATGGGGAAAAATTACTCAGTTATCAATTATGAATCTTTTGTGTAGCAATTCCTTTAACACCCCACCGACTCCAAAATCGATTTAAAGCTACGGCGTAAGAATGCTGGCTTAAGACTGAGATGTTGCAATAATGTTGCCGCAGCATATGAACCATTTGCGGCAAATGAAGCGAGCCGAATCAAACTCTGGCTAAGTTTCGAGCACGTCCAGGAGCCGTTCAAAGCTTTTTTGCAACAGTAGAAATCCAAGTGAAGCTTGAAGTTTACATCGTTTTTGTAGGGTTTTTTTGGATGTTGTGCAAGATTTAGTAAAGACATAGAACGATGGGTCCCAAGAATGTTAGCAAGGACGGTAGCAAGAAGAAAAGGGAGCCATTTTAAGTTTAGTTTTTAAAACAAACTCCCAAGAGGAATCATAAATGAAGCTTTAGTGAGGTTTATAAAATATGATTATAGTGTTAGAAATTGGTAATATTGGTAATCATTTTTGGTGACTGGGACGGATTATCAGCATTTACATTATTTCCTATAGGAAAATGAATTCAACAATACAAAATTTCGCCTTAAGAATTCGAACGGATTACATTTGCCAAGGTACCACCGCATACGCTTTTGAAGTGGTAAAATGTTGCAGTTCCTCTATTAACCTATAGGTGGTGAATTGTAAACTATTTACATGGACAGGAAGCACATTCTTAAAATAAATTGTAACAAAATCAAAAAACTACTATAGCATCTGGATATTTATAAACTCATGATACTTACAGATTTGCAGCATTATTGTGATAATATTGCAATTGGAGGTCCCTGGTGATTCCCATTCCTAATGCACATACTGTACACAAGATGGCAGCTGTAGTGTGCATGCATTATGTGTGTCACTGTAGACAATATATTGCGCACATGTTAAACAAAAATTGTCCCAATGTAAAATAATGCCTTATACTTTAACAAATGACATGTGTGGGTAGGAGCTATGGCATACTTTCAATGATCCTAGCCAGTGACTGGAATCTGTGAGCTTCCTGTATGCAGAAGAGAGCAGATAGCGCTTAAGGATAAAGTGTGTTACACTTCCCTGTAATGAAACACGAATATCAATAGACGAATACAAACGATGTAACCGGATGAGTTCACATAAGAAACACACATATCTTAGCCTGATGTTGAATGATAGGGGAGGACTGAGTGTGTGTGTGTATGATAGAAAAGAAAAGAACATTTGTTTTGCATGTTAAAAGGACATTTAAGATTTTTTCCAAGTCTGTCTTAAATCAAATCTCAGGTGCATATATGTATGTTCCTGAAGGCCTCAGTTGTATTAAATGTTCCTCCTCTGCCCACCAACCATGAAGTTTTTCAACTAAAACATGAGTACAATGTAAGTAATCAGAGACAATTTCCACAACCATTGTTTCATAGAAAAAGGCATCCAAAGTTCTGATTATATTATATTAGTATATTATATCGTTCTGGTTGTATTATATTGATATCTGAAACTCGATTTAGCTCAGTGGGACGGCAGAGCTTCATATGAGTCCCTGTTGAACTTTGGATCGCTTTTTTGCAAGAAACAAGAGTTACTTACGCTGTGCTCACATCCCCGGTCATAGCTGTGTGCAGAGAAGGAAATTTTATAACAACCCAGGCCTATTGTAATGTATTTATATGCACATCAATTTTGATTTAAGACAGACTTGAAAAAACCCAAGCTACCCATTTAAGCTTCTGAATATTTAAGATTAGTAAATACCTTTAATGTAGACTTATAGTATGTGCAGATCACTATGTCACTGGCATCAAGTATAAGCATTTGTTCATTACTACCATTAGATCCTGCTATTAGTTTCAGTGTAGCTGCTGAAAAAACGTAACGTCTGCTCATTAAGCAAATATTAAAGTTGTCTTTATTGCTTATATAATAAAAAATATTGCTTATTTATGAGCAGTACCATGCAAATTGCAATCTTGCACTAAAAGAATATTTGCAAATATGTGCATTAGAAACTCTCATTTCATACTCCACTTAAAAATTTCCCACTGAATCAAGTTTCACAATACATAAAGCAATTTTCTTACACATAACACTTAATTTCCCTAAACAGTATAAAGAAACCTTCCTTTTAAAATTTGTTTTCATATGCATGATGTACATAAGGGCTACTATATAGGCACAGGTATGTTAAAATCTGAAGTAAGTGTTTGCTGTAAAATGTTCCTTCTCCCAAAATGGTTCATTTGGAGTCACATCTATAATAGTTCTGTATATGTGTTATATGTACAGAAATATGCTGTGTTTCAGTACGCCTCTGTAATTTTTCTGACAAAGATATGAACAGTTTTGTATCGATACTGGGTGTGTGCAGGCAGTGAGACAGTCTGCAGGTCAATATGAGATCAGATTTCACATCCATAATGCTGGAATTAACCTTATCCATTATTTAGGAAGAGGGTATTAAAAAGAGAGAGAGAGAGAGAGAGAGAGAGAGAGAGAGAGAGAGAGAGAGAGAGAGAGAGAGAGAAACAAAGAAAAAGGCAAACATAGATAAGCAAAGATGTGGAACAAAAGGGTGGGTTTTTTTTGCCTTTCTTCATGAAAATATCCTAGAAGACCCTTTTCCCAGACTTATTATTTTTAACTTTCCAGGACATCGCTGCATAAATCAAACAAGCATAAATCGATTGATCATACAATCCTGTCTCAGGTCTTACTCTGACAACTGAATATAACCTTTTGTTTTATTACACACTTTTGCAGGTTTGGAAAGTATCTACAAATCGCATTGTTCAGACACCCCAGACCTGCTCATGAGCCCTGCGATTCTGTAAACCTACATCATTTTAGCTGAAGTGCTCAAGCCATGAGCTGTATGGAGAACTAAAGCTGTTTAGTAAAGGGCGCCTCTCAGTGCCACCTCTCCCCACCCCCCTCGTGTCCTGAACCTCACTTGAAGGAAGCTTAAATCGGTTACAGATGCTCGCTCTGGGAAAAAGAAGAAAAAAAGGAGAGAACTTCAAATAGGTACAACATGAGACAGATGTTAGTGAAAACCTCTGGACAGCTTGGTGTTGAAAAGTCTGACATTTGGAGGAAAACCAAAAAAAACAACAACAACAAGAATAGAATTGATGTATAGAATTAATGTCAGTAGAGTTTGCAGTATTGAAATGTCGCAACACTAAAGCTATGGGATTAAGCTTCCTAAACACTGGAACACAAGTTTGACCTACAATCAGATGTGGTCTTGTGAAGTTAAAGGTCACCTAGTAGTGAATTCCAAGTGAATCCCAGGTGACCCAGGAGTCAGTTTTAACGCTAATGGCAAAAGCTTCTCCAGGCCTTTGATTAAATGATTGAATTATAACAATGTGTGACTCTCAAGCAGGGATTAAGGATAACAACCTGACAAACTGCCGTTTGCTTCACAGCAGCATGCAAAAGTAACACAAACAAGGAAGGCCAAATGGTAAAGTGAGCAATATGTCAAGTGACTCCAGCATCAGGGTGAGAACTCTTCAGTGTCTCAGGAATACAAACAGCATGCCGTTTTGCTTGTCTTTGGTACCTTCAAGAGTCCAACTTAAAAACACAATGACATGATATTAAACATCCTCCGTAGTCGAGACAAACGAACGATAAGGTTAAATCGCTTAAGTCATCCAATGCTGCCTTCACGTGTTTCCCGGATTCCCCGTGTTTCCCACTTGTAATACAAACTACGACGCGTACGTTCAAATTAAACGTCTTAGATTGCCTAGCCATATAGAACTTGGCATCTTTCTAACATGCCTCAATATTATATAAATATATACAGAATGCAAACATGAAGGTGTCGATTTAAAACGATATCAAATCATTATCTAGATACTACAACAAAGTTTTAGCCGACATAAAATTATTATTTTAAATAGTCTACACAACTAGAGACAAATGATGATGAACCTATGAGCCTTACATATATCTGAAGATCCGCAATGATGTGTAATCACGACTTGAATCGACGTTGTTCTTTGCCTTTTAGATCGGAAACTCAAATTCACAATAATTCCGACGGCACTTGAAGGCAGCATTAGCATTATTGTTGCAGAGTATTACAGGCTCTGAAGACAGTTGCTTTTATCTGACCGAGTACGTTTTAAATGTAACATAATAGTAACAATAAAAAGAGGTTTCTCAAACGTCTTAAGGCGTTATCGACTTATTTTTTTTTAATAGGGATCAGGCTGTAGTGTGTGTGTGCTGCTGGACTTTTTGACTGAGTTGTCAGCTCAATATGTGTGTGTGCGCGCGCGCGCGCGGAACGGCTCGGAGAAATGACGACGGAATAACGGGCACCGGCCATAAAAACTCCGCCATCATGCACTTCAATAAAGACATGTATTTCATATTTGTTTTGGTTTTCATTTGTTATATATGTAGCAATGTAGCAGCGTGACACAAACGACTGATGTGTAAGATACACAAAGTTGGCCAGTTTAAACTGAAAAGTAGTAGATGAAAGATTTTTTCCCGAACGGAAACTACCGTTACTCCACAAAGCGCTTCTCTGTTACAGCTGCAGGAGTGTTCATCAGCACTCCTCCTTCACGCAAAGTGACAAAAACACAACTTTCATGCCGTGCAAAAGAGTGAATAAAGCATAAACCGGACTCACCCTGAGTATAAATGAAAGCGCAGAAGTTGCAGGCGAGAAGCAAAATGATTATCTGACAACACACACGCATCTTATTGAAGTCCTAAAGTGCATGGTGAAGTCAAACGCAAACGAGACGCTGGCGGTGTGACCAGCTCCATGAGAACATCATCTCCCCCGGGCAGATAACTCTACATCAGCGTGTTTGCGGCTTTTTTCTTCCGTGCTCTCCACACACACACACACACACACACGCCTACAAAAGATGGGCTGGCCCGGAGTGCGCATGCGCATTACGAGTACTTACAGGGCGTAAAAGCAGGAGAAAGTATCATGCTGACCAAAGCAATAATATTAATAACATACTGCTTAGTACTGTAGTGTACTGTCTGGGGCACGACATGTTGGGTGATCAATGTGATTCCATATATACGTATCTGGTAGGCTATATTTCAGAATAATAGTTTTCCTGTTATACTGAACTTCCAGCTTCCTAACACAGTACAGTTATGAGTGCAGAACAATCCCTGCTATCTGTTATCACCCAAATGAGGATGGGTTTCCTGTTAAGTTTGGTTTATCTCAAAGTTTCTTCCTATTGCTTCCTATCTCCCTTGCCACCGCTTGCTCTTCAGGAACAGACAGATAATTATGATTTACACATATTTCCTTACACATTTCAAAATCAGTTCCTTATATTTTGGATTCTGTAAATCTACTTTGCAAAAATGACAATTGTTAAATCTGATATATAAATAAAGCTGAATCTAATTCAGTTGAACTGAAAAGTTTAACATACACTATATAGACAAAGGTACTGTATTAGGCCAAACATGTTGATTATTGATTTCCGGTGTTTCAGTCAGTCACCTTATCCCAGTGAAGAACAATCTTATTTCTTCAGCATACCAAAACGTCTTGGACAATGCTATGCTTCCAACTTTGTGGCAACAGTTTGGGGAAGGCCCTTTTCTATCCCAACCTGATTATGCCCCAGTGCATAAAGCAAGGATTATAAAGACATGGTTTGATGAGTTTAGTGTGGAAGAACTTGACTGGCTTGCACCTTTGGGATGAACTGGAACGGAGATTGCAAGCCAGGCCTTCTTGTCCAACATCATTGCCTGACCTCATAAATGCTCTACAGAATAAATAGCCAGGAATTCCCACAGGAACACTCCAAACTCTTGTGGACAGCCTTCCAAGAAGAGTGGAAGCTGTTATAGCTGCAAAAGGGGGGCCAGCTCCATACTAAAGTATATGTATTTAGATACAATGTCAGTGCAGGTTTGGTCAAATAATTTGGTCCATATAGAGTAGTGTTTAATATATTAGTTTACTTTTTGGGATGCAAAAAAATTGACAGAAAAAGAATCACATTCTCTATACTAATACTGCATACAGTATGTAGTCACACAAATCTATTTACCAAGTCAATTCCAATTATTGTTATTTGCTGACCCTAGTTGTTTACTTAGACAAAACATTAACAGTTGGAGACTTACTATTCAGATTAAAAATAAAATATGTAGTCTTATATTCACAGTGTGGAATTATCTCTGATTATCCTTTTAATTTTTAGAATGTTTCTTAGTCAGACTATATGCACATTGCCACACTACCACATTAAACTTTCATTCAAGTCATACAGTTTTATGAATAATTTCACTAACCAACTATGATGGGATGACTGTCTGACCCTTAAAAAAAACCTTGATCAGGCAACTGAATGAATATAATAAAAATTCCATTACACTATAGATAAGGTAGCTCCACTTAAAAGGGAAATAATTAATGAGAATACTTTACTATACAAATTCACTAGGGAAGGAAACCACACGTCTACCACAGCAACATGCACATCAATAAGAGAGAGAGAGCAATGACTTTTGAATGAATTTTTCATTGGCAATATAACTATATCAGAACAGTGATTTCAAATGCTTTACAGTTAAAACGTCTCAGGATGGCCTTTTTGTTTTACCAGCGGTAAAAGACCTTGGTGAGTCTTTCATTAGAAGCTTGTGTAGAAATGATTACAAAGATAACCTTCTTTAATGTCGGAAATATTGTTATGATAAGAACCAGAACCATAACATCACCCATATCTTATTCACATTGAATTGTCTCCCAGTAAAATTTCACCTTGGTTTTAAAATACTACTATTTATCAATAAATCACTGAATGGTCTTGCTCTAAAGTACCTAAATGATGTGTTGGTAATTTATTATCAACCATGCCTACTTTGTTCAAAGATGAAGACTTTTATTTGTTGGTACCTCATATAATAAAGACTACAGCAGGTTTTGATTAACTGAGATGCTTTAATGCTGTCTTTTCCCATTTCTCACATGTCAACTTCTGGTTGAAGTTCTCATCACATTGAGACCACTTAATAATAATAATAATAATAATAATAATAATAATAATAATAATAATAATAATAATGTTATTAACTCACTATACCCAGTGGGCAGCATTATCAGCTCAATGATGCCTGGCAGCCACTTTAAGCCTGACCAGCATAAAGAGATTTAACCTTCTGTTAAATCTAAAGCTATCATGTCATCTAAAATCTATGTGAATGTTAAAAAAAAAGTAACACAATATATATTACATGTTGTACAGATTATTGAAAACAATAAGAGTGACAGTGATTCTTGCTGTAATTAAGTGTTTAAAAATATAATAAAACATTTAAAGATCTGTTTTTAGTTGTGCAGTTGAATCTTGTATCCTGTGAAGCAAATAATGTTGTTCTATTCTTTGATTGAGGAACTTTTCTGAACTTTAATTCAATAGACACTCTGGGTCCACTCCACACAATAAGCCTTATGTTCCAGGCAGTTCATCACATAGTGCCCAAGGCTATCCTGTGACATTTCCATGACCGTTCCTGCTCCTCTGGCTCACAGAGCTTATTTGCTGATGTTCTTGCAAACAAGATTAGAAACTCATGTTCTCATTTCACTATTCCTCTCCTTAACTGCTATACAAGATAAACGTAAACCGCACATACAGTAGATTACAATACGTTGATGAGAAATTGATGAGAAGTGTTGTACAAATTTACAACATGCTTTTTGAATCAGCTTCAAGAGCATACATGCATGCTTTAAATTACTTTTAGCCTCAAAGTCTGTATAGCAGTAAGGATGATGACAGACCAACTAGTCTTCATTTCTTATGTACAAGCAGGGATTAAATAAAAATCTCGAAGGTGTGAAGTACTATATGTAGTAAAGAAAAAAGAAAAAGAAAGAAAAACTTCATAGATGTGACAACCTGGTGATTCAATACATTAAGATCATCAGCTGATTTTCATTTTATTGTCAAATACACTGAATGTTGGCGTATTTTAAGAATCTATCAGAATAGAGAACATACTGTACTTTAGAATCATATTTTAATGTAATATGGGTATACATGAAATTGTTTTAATGTCAAATATTTTTATTTGTCAGTAAATCACTATATTTGGGCAGAATGTAATTACAGGCAGGTAATTATGGCATTTCTAACCTGCGTAACAGAAACCCCAACTACATAAAACACTGTTTTCAAGTCTCAGAATAAGACTGAAAAAAAAAAAAAAAACCAATGCACATTTAATCTAATTAAACGCAAATGTCATACGGACCCACCTACATTAGGACACTGTGCTGTCACATCCTGTGTAGTGTTCTAATTACAGCTTATAACCACAATTTTTGTTGTGGCTCTGAACCACTTCCAACTTGAAAGACAGGAAAGAAGCTCAGGAAGCAGCACTAATTCCTCAATGTGGCTTACATATGTAGAGTCGCACACCCTCAGTAGACCTGGGTCCACCACCAATATAGAGTTTGGACTATATTTAGAGCGAGGAAACCTCATATATAAGAGTCAAGCGAATCCCTCATTAGACTTTAATGAGCCTGAGGCAGCTGCCTAATCACAGAGTAGGAGACTAATGAAAGGAGAGGAGTCCCCTTCTGATGGAGTTTAAATGTCACCCTCACTGTGAGAGGAAGGGATTTCACACTGCAGTCTTCCCTTGTCCCTTATTAGGGATGCCTACGAATGTGCAAAAGGGATAATCACAGGCACATACAACCTGGTGGACTGAATGTTTAACTCATATTTATCTAATTCAATGTTGTACATGTATCATACAAACTCTGGAGCATGGGATTGCTTGTAATAGATTATTGTTATAGGATGTTCAAGTCAAACTGTGATTTTTGATTGCGCAAAATAACAAAGCATAATTACGAGAGGTCTATATTTTTCTATACAATCCCCTGCAACATTAATGCACTTATTCCAGTTTTACTAGTGCTTGGATACCACCAAAGTAGAAAACTTTCTTGGTATGCTGGAGCCTGAGCTGACTGCCTGCTTCATGTCTGAAACGCTGGCCTCCCAGGAGCTGCTTAAATGGCCCAAGTATGTGGACAGGGCTTAGAGTGAAGTCAGGCCTGTATAGTGGATGTGGTATTAACTCCTAGCCGGGTAATGTGCAAGTGGTCTTGGTGAATGATTGCATGTACAGTTCCACCAGACAGGCCGTATTAAAGCAATGAAAAAGTTTCCTTTGTTAAATATCTCTGTTAAAAAGCATGTAGTGATCACTACATGTGAATGGTGACAGTTTGCTCCCTGAAATGATTGTTGTAGTGAGTTAATTCTTAAATAGCAAAACTGCATGAAAAAACATGAAAGACTAGCGCAAGACAGAGATGAGGTAAGATAGTGACGAGATAGTTGAAAGAGATTGGAATTTTTTTTTAAAGTAAAAAAAAAAAAAAAGCTTGTGGGCAATGTGATGCTTGTTGGCAGGTGATATAAGAGTGCAGCGATGCCAGCCAGAGGTAAACCTCACAACCTCATCAGAATGCCCTTACAAACAGTCATATACAGTACAATGCCAACCCATATTCTCCTGCCAGCCAGAGGCACTGCCATGACTCTCTGTTCCATCCTGTGTTTAGGAGGTTCAAACGTGCCTGTACATTGGCAAAGCAATTGACTGAAATTTTGATAGTTATCGATTGTAAGGGTTAACATTAGCTTAAGGTAAATTTATTTATAAAGGCAGAGGCACAACACCAAAGTCACTTGAGACTGACTCTTACACCGGAAACATTTCTCATTCACTAAGATTGAAAATGTAAAGTTACTGGAACCATTATAAACTTTCAAGTTGATACATTTAATACATATCTAAATGTATTTTTGCAAAAAACATGCATAGTAAATTATGTGTAGAAATATTTAAACCTTTTTTTTCTATTACAGTGTGCTATCAGGCTCTACCGGCATTAATATCCCTGATAATGCAAGGGTGATGATTTTTTTTTTTTTTTTTTACACATGACAGCACAGATATTTGGAAAAGAGATTTTATTCAATAAGCACCAGTGAAAATGAAGAATACTCCCTACTTCTTACCACTAACCATTGTTCAAATTGTTGGACTAAAAACTGAAACAAGAGAAAAAATGACTTGATCACTCTCTGGAAAAAACAATGTATCTGCAGTCACATTTCCAGAAACTACAAATATGGAATCTAATTTGATCAACAGAGATACTTTAGAAATGTATCTTTCATAAATGAGGCAAGAAATAGGAGTAGATTTCAGCTGAACAACTGAAACTATAAATTACATATTTATCCTCAATCTTTTGACATATTTAGATTATGTGCAGTCAGGTATAAATAAAACACTGGAATTAAATTAAATACTGACACATCTTTTGCCACTCAAAATGAAAAGCTGATGTGAAGTAGAAAAAAAGACATCTATGAATTTCCAAAAACTGAAAACTGAAAATACAGTGCATCAAAAATGACTTGTAGGGACCAGAAGGCCTGATGTGTCCCTCTGCTTAAACATCGTGATCATGCAGCTTTACACTGTGAGAGAAATGGCTTTTTTTATTTTAATTTTTTTACAAAATGTCCATGTGCTCAAAACCTGAGAATGGCTCTCACTGATGGTTCTTTAGCTTCTTAATGACATGGCCTTTCATCAACCTATAGATATAACACCTCTGGAATGTTGATGTGTTGACGGCAGAGGTTTTATGGTGTAGACATTAGTATCTGTAAGGCCAGCGTCTGTGCGGATATTGTGCCCGTTTAAGTTCTTCGATGGTGTTGTGGTCTGGGTTGGTCTCGATGCACAAAACGACAAACTGGTTGGAGCAGCTACGGGTTTGCTGATTCAGCAGGCCACTGTAGAGGAAAGATGCCTGGCCTGTGATGGCCATGTCACCAGCTCTCCAGGACTCGCAGTTCTTATCATCCAGACGCCTTCCCCTCTCTGAAGACCCATGCCATATGGCCTTCTGTGGCCTGCAGGAGGTGATGCAAGGAATAACAAATAGATCAGTGAGAAAGAGAAATACAAAAAGGTATAAAGGGTGATTTGCGTTATGCATATTTTAAGAGTCCTGGTTCAATAAGCTCCATTTTGATACCAAGGGGTTTATTTACTACTGTATATCATGTCCAGTTTCTGAGATATGGCCAGTGTGAGTTTGTTTGTGAGGAAGGCCTCTGAATTTTTTTTAGAATACTTATCTCTCTCTCTCTCTCTCTCTCTCTCTCTCTTAAAAAAAAAAAAAAAGGCATTTTTTTTTTCACAACTGGAGTACCCAGCTCGAATAGTGTTCAGTTCAGTTCAAGTGCTTTAAAACAAAGTTTAGGATTAAAGGTTGAAGGATCAGAAAGATAATGTATTTATCAACCAATTTTTTCATTATACTGTACCTTCGGACTTCTATTGGCCATAGCCCAAAACTAACCTGTGTGACTTAATATCTGACTTGATATGTCAGGTCAAACATATAAATAGCAATGTAGAAAATGACATCATGTGTGTACAAGTATTACAATGTGGGTGTGGCTTAAAGTAGTAACCCTATCGCTATATCTACAGAAATACTGGAAGACACTGGAAAAAGTCAAATATGAGGAATGACATCATTATTAGCATCTGACTGACAGTTCTTCAATATCAGCTACATCACTCGAATTCCCAACTGTCTCCTGCTCAAACATGGTTTATTTCTGTATGTTTGTGGCAGTTTTATTTTCCAATTAATTTAAACAAAATAGTAACAAAGAACAAACCACCACGACCAGGTAGTTATAAAGCATGCTGTAAATGCATTAGGCAGAATTACATATTCACTTTTACTGAGTCTGGGTTTGATTTCCCCTATGAGCTTCATATCTGACATTAAAGCAGAACCTTCCTGCTCATGTGCCTATCTGTGCATCCCATGGGATTCCATTAGTTTCATTCAAATGCTCTGTGAACTTTTCTGGCAAACTTTATAAAAGCAGTTATGTAGCTGTATGCATTTCTATCATATGTATAAGTGTTAATGCAGAGAAAACGTCTCGGGTTACTTAGCTGTAACCCTGTTCCCTGATAAAGCGGGAACGAGATGCTGCGTGAACATCTATGAGAACATCTCTTTGTTTCCGGTTGTGAAGCCTGTGTATGTCAAAACCGCCAAATACCTCGGCTTATAACCTCTGCCAGGCATGACGTCACCGAATAAGGTGCACCTGCAGGTTATAAATAGGAGTGAACCAGAAACATCCTCAGGTCAATTTTGTCTGAAGGACGTCCAGGCACGCCAGCTGTGCGGCATTAAAACGCAGCATCTCGTTCCCGCTTTATCAGGGAACAGGGTTACAGCTAAGTAACCCAAGACGTTCCCTTTCAAAAGCTACACTCGATGCTGCGTGAAAACGCTATGGGAACGAGAATACCAACGCCACCGCACTGCAAGTGTCTGGACCCCTAGGTTGTGTAGTGTGTGCGCACAATAGCCAAGGAGGTCTCAGACCTAGCTCTGGGATGCTGACTCAAGGATCCACGAGTCCGGAGTAGCATTGACATCCAGACTATAAAATCTAACAAACGTGTGTGGAGAGGACAAGCCTGCTGCATCACACACCTGCTGCAGGGAGACGCCTCTTGCCAGGGCAATTGATGAGGCAATCCCCCTGGTTGAATGAGCCCTGATTCCCAGAGGCGAAGTGTGACCACGTGCCTCATAGGCTAGGGCAATAGCATCTCTCACCCAGTGTGTCTAGTGGGGCCGCCCCCCCCGGTTACGACCCCCATAGCAAATAAAGAGCTGCTCTGACTTACGCCACTGGCTAGTGCGGTGGATGTAAATCCGAAGAGCACATACTGGACACAGTAAGTGAAGTCTTTCCTGCTCCGGAGCTGTGAAAGGCGGAGGACAGAAGGCTTCAAGAACGACTGGGTGCATGGTCGAGAATGGCCTTGAGAAGATAGTTCGGGTGAGGATGCAGAATAGCTTTGACTAGCCCCAGGGGCAAAGTCTAGGCAGAATGGGGAGACTGACAGAGCCTGCAGATCCCCAATCCTCTTCAAAGAAGTAATAGCCATAAGAAAAACCATCTTAAGAGACAGAAGCCTGACAGGCGCTGACTCTAGTGGTTCGAAAGGGGTGTCGGCCAGGCCTTCGAGTACGATAGCTAAGTCCCATGAAGGGACTGTCGCTCTAGTGGGCGGCCTCAACCATTTAGCTCCACGAATAAAACGGGCAAATAAATGGTGCTTTTCCACAGAAACCCCATCGGTCAGAGCATGCCGAAATAGCGGCCATGTATGTTCTGAGAGTACTAGGGCATAAGCCAGAGGACAACTTTTCTTGCAGAAACTCCAGCACTGAAACAATCTGGCAGTGGACTGGGTTTACATGTCTTACCATAACTTTCAAATACACTCCATTTGAGGGCATAAGTTCTTCTAGTGAAGGGAGCCCTGGCACTTAAAATGATTTCAATTACGCTGGCTGGAAGACCAGCATGTCTTAGTTGGTCCCCTTCAGGGGCCAAACGTGAAGGTCCCAGAGCTCGGGCCGGGGATGAAATATTGTCCCCTGCGCCTGAGACAGAAGATCCCTCCTCACTGGAATCACCCAGGGTGAGCCGTCGAGGAGATATATTAGATCTGAGAACCACACTCTGGTTGGTCCCTGGGGCGCTATCGATAAGAGGCGCAAACCCTGTTGGCGTACCCTCGCCAGGACTCCTAGGAGCAGAAATATCAGAGGAAACGCATAAAGGTGTAATCTGGGCCACGTGTGGGCCATGGCGTCCAGACCCAGGGGAGCTGGAGGAGTCAGAGTAGTAAAGGGGACATTGTGCTGCCTCTTGCGACGCGAAGAGGTCCACCTCTGCTATATAAAATCTTTCCCAGATTGACTGACTACTTCGGGGTGGAGTTTCCAGTCCCCATGTGTCACAGCTTGTCTGGATAGCAAGTCCGCTCCTACATTCATGTGCCCCGGAATGTAAATCGCTCTGAGGGACAGGAACTTGTCCTGTGCCCAAAGCAGAACCTGGTGCGCTAGCTTGTTCAAGCGGCGCGAGCACAGTACACCCTTGCGATTTATGTACGAGCCTACCACAGTGTTGTCCACCTGCACTAGGACATGGTAGCCTCTCAACTGCTGGAGGAAGTCTTTCAGGGCCAGAAACAGAGCCATCATTTCGAGGCAATTGGTGTGCCATGCGAGAAGATGACCTCTCCAGCTCCCTTGTGCTGGACGGCCATCCAAGACCGCACCCCAGCCCATAAGGGAAGCGTCTGTCATTAGCATCTTGCGACGACAAGACGGACCTAAAGTGGGACCCAAAGTCAGAAAAGAAAGGGTACGAAGCCCCGGCGCGTAACCCTTATTAGCCTCTGGGGATTGGCCCTTCCTTGAGTGAAATCCCCTGGCTCTTAGCCACAACTGAAAACACCCTCATGTGCAGAAGGCCCAAAGGTATCACCGTGGACGCAGCTGCCATGAGACCAAAGATCTTTGCAAGAGATGGAGTCACTTTCTGGCCTAGCTTGATTTCCTTCAAGGTGTTGGAGGATGGGTTCGACACAAGTGGGAAACAGCTGTGCCCGCCTTGTGATCGAATCCCATGTGACACCCAAATATGTTGTCCTCTGAACAGGAAAGAGAATGCCTTTCGTAGAGTTAAGCCTCAATCCTAAAGAATGGAGATGAGCTAGGACGACATCCCGATGTCGAAGCGCTAGCTATTAAGACTGAGCTAGGATCAGCCAGTCGTCTATACAATTCAGAATACGGATGCCCTGGAATCATAGAGCCAGAGCTGCATCCGTGCATTTTATATGTGCGGGGTAACAGGGCTAGGCCAGATAGAAGGACCCGATACTGGTAAGCTTCGCCCCCGAAAGCCAACCTCAGGAACCTCCTGTGTTGTGGCAATATTTCTATATGAAAATATGCGTCATTCAGGTTGACCGTCACAAACCAAACCTCTGGTTGAATTTGAGAAACAATCATTTTGGCTGTCAACATTTTGATATTCAGCCCAAGAAGATGTAAAATTGGACGCAACGCCCCCATCTCTCGTCTGGAAGGGGAACATAATCTATGGCCCCTTTTCCCAGCAAAGTCTGTAATTGCCAAGTCAGCAGATGCGCTCGTTCCGGTTTCATGGAAGTGAAGACCACGGCATTGAAACGCGGAGAACGATGTGCAACGGGGGGGGGGGGGGGGGTGTTAGGTGTCCAGCATCCTGAAACAAGGCAGGAAGGAACTGAGCACCTAACATTTCGCTGGAGACCGTTGCTTCCCAAAACACCAGCGGTGGCGGAGATTAGACAACCGCCCCCATAGGGTGCCAGGGAGGAGTCTTTATCCCTTATTGGAATTTTTACACATCCCTCCCCAGGGGGAGACACCCCCGTGGTCCTGGGCACGTCAACCTCAGGACTTTTTGGCGGAAATAATGCTCCTCAGGTCCGGTGCTTTTTTTTTCTTCTTTGAGGTGGATTGCGAAGCGCGATGAGACCTTCCCCTGTCTCTGCGAGGGGGTAGCTGGCTCGGCACACTCTCCTTCTGCGCCTCACGCCTCGTGGGGACCAGACCTGGTGGGCAGTCCCGACTCCTGAGCGCGGCAGGGGAGAAACCTCACAGAGGTCTGCTTGTAGAGCTTCGCCTCCCGAACCTAGTGGTGGCGATGTTTACAGCGTCGCCAAAGAAGCCGGAAGGCGAGAGGGGGGGGCATCAAGGAGGAAAAACACGATCCCTGACCTCAATGCCCGTGAGGTTTAATCACACAAGTCTCTCCGTGGCGACCGCGGCAGCCATAGCACGGGCCGTCTGCTTGGTGGCACGGAGAAATAAGTCTGTGGCTCGGCGCCATCAATAGACCCGCCAGTGCTCAGAACTCCTAGCAGGTGAGCTTGGTATGCCTGCAAAACCGCCATGGTGTGCAGGGCAGCACCAGCCTGACCCGCTGCCTGAAAAGCTTTCCCCACCAACGAAGATGTTAGTCTGCACGGCTTGGTGGGCAGTGTGGGCTTTTCCAGGGAGGATGAGCTCCCAGGAGAGAGATAGCTCTTCAATCTGGGGCTCTTCAATCTGGGGTATCATCATAAAACAGGGGATGAATAAGGCCTATTCCATGAAAGAGTTAACTCGTCATGGAGGTTGCCAAAGAAAGGGGAGGAACCCTCGTTGAGTCCCTCCCCTGGCCACCCGACAGAAACCTGTCGTCTAACTTTGAGCGCTTGGGGATTTATTTATTTATTTTTATTCTTTAATTAATTTATTTATTTAATTTGCAAAAGAGGAAATCTATTCGGCCCCTTCACAAAAAGCGCTGATACGCGCTTGAGAAGCGGACGCTAAAACTTCCTGATCCGGGAAGAGCGCGAGAGAAAGGGGGAAATACCGTCTCATACGCACGCGAGCCCCAGGAATGCGCCACGGCTTGCGGTTTCTCTTTAAAGAAAGTTTTTCTTTCCTACCGTGATTCTGTTGCGCACACACACACACACACACACACACACACACACACACACACACACACACACACACACGCAAACACAAAGCAGTCCTGAAGACAAAAAGATCTGAGGAAGTTTCCGGTTCACTCCTATTTATAACCTGCAGGTGCACCTTATTCGGTGACGTCATGCCTGGCAGAGGTTATAAGCCGAGGTATTCGGCAGTTTTGACATACACAGGCTTCACAACCGGAAACAAAGAGATGTTCCCATAGCGTTTTCACGTAGCATCGAGTGTAGCTTTTGAAAGGGAACACAAATTGCTCTACAATTGATCATATATATATTTTCTTTAAAAATAAAAAAAATTGCTGGTTTAGGAAAAAAAAGGTGAAAATTGAAATATAGCTCAACTCCGAAGGTCTTAAATGTATGGAGGAAGAACTATATGAGAAAGATTTGCATGAGACAAAAGTGTCAAATCACACACTGATAAATAAGTGCCCCTTACACAAAGTCCTGAAAGTAGGTAAGATTAAATAACACCAGCATTATTCATAATTTCTTCTATGAGGATAGCATTAGATAACAGACAGGTTATAGTAATGAGTATTAAGTCTTGTTCTTGTTGAAGTTTAGTTTGTTAAGGATGTAGATTGTTCAGATGTTATTTACTCTACTTACTGTATGTATACGTAAATTATGTATGTAATGTGTGACACTGTACTGACCAGAGATATTTCTTTTAAAACATAGTAAGTAAACGTCAGCAACCCTCAAAATACATTTAAGCATAACAGCAATGTAATTGTACTTTGCTACTTTGGAGTTCTGATTTTAAGGCTCATAAATGCATCATGTCTAGACAAAAACTTTTATAGGCACAGTTGACTTTCGTGACTTTGTGACACTATACTCTCTGAAATGTGCAGCTGTAAAATCGGAGCCTAAACAGGCACAGGCAAATACGTGCACATTTCCAAAATATACAAAAAAGAAAAGAAAAAAAAAACCTTAGTTGAACTGTAATCTAGGTCTCTAAATTAGATTGAAAAAATTTGAAGTCATAAATCATCTGGTTTTCATGACTGAACTGAATGTCACAAGTTGATTTGCCATGTTTTCCATGCACAACATTCAAAGTGTATAATCTAGTATAACAACATAGTTATTATTGCCCCCTTGTGGCCAAAGGTTTTGTTAAACTCATCAATCAAATTCAGAAGTTACGGCCAGTGGGCTGGTATTGTTGCCAAAAACATGGGAGTAAAACCATTGAATGGCCAAAGAAAGCAGCTGGATCATCAATATACAAGCAGTAAACTACCCCAAGTTTGAAATCCGTCCATTACTTAATATATGTTTTGTTTTTTTTCTTCCATTTTCGGCTGTTCCAATTAGGGGTCGCCACAGCAGATTAGAGGATCCAAATATTTTTTCATTTGGCACAGGGTTTATGCTGCATGCCTTTTTCTAATGCAGACCTTTTCAATATATAGTGAGGCTGGAACTGCACTGAGAATACACTAACTTGTGTAACCTCCAGCGGCTATGAACCCTTCAATCGCCTAAACAACACACTGTTTGATGTCATCCGTACACTTATTGTACAGTAATATTTTGTGGGGAGGACTGTTGGCATGATGCATAAAACACTGTCTAGACATCTGTCTGTCTTCTCTGCATCTATCTATCTATCATAACACAATCTTCCCAATAGAAAAAAAATATATACAGTACTGTATATTTCCTGCTAATACAACACATGCCCAGACCTCAATATTTCATCAACTGCATATCCATTCATGCCAGGGTACTAAAACAGAAGCTGTCACATCACTTAAAACATCAGGTTTCACAAACAGCCATAAAAAGAAGATTTACTAACCACAATTGCAGCTCCACTGCCACAGCAGCCACGGATGCAGGGTACGAGTAGCTATATTTACCACTCATGGGTATAAATAAATGTAAACAGAGGACGAACTGACAAAGCGAACTGTAAAAATACACTCATGGAAAAATGGGGAGGAAAAATGGGTAAGTGCAGCCCAAGCTTGTGGCTGGGCAAGCCATATTTTTTTTTCATTTAGGGGAAACGCTCCGGAACTGCAGTAGATGGGTCCTGAAAATGGCACCATGATTACTGTGGGTATATAACTGAATGCCATTATCAGTATCTCTACATGTTTAGTATACCATATAATTTTGTATTTATATATATTTTCAAAAAAATGATATGCTCATTATGAATAATGTATTCCTATTCTTTTTATGTCATGTCCCTAATGCTTAATAAGATATAAACACAGGATTCACATTTTGGAAATGTACATAGGTTTGCACAGTACCAGGCAACAGTTCGGACTAATCTTTGGCTCAAATCTGACATGCTGTTAATTGTTTTGTTTTGTTTAGGCCGGTAGAGCAATTTAATAAATACCACACTATACAAGCAGGTTACTCCAGTTGTGATAGAAATATATGCATGTTTTCAGAGGTGGAAGGTAACGAATTACATTTACTCGCGTTACTGTAATCGAGTAGTTTTTTTTGTCTACTTCTACTTTTTAAAGTAGTTTTTAAAATCTGTAATTTTACTTTTACTTAAGTATGTTTTGTTTGAAGTATTGTAATTCGCTACATTTTAAATCATATGCGCTACTGAGTAAAACAAATTAATGAATTTTGTAATTCATTACAAAATTAATGAATTGTATAAATGCTTCGTTGCGCTCGCGCGTGTGTATCGTGTCCAGGTCGCGCGCCGCTCCAGACTCCACTCCAGGTTTTCTGACTGTCCCCACATCGGCATCTACCTGACCTTCCACACGGTCGCTTCCGCCCTGGGAGTGACGTCATCAACCAGCGCGACCATATATAACCCGGAGAGCGACGCGGGAAAGAGGAAAGCGATTGTGATTTTGGCGTTTTGATATTTGGTTGTGACTTTTTGCCTCCCATTGACTTTGATTATTGCTTTGGTTGGTCTTTGTATATATTTGTAGATAATTTCACTGTATGTTTGTGCACTCACCAGTAGTAAGGGCGTGGCTGCCATTTATTTTGGGAAGAGGGAATTTATTCACTGTTTTTGGTTTAGGGAGTCAGGGAAGGGACCTGTATTTTGGTATTTTTTGCAGGTAATCTAGCTACTAAATATAAATACCGTTTAGTTTATTATTTTGGCCTGGGTCCACCCTGAATCAGATCCTCCTCCTGTTGTGTGTGTGTGTGTTCGTAAAGCAATACAAAACTCATTATTTCATCAGTTAATGACTGGATCTAGTTCTTTCTGTCATGTACCACCATTTCCATACAGTTTGAAATAGAACCCTGAAGCATTCTTTAGCTGTGCGGACCGACACTAGACAGGGACATAACGCCATGTTTAAGTGACCACTTTGATTTTCAAGCACAAGAAAGACAACAACTTTATTATGCAAAGGTGTTCCTTCAGTTAAAAACAACTAGTTTGAGATTTATATCTGCTCATCTTTTTTGAATTACGCTAGAATGCCTCATCCCACCCCCGCTGTTAAAAAAAAAAAAAAAAAAGTTACTCAGTAACGTTTACTCTGAGTAATTTTTTTATGAGCTACTTTTTACTTTTACTTGAGTAGATTTTTATAATGGTAACTTTACTTGTACTTGTACTGGTAACTTTACTTGTAAGATTTCACTGAAGTAACAGTACTTTTACTTGAGTACAAAATTTTAGTACTCTTTCCACCTCTGCATGTTTTCGCTGTAACCCTGCACTGTGGGAGAAGTTCATTTTAAGGGTAGTAGGGAAATCCTGGTGTCACAATGAGGCTGAAGAGTTTTCCGGGGCCCCCTTCATAAATAAATTCGCACTGTTCATGTCAAAGCACCCGGACTCGGTACAGTAATAAACTTGGTATCAAAATGCAGTCTTATTGGACCAGGAATCTCAATTCATCTCAAATCATCCAAAATGCAACTTTATACGCATATGTAGCACCCTTATTTACAATAAAAAATATTTAAATAAAATTTTAAATGTATATGTAAATAAAAAAATATCTACAGCAAAATCTGTTCCCAATACAACACACCATTTTACATACATTCTGTATAAACTGCATTGCTTAGCCTTCTCTTTTTTTGTAATTCTTATTTCTTAGGTGTTTGAATAGTTAACTGACCAGAAAGGATCACTCATCACATCGCGTCCATCAAAAGAATAGAGGGGGACCCCAGCGGGGAGAATGTGATTGGAGAAGATGGTTTCCCAGTTTTTAAACAGAATTTCACCCTGTAAAAATAGGACACATACTTTATTTAATGTACACTGATGTGGAAAAAAATAAGCTCAGACCCAAAGAAACATATGAACAGGGACAGATTTTTAAATTGCTTTAAGTCTTTAAACAGAAATGGATGCTAGTGAGGTTTTTACTGCTTTTGAACATCCCTCCCCTCTTACTAAAACACATCTACATATCAGAGACGATAAGTGGCTCACCCTGAGGTTAACGATGGGTAAGCTGGTGCGGTAGGGCGGCTGCACAATATCAATCAGGTCCTGTAGGTGGTGAGAAAGGAAAGCCCTGTACTCGTCTCGGATGCCCATGGCCTGAGCTTGTACTCTACACTGTTTATTCACTGTGTGGATGGAGCCCAGGTTCCCAGCCAGCGGTGTGTTCAAGGCAACCAGCCTGAGCTGCGAGACAAGTGTACATAAAAGGATGTCTTTAACTAATCATGAGGTTAATTTTACATTCTGATTCTTGTTTCTTTCTCTTTTTTTTTTGACACACACACACACACACACACACACACACACACACACACACACACACACACACACACACACACACACACACACACAATCAATATGTGATATTGTACAATATGTGATATTTAGCCTGAAACTATTTGACTGAAATACTTTTGGATTGCATTCATCACATGCTAAACCATCAATTAGAATACATATGGCAAAGTAAATTTGTGGAAAAAAGATCTAAAAGTAAATGCAACAGTAAAGAATGTCTTTACAGTTAAAAGCAAGAAACTTCAATTCAAAGCTGTTTAAATGGGATAATGGAAACACAATTAATCAGCAAAGAAAATGTAAAACACTTAAACATGAAACACAAGCAACCACAATTTTTGCCATGTCCAAGATATGATGTGTGAACAGCAATATCATGAAGAATGTGCCAAAGACTTTAGAAGTCTGAATATTGAAACCAGTGATGACTGGACCTGATATTAAATATAATATCTATTAGATATTCGAGCCCTTTCATTCATTCAAACCAATAAACCTATAAAACACTAAATCTATGCTTCGGTCATCTCTAATTTTGTGCAGTTTGTACTTTGACAGGACACTGTCTGCTTAGTCTACATACTGTACTTTTAGTACTTACTTCCTAAGCAAAAACATGAAAGAGTAAATACACTTTATTCAAATGCATTATACATGAATGTGCATGTTACATGCACTTTCTCATACTGCAAACTGCTAAACACACGAAATCGCACAAACAGGTCTCTCCTGTACTTAAACATAGCACAGTGCTACAGTATCTGTCATATTCTATCAACTTTTGTACACTTGTAGTTGCTTTGCAGCATTCATCTTTTAAATGGACCTGCCATGGAGCTAACCGCTAAAATAAACCTAGACTGACTGGGATGTCCTACAACAGCACTGGATGGACAGCACCATAATTTATAGTCTAAAAACGGACACTTGGAAACCAGAAGAATTCAAGCTAGGACTAAACCAATGATTTATTTTTCCTTACAAGCTTCATACAAAACCATAACAAATAACAATATCATGTAGTTATGCATTTATAGCCGAGATAGGCGTCTTACCGCACTTCCGCTGTGAATTTTTGTGTTGCTGAGTTGAGGAGTCATTATTAGAGGGCGAGCCTAAAGAGGATTAGAGAATCATATTTACAACGCTTGTGCAGTACACACACTTTATGAAATGTATCATTAAACTGTACAATGTATTTTAAAGAAAAGGATCCAACAAAATAAAAGTTCAAGGACAGAGTGACAAACAGATCACTTGTGTAACCACACAATTGTTGCTGACATATGTGGTGTTTAAAAGTTGCACTTAAGGAGAAACTATTAAGCCCCTCTGGTGACATTGGGGGAAAACATATTCTGTGGAGATGACTTACTAAAGCAAGGGAATAAGATACTACAGTACATAACTTCTTAAGGAATGGGAAGAAAATAGTATAATGCGTGTCCACAAGATACTATGTTGTACTGTAGCCACAATTTATTAACCTCAAAGCATTTAGCCTCTTGTAGAATATGTACAAATTTAAATAGATTTTGTTATATCTGTTAGTACACAGTAGATGATTGATTACCTTGATTTACTTATTTACAGACAAGATAACTCAAAAACAACAATCATCCAGTCCTATCTGGGTCATAAATGATCTCATTACCACACATTCTTAAGTTGTGGCCACAACATAGTATCTCGTGGCCATGCATTACGATTTTGTTCCCATGTCTTAATATATTGTGGCCACGACAGTATGTTATTCCCACACTTTAGTAAGTTATGGCCACAACAAAGTATCTTGTTCCCACACCTTAGTAGGTCGAGGCCACAACATGGTATCTTGTTTTCACTCTTTAGTAACTTGTGGCCACAACATACTTGCACTTTAGTAAGTCGTGGCAACAACATAATATCTTATTTCCACACCTTACTATGTCATGGCCACAACATAGTATCTCGTTCCCACACCTTAGTAAGTCGTGGCCACAACATAGTATCTCGTTCCCACACCTTAGCAAGTCGTGGCCACAACATACTGTAGTATCTCGTTCCCACACCTTAGTAAGTCATGGCCACAACATAGTATCTTGCTCCCCCACCTTAGTACAGTAAGTCGTGGCCACAACATAGTATCTCGTTCCCACACTTTAGTAAGTCATGGCTATAACATGGTATCTCGTTCCAAACTTCATAGTAAGTCGTGGCCACAGCATACCCCCCTCTCCCCACCCCACCAAAGTCACCAGAAGGCGCTCTGTACGAAACTGGATTTGACTGAGATCTGCAGTCAGTGCGAAGTAAGTGCTGACTATGTGCTGGTACTTACGTCATCTTGTGAGAGGACAGTATGGGAATTCACCTCAATCAATCCTCCTAGCTGAGAAATGAAACAAACAAAAAAATTGCGCATAACAGTGTCCCGCAACTCTGGCTAGTTGGCTAGTTTGTAAGATCATATCCTTTTTAATTTATGAACCATTTCACAATAACTCAATAACTATTTTATACTGTACTGAACATTCTGACACAAGAGTTTGAGAGTGATCTGGAATATACACATAATAGAATGAAGAAAAGTAAAATCTTACCTGAATCTCTCTCCAACCCCCTTTGACCTTGAGGTAGAGTTTACTTGTATCAGTCACCATGCACAATGATCCCTCTTCAACCACATGGGACTCAAGCCTCATGGCATGAAGACTTGTGTATTTCTTTACCTGTCACAAAATTCTGCATTTATTATAACCACAGCACACAGGGGTGATGTTTTGTACATTAGGGATGGCGACTTAAGGCGTTCATAATAAACTTATGTGAGTGCTTAAGTTAATTTTCTAGGCAGTTCATTCGAATAGCTGCTTGTAGTTGTAGATTTATTTTAAGCAGAAGCATCTGATATGGTGTAAATCACATATAAATGAGAATTATTTACTGTAAGTCTAGTTATGCCTGAGGCCTGAAAATAAATGTATGCAATTTAAGCAATGACCATTCACATTTAGTATGAGTGTGTAAGTCTGTTAATGTTGAATATGACCCTTAATTAATGCTGTGGATTGATACGTGTCACTCACTGGGCCAGAGCCACTAGCAGCTGGTCCTGGTGGACCTGGAGGACCTCGAGGCCCAGGTGAGCCGGGGATAGCAGAAGCTGAAATCACAAGAATATTTTAGTACGAGTCAGAATTTTATGATGCTTCCTCTAAGAGAACACCTGGTGCCTAAGCTCTGAGGTTCATATCTGGCTTACATCATCATCATCATCATCATCATCATCAGAAAGGCAAGTGTAAACCCCTGTAGTCCATGATCAATATTTGGTTATTTTTTGTCTCTAATTACTATTAAATATTAATTACTGTATGTAGTTACAAAGTGAAAAACTTAAATGTGTTAATCTGGCATGGATCTTTTTTTTTATGTTGATAGATACAAGAATTGATTTATTGATGCTTTATCGAAAACCATTATTACCAGTGATTCCAATCTAATACATACTGTTTTACAGTTCAGATGGTGTACAGATGGACAATTAAAATTTCTTTTTAGATATCGGTTTCATTATCAAGCCTAGAAAATAGCAAAAGAGGGCTTTTTTTTATTAAGCTCTAACTTCTTACCAGAGCTATAGCCAGGAGGACCAGGAGGTCCAGGAGGGCCTCGGAGGCCGGTGGCACCAGGTCTTCCGATACCAGGAGAACCGGGTGGACCCTGAATTCCTGGACGACCCGGAGGCCCAACGATTGATTCTCCTTTAGGTCCCTTCAGAGAGAACCAAGAATGTTTAAAAATTATTACTTATTATTTATTGTGGCAGACAATTTATTATTCATGAATTATTATTGCCACCATTTCTTTCATGCTGATAGTACACCCAAGAGATAACACTACAAACTGGAATAAGGTATGTGGTGCTTGTTAAACCATTTGAATTTAAATACATGAAGCAATAACTGATCCAGCCAACAAAGTGCACTCTGCCGTTGTTTTTATAGCGGTTTGAACCTCATTTTTTCAGTTGTTTTGCATAGATTTTTTTATAATCTCTGAATAAAGGCTTGCCAACCCATCCATTTCTAATTACATGAGGCATCAGAGCACTTAAAAAAAATTTAAGGCAGCTTGTCATCAGCGCAATTATTTTTTTACAAAGGCCCATCAATCATAAATTTCCAAAGTCACAACAACAAAAAAAGATCAAACGAGCATATAGTTGAGAGAAACTGGGTGAGTTTGATGAGGAAAAATACAGATATGAAGAAATATGATTGAAAGTGGGAGGCAGAGACAAAGGGGAAAAATGTGAGGCAGACAGGAGAACAAAACAGAAAAAATGGAGATAGGAGAGATCAGAGAGATGTGAAAGTGAGATATAGAGCAAGGCAAGAGGATAAAAAAACGTGCAATCAATCTCCGGGAAAGGTCAGTGTTTTCAAACTGGAATTATCTATATTGTTACCTGATTTACAAGAAAAAATGTAAATGTGTTGTGACTGTGTGTATGTATATGTGTTTACTAACCACCACCCCAGATGCTCCATTCAGCCCTGGTGACCCTGGCATTCCAGCCTCGCCTTTCTCTCCCTTCTCACCCCGGAACCCATAGTCGCCTTTCCCTCCCTGACACACACATGCACACACAAAGAATGTACACATATACACATAGAATACATACAGTATGCACTTGAAAACAACCACACATAAGTTTTCTGAATAAATGCAGACAAAACACAGGTTGTTATGCGGGTTGAGACTTATAACACTTTTTCAATCAGTCACGGTCTGGTGACATCAATCAAAGGAAGTACGATAATCTGCTGTCTCCCACTCACCACTGTGCCTGCCCCCAGCATAGTACCTGTGATAGAGACAAAAGGTTTATGAATCACAAGGCTACATTGCCATGTACAAATAAATAAAATAGATGTTATGGTGCACTCTAATGCATGACTCGAACCGGAACTTTTGATTGTGTAGAATAACACAACGCAGTTGTGATTATATAATCCTCTGCTATACTAATGCATTTATTCCAGCATTTCACTAGTTCTTGGATGCATCAAGTTTTCTCGGTATGCTGAAGCCCGGACATGATCAGACTGTCTGATTTACATCTGAAACACTGGCTTCCCAGGAACTCTTTCAAAGGCCCAATCATGCGGGAATGGCTTAGAAAAAGGTACAGGGAATGTAGCAACAACTCACAACCAAGTTCCTGTATTGTGCAAGTGATGTTTAAGAATCACTGATTGTGTGTACAGTTCCAATAGATAGATGCATTTCTTCTGCAAGCTGGCGACAAGTTATCTGTTGTTTTTATGGATCAGACATCCCCCCCTGCTGGATCGTCATGGAAATAACTGCAGGCCAGGATCTTCATTCATGGATATGTGAACGTCTTTAAAATGTTTGCACCAAGCAAATGTTCCATGTGCCTGAGAGTCTCATCACTCATCATCGTTTTTAACAGCTTCATTTATGAGATATTTCATCACAAATCCTGGTTTGACTTGAACGCCCCTCATTTAAATACAGGGTGGTCCAAAAGCCAGTATCCATTGGTAGTTCTCCTTATATGAAATTTAATATTTTTGATGGTGTTAAAACAATGAAGATGGAATTAAACCAGATCTAACACAATATGACTTTTTTAGATGACTTGGGGGAATTTAAACTCAGCAGTCTTTCAGTAATGGCCCTGAACAATCATTAAACTAAATCATCTCTGTATATAAGAACATCAGTTCTAATACTTTATAAAAATGTTCAGCCTTCTTCTTTTTACACAAGTGTTGCAAAATCAGAAGCTGTCGATGCATAATACTTCCTTTTTAAAAACACTTTTGTCTGTGGATACAGACTTTTGGTCCACGCTGTACTGTACATACTGTATAGTGGGTCAGGACATTTAAAAGTGACATACTTGATGGACCTGGAGGGCCAGGAAGGCCCCTTTCGCCCTTCTCCCCTTTGACGCCAGATGTTGAACAGCTGGCTCCCTCTTTAGGAGACAAATGGGCAAAACATCAAAATAAAAAATGCTGAGTAGAAATCCATCATTTGTGAAACTGTATTATGTTTAAGCACTGAAGCAGAGAATTATGACTTCACTAAAATCGTTAATTAAATCCATAGTAAAAAGTGGTTATGACATTCTTCTTAAAAAAAATAAACTTTTCTTTGTGTCATGTCAGCTTGGACAATTAAATGAAACTAATGAAATGACAGTAAATCAGCAGAATTTTTAAACTAACCTGCAGTGGAATTGCCGTTGATCTGCACAAACCCCAAAAAGGGAGAAAAACACAAAGAATTAGAGGTCATTTTAACGGTAGTAAACATAGTAGTGTTAATCCAAAGAGAATGATCTTAGAGTGAAACCATCTGGGGTAGAAATCATGCACTGGACAAACAGGACATTTAGTCCATGGAGCAGAAAAAAGGGAACATTCAAACATAAAACACTTGTGTTATATGCACGCATGTTTTTCATCAGACAAAATACAGTGGCGGTGCTGTTTCTTCTGTAGTAGTAACCATTTTGGTCAAGTAAACAGATTTAAATCAATCTATATATCTATTATCTATCTACTTTCTATCTATCCACCTATTTTTTTTATGTTAAATTTGATAATCGTCTAGGCTCTTTGAACACTGAAAATTTTCTTTTGTTTTTTTAAAGGCATTTTAAAAGTTCATTTCTGACTTTAAAGCAGTAATCTTTGACAAATGTACTGTACAGTACAATACTATGTAAATAATATGCTAAATTAAATGATGTAGGATAAATTAAAGAAATAGAAAAAAATGTTTTACTGTGACAGGCTGCAAACTGATTAAAAGATGCAATGTAAAAATGGGTTGTTTTATGTAAGAACCTCAGCAGCAACCTCATTTCCCCTCTCGTCTGCTCCAACCATTCAGCATTCAGCATCAGAGGTGGAAAGTAACGAATTACATTTACTCGCGTCACTGTAATTGAGTAGTTTTTTGTGCACTTGTACTTTTTAAAGTAGTTTTTACTTAAGTATGTTTTGTTTGAAGTAATGTACTTCGCTTCATTTGAAGTCATATTCGCTACTGGGTAAAAAAATAAATGAATGAAAATGAAAAGTAATAAAAATAATGAAACGGGGAAGGAAAAGAATTGCGCCCCAGAAACCACTGCACTGATTGATTGATGGGCGGGGAGAACAAACGCGCTAAACTCACGAGAACGATGGAAACGGACAAAAAAAATTCTTATGAAGCAAACCCGAGGCCATTGTAACGGCCACTACTATGTTATATACCACATTATGTATGTTGCCCTTTTAAGAGTTGCCGCCCCTCCCCAGGTGTGTGCGCTGCGGAGGTGTGTGTGTGAGAAGGAGAGAACGGAGTAGGAGCTCGGGTGTGCTGCTCACCCCCGAAACGCTCGATTCTTTTGCCCTTTTCTTTACTTTTACTTTATGTTTTGTATTATAATTTTGGATGCTGAAAGAGGCCGATAAAGGTTTTGTGCTGAATGTTACTGTATTCTTGGCTCTGAGCTCTTTTTTCCCTCGGCTATCTGGAGCAAAGCGTCACACCATATTTAAGCAACCACATTGATTTCAGGCACAAGAAAAGCAACAGCTTTATTATACAAAGGTGTTCCTTCAATTAAAAACAACTAGTTGAGATTTATATCCGCTTGTCTCTTTTGAACTACACTAGAATCCACCATCCCACTCCCGCTGAACTACTTTTTACTTTTACTTGAGTAGATTTTTATTATGGTAACTTTACTTGTACTTCAGTAAAATGTCACTAAAGTAACAGTACTTGTACTTGAGTAGAAAAGTTTATAATTCTTTCCACCTCTGTTCAGCATCACCAGTATACTAATCACCAGCCTGACCATCTGTCGTCACCTTCACCTGTTTCTTACTGGTTCATGCCTTAAGTTAGAAAAAGTAAAAAGTTATATTATTTTATGCTGTTTTAGTTGATGACTGTCTATTAAGAATTGATTGCCAGAATAATTGAATATTTTAATACACTTGGTTGCACTGCAACACATTGCATACAGAAGAAACAGCAAATTATAAGGGACATGAATCAGAATCCTTTCAAATAATATGTGCAAAGTGCACATATACTACTCAGAGTTTAGTTACTACACTGCCTGGCTTAAAAAGTCACACTTTTGAATTATTTAAGCAAACACCAACTAGCCTTTGTTTGGATCATTACTGTAGTTATTAACATTTGTAAGCTACAACAATCGCTTTAATCGTAATTGATGCGGTGAGTAGCTTCTCATTTCTTAAACAACTATGTTGTAGCACATTGTAAAAATAGGTTTCTCAGAAGGGTCAAATTATTGTCCTGCATCATAACTAAGGATATTGCTACAATGACTGGAAATTGGTTAAGAACTGTCCAATGCATTATTAAAACCTGGGTGGTCATAAAAAATTCATGAATGGCTGTGATCAGAGATTACGTAAATGCTTTGTATTTACTGAATGTACTGAATGACCAGGTTATCACATCAATAAAAATTTTTCAAATGTTGAAACAAGGCCACTGCGAATGTACGTTGTAATCTATGATCAAAGCTAAATTCAGTCCAACAATACATTAGTGTGTGTGACCTTTTTTGGCCAAGCAGTGTGTATTTTTAAAGGATTAATGTCATGATCACACTGCATTAGTTCATCACAAAATGAGCAGCAAACTCATACCACGTTCATCTGTCATGCAACATGCTCATCACTTATGCATTTCAGGTTTAAGGGGGTTTTAATTTCTGTGAAAGTTCAACCTTGTCTAAACTTGCGCACAAATTCCCATTTTAAACTATTTGTTATTAGACAATGATAGCCACCTTATTTCACAATTTAATGTTTTTTCTGCTACACTACACCTGTGTCATGCGTCTCAAGCAATGACAAGCCTGTCATTGTATGTATCATGTATCATGACTTTTCTTTAGATTAGGAGCTAAAAATTAATAAAACGAATTCAATTTTGTCAATTAAATTACTCACTCAAGGCTTTACATAGTAAAGTAAAGCCTTTATTTTGTCACATATACATTACAGCACAGTGAAATTCCTTCTTAGCATATCCCAGTGTAACTGGGGTCAGAGCGCAGGGTCAGCCATGGTACAGCACCCCTGGAGCAGTTAGTGTTAAGGGCCTTGCTCAAGGGCCCAACAATGGCAACCTGGCTGAGCTGGGAATAGTTCTCAGACATTGCCAATAAAGAAAATTACTTGTTTTCATAATTATTTTTTTTTTAACTCACACAGACAGACTTTCAACAACAACAAAAGTGCTAGATTTGATCCAAGCAGGAACAGAACCTGATTCACTTTATTGAATCGTTTTTTTTTTTTCTCTATAATTTGCTAAATTACATTATTAAAGGTAAATCAGATGTGTTTCAGCTTGGCTAAAATAAAAATCTTCATTAAATTTGGCTTTTTGATGGACAAGACACCTCTATTCTACAATTACTATAAGTTGCAAAAAATTCATGCGATTGTTTGAAGCATGGTAGATGAAGGACAAAAGATTAAACAATATGGTGTTTTGCCAAAATGAGCTAAAATGAGCTTAAAGAACATAAAATGGAAATAGAAATAATTTCTCAACCCAATCTCTACCCAGTATGATTACCACAGACACAAGTAATTTCAATTCATTTCCCTGTACAACTTTACTTATTCAATGAATCGTAAAGTATATTTTGACAAAAACACCATACATCCAGACGGAGACACACAATAAGTGTAAAACAGAAATCGGTTATGTCTGAATACCATTGCACGACCCACATCACTTACAGATTTTTTACAGTTGGGCCGGGGAGGAATCGGGAACACTGTCTATAAACGTGAAGGTAGACACTGTGAGTTACATTTACAATATGAGCAAGAAAAAGGACAGAAGCAGAAAGGGGAAACAGATTGCACTTACTCCTTTGGGACAGTTGAATATTCCGGGACGTCCAGGTGGGCCGGGGGGACCAGGTGGACCCTTTCCCAGATGAATGATGGAGGAAGAGAGGTTTAGAGAGAGAGAGAATACAATGATATTATTATGTAGCTTAGTCAAGCTTTAACGTGTAGAGCTATTATGCAATCATTAAAAGTCCAGAGTGACTTTAAATTATGCTGATATCGGTTATATAGGCTAAAAATAATGATTAACCATTTGCCAAACTTAAGTTTAGCAAGCACAGAACATTTAGAAACAGAATTCTGGTTATTATTATTATTATTAATAATAATAATAATAATAATAATAATAATAATAAACTATGATGATGACCTGACCAACCACAATACCAACACCACCACCAGGTTAACTGAATTGATTAAAAAAAATTGCTTATTGATTATATACCAGTAAACTGCCACCTAAGACTCATCCATGCCTGTGAGGACCAAAGGCTAGTCCAATGCTACAGAAAAGCCAATGCAGCACAAATTTGCTGAAAAGGTCTATGCTGGCCCTTGATTCACTGCTGTTTTGGTCCTTAATCCAGCCTCCAAACTCCCCAGCTCTCAATTCAACTGAGCATCCAGAGAATGTGCCAGACAAACTAGTCTGATTTACAGAGACCCACCACACAACCCACAGCACCCAAAGGATCCCGCCAGACAACCTAGCACAACCCCCGCATACGTCTTGTAGAGTCATGTCCTGAGAACCCAGGTGGCACATGTGAATCCTACACATTACAAATGTACTAAATAACAAGTGTTTCTAAAAACTTCTGATACATTGTCACGGTCTGGGTAGTGGAGGTTCCTAACATACATAGACAAGGACATCATCGTAAACTGCAACTACATTATAAACTGTTACAGTATGTTTACTTACTAACTAATTTATCCACTAAGTAAATAGACACTGACATGTGCTACAACTACACAGTAAATAGTTACTGTATTTATGCTTGCAGGGTGTTTTCTCTCCCCATGTGATGACATGCTATTTTTTTTTCATGCTCTTTTCTGTGCAACTTTTCTTTTTTTTTTTTCAGGAGCAAATAAATGTGGTAAGAGGCATAATTACAACTTAGTACCAAAACCATAAGAAACCTCAAATATCCTTTTAGTTTCCTAGCGTGCAGCAGTCATTACAGTTCTCTGACAGGGACACTGCTACAGCTTTATAGGGAAAGCAATGGGACAGTGTATGAAAACCAGACATAGCTGTTCATAAATCCAAAAATAGTGTCAGCACTCATAAAAGCTTTTAGGATTAAAAAAAGAACCTTTGATGTCACTGTGTGTGTGTGTGTGTGTGTGTGTGTGTGTGTGTGTGTGTGTGTGTGTGTGTGTGTATGTGTGAGTATGAGTATGAGTGTGTGTATGTGTGTTTACCATAGAATTAATGACATCCTTTGTGAAAATGAGAAAAAATAGAGAAATACAGATCAAGTGAAAAACACATGCAGTGATTGGCATATCGAGCTTAGATATGGGGACATATGTGGACGATATATAGTTTTATTTATCAGTTTGTTTGTTTTTGCACATTCGCTATCTTGTGCATGTGAGCAAGCATCCTTCTGTCTTGAGCACTATAGGTGTCGTGTTTTGATGAGAAAGCAATTTCAATTTCATTTTCAGTAAAGGTATAAACAATTTTAGCAGACTGCATGTGCGTGATACTGTACATACCAGTAATCCGACCGAGTCTCCCTTTTCTCCTTTGCGTCCATTCATTCCAGGACGTCCCTACAAGAAGCAGAGGTCTAAATATTAATGTGAAAACCAGATTAACCCGGTCAAAATATTTGACCATATTTGGATGCACAACATCTGCATTAAACGCAGACAGCCATGCGAGATTTGCATGGCAGAATGTGAACTTACCGGGCGGCCAGGAAATCCAAATTCCCCTTTGGGTCCAACTGGTCCAACTGGGCCCTGTTTGATAAAACCAAACACAGGAAAAAAAATTACGACCTTGAGGCATGACTATGTTCCAATCAGTACTGCAGCCTTTATAATAACAGGTGCACAGACAAACAAACTCAAGCTGTAAGAAGCGGAACATGCCAGAGAAAAAGGCAAACTGTTTCACTTGGTCTGTTTCATTACAGGCAACACCGCCCTCACAAAATTTTCCAAAACATTTTGAACAGAAGCAGCTGTCGCCATACAACAAAGGCATGGAGAAAAAGGCGGAAAATGCTTCAAACTAGAGTGTGATAAACAAACGAATAGCAATGTAAATGACCAGTGATCTATATTATATGCTATATGCTAGATGTTAAAATATCATCGTAGTGGCTTTGACTCACCATGACTCCAGGCGGTCCTGGAACACCACTGTCACCCTAGAAAATACGGTACATGTTAACATTAACAGATGATCTGCTTAGAATTAGTCAATGGAAATTCACATTACTCTCAATAACATGCTCACTTTTAAATAATACCATTAGGACAGAAATGAATCTAAGCTCTGGAAACCAAACAAATTAGTAACGGAAACAACTAAAATATCTGTATAAATCAAATGAGCACATGCCCAATTTATATTAGTTAGGCTCGACCCAATAGTAAATATTGAATAATATTTTTTATTTCACTTTGGCATTATAAATGCTTACTTTACATCTTTATTTTTTACTGCCAATTTACTACACCTTGAAAACACCTTTAAATTACTTTCATTTATTTTCATTACTTTACTTATCGTACTGTATTTTCATTATTCTGTCTTCATTTCTGTTTTTACAATCAATTCGCTTTCTTTCTTTTGCATTCCTTTCCTTCACTTTTTTCTCTCCACTTTACACTGTAAACCATCTACTTTGATAAGCATTATTAAATATAAGAAACCTTGAGTCCTCTTGGTCCCTGAGGTCCAGTCACCACAGACAAAGGTGATCCATCTGCACCAATAGTGATCCCAGGTTCTCCTTTCTCACCCTACACACACACACACACACACACACACACACACACACACACAAACACACACACACACACACATAAGCATATACAGACATACATACAGCAAAAAAAGCAAAGAAGAAAAAAAAGTCCCATACATTCATATATAAAGTTCATTGACAAGTTCGATCACTTTTTGCACTACTTATTGCACTGTTCCATTTTGCAACATATCGACATTCTGTGAGGATAACTGTCCCTTTTTGCAGGACAGTTACTCAATTGTCGTACTACTGTTTTAGGTTAGTTTGTGTTATTTAAGGTTTTCTTTTAAAGTGTTGTTTGTAAAGGGAGTGTGAGTAACGTAATTTCAAGTCTCTATATGTATGCACTGTACGTGTAGCAGAATTGACAACAGAGTTGACTGACTTTGAAATGAAGTGGATTTGTACAGTACATGAATCAGCCATGTATTAATGTATTATATAAATATCATATAAAAAAACTTATTGAACAAACTATATATATACATACATATGTTATACATGTTTAATTCTGTGAACTTTTAGTATTTAACAATTATTTTTAATTACTACTACTGTAAACTACCGTAAAACAAATATATACAAAGTTATATAATTGACATAGAATAAATAAATAAAAATCTTAATTAAAATGCCATTGTGCTGTTGCTTTGTTGCTTGCTCCCAGTGCCAATCCTAGTGTGTATGGTACTCTGGGTGAACTCATATAACTCATATATGTAGATTTTATAATTAAATAAAAGAAAATAAACAAATGAATCTGAATTTTTAAAATGTCTTAACAAATGTGTTATTCTAGCCTTTTTTATTATGTCCATGATATTATACTCATACAGAGATGACAGCCAGAAACCTTTGACTTTTCTCCATTGCTTCTTTTCTTTCCTCTTTTTTTCTACCCAAAGTAAGAGTCAAGTCTAAACCATTTCACCTCAGGGATATACAGAATGATGTAGAATGGTTATATATTATTTTAAATGCATCTGAAATATGCCTGAGAAACTATACAGTACATATTGTGAGTATTATGAATGAACTGTGGTTATTCTGTCGCTTTTCATAGTGTGATTAATTGTACTAATTGCATCACTGTAGAAAGTTAGATGTATGCTTTTTTTCCCACCTGCTCCCCTTACAGGAGACCTGAGGTACAGCATGCCCCCTCAGCCACCCCCTTCTGACTGAATGAGGGACCTTCCTAACCTCACAAACTAGAACCAGGGAACCAATGAAATTAATTGACCCACAAAGTGAGATGACAAAATGTTACTTTGTGTTACATTCAAATGAGCGATAGAAAACAAATGTATAATTCACAGTTTTTTCCTAAGTACTCTGTGCCAGGCCGGCAAGATGACATGCCACCATGACATCACATGACATCTAAATCCATCTTGACATCTTGCTGCTATTGCTAAAATTATCGATCTGTATCATGGATTAAAAACCCCTAATTATCTAATAAATGCATTAAAAAATGTTTACCCCTGATTCTTATAAAAAGATTCTAACCAGCATTTGTTTGTTTTCAAAATGAGGATTTTCTTGAAACTCATGAAAATTCCCACATAATGGTTCATTACTTATTTGGTAAAAGCATAACTAATGTTAGTGCAGGTATTTAGTTGACATTACAGGTCATCTGAGAATAGAAACATGAAATAAAATGCTGGTTTATGGTTTTGTTATTTTGCTGTGCCATATCACGCTATCCAGTGATAAGAAAGCACCATATGCCATAAAACATTTGAGTGAATAAGAATGGTTAGTTCAAGTACCTGAATACTAAAATGCTGTAGCGTGATTTATAGTCTTTCAAGCAAGGCATCACAAATTATAGCCGAACTGATAGAGTTTGCAATAGAGGAATGAGTAAAAAAAATACCTCCTGACCTCTGGGCAGAACTGTGCGGCAGCTTCAAAAGGCAGATGGTTCAGATTATTGCAAGTAAAACTGGTTTTACTTATTACTATATATAAGGAGTCACATACTTACCCCATCAATCATCTTATTATCTTTTTTAAAAGTACTGTACAAATAATTTCACAAATTAAGGATTAAACACTACAAATTGTTGTTTCGAAACATTTACTTTTCCTGCCTTGAAAAATATCAGATCAAAGTTTATAATGTATTTATATTCATCTAAAAATGTGAATAATGTGTAGAATATTAGTGCATTTCAGAGTGAAAACACACACATATAAAGGCACACACACACACACACACACACACACACACACACACACACACACACACACACACACACACACACACATACATTCATGTACACACTTTCAGGTTAATACAAACCATATGGCAAAGAAAGCACCCGAGGACCTTTTTAAAAGAGTTTAGTTTTGGATAACAATCTCATTCTGTTTTTTTATTTTTTTTTTGGAAATCTGGACTGAGTTTGCAAGAGTATCGTGTGTGTGTGTGTGTGTGTGTGTGTGTATGTGTGTGTGTGTGTGTGTGTGTGTGTTGTGTGCATGTTCTATAAAAATACATAACAGTTGAATACACATTGAGTGCATGCATGTATGTGTTTTCTTCATGTGCGTGTGTGTGTGTCTGGTAGTGATTAAGCTCCAACACATCAATGCTTTGTACTTGTCAGAAACTCAATATGGAGACACTCTTTAATCTTGAAATGAATGCGTCACTTCTCTGATTAAAATCTAACACGTATAAACTGGCTTCAGTGGCTTTTTGGAAGAGTAGAGTTTTAACACATCGAAGTCTGAAATGGATTAGCATAATGAAAATATCGGTCTCTGGTTTAAAAAAAGCTCAGATATAAAGGATTTAGTTAATGAATTGCTGCCTGACTGTAGACCATGCTTCCTCCTCATCAGCCTTACCTTTAACCCTGGGGGGCCCTGGGCTCCTGGAGTGCCGCGGTCTCCCTTCGGACCTCTTGGCCCCTGGAAAAAATAAAACAAAAAAAACAAAAAGTTGAAAGGACTTCTTAAAAATCCATCAGTTACCAATAAAAATGATAATTTACACTAACAGGAAACAAAGAACAGTTTCCATACTTGATTAAAAGAGACGTGAAAATAGAAAAAAATGATGAATGTAATGGACAATGTGCAAGCAGGCAGAATATATATATATATATACAGTATAATGTTTAACTCAAATTATTCTTTTGAACTCATTTGAAATAAATAATAAAAAAATAGAAATAGAATGAAACATTTCACAACACATGTACGTTTAAAGATATATTATTCTTACTAAGATATTAAAATGCTTTTAAATAATTTATACTATAGTCCATTTAGGCTAATTGCTGCTCATTTGGGTGATCAGTTATGACCCAAATGAGGATGGGTTCCCTGAGTCTGGTTCCTTCCTATTGGCATCTCAGGGTGTTTTTCCTTGCCACTGTCGCCGTCACCCTTGGCTTGCTCATCAGGTACAATCTGATCATTTATAATCTATACAAATTTTTACTGGCTCATACACATTTGTGAAGCTGCTTTGAGACAATGATCATTGTTAAAGGCACTATGTATATAATTTTGAATTGAATTGAGTTGAATAGACATACTTCAGGGTGCATAATTAAAGTTACGTAATTAAAATTGAAGATTAAAGTTCATCAATTTTGTCAAGTAAGAAATTTAAGATTAGAAAGAATATACAAATAACTACATAGAAAAATAAACAATGGCTGGATGATGTAATGTGACCTGACATGAGGCAATACATTACTGTTAATTATTTTTTGTATAGCACTTCATAATAGATTTTATTTATCTGACACCACAGCAAGTGATTTTTAGTGATTTTTTTTTTCACATGACATTTTTATCTATCATTCATTCATTCATCCATAATGTATTCATTCATTCATTCATCCATTATGTATACTGTCCAGGATGTATACTGTCCAGGGCTTGGAGCGTATCCCAGAAAACGTATTCAATTCAATTCAATTTTATTTGTATAGCGCTTTTAACAATTGTCATCATCGCAAAGCAGCTTTACACAATCAAAATCTAAGAAAACTTAGAGTACAATGATGGGGGGTGGGTGGGGGGTGGCTATAAGCGCGCGCACACACACACACACACACACACACACACACACACACACACACACACACACACACACACACACACACACCAATTTTACACTATGAGGACTTGCCAAAAATGCCAATCAGCCTACAAAAAGTATATCTTTGGACTGTGAGGGGAAACCTCCACATAGAGATTAGAAGTGAGATTCGGCCCAACAACCTTGGACATGGAGGCTTAGAGGATAGCTCTGTTGGCACACACCTCCATCATCTATATAGTAATATTATATGTTGTGAAATGTCTGCGAAAGTCAATAAACTAAAAACTGTCATCCATTCACCAGCCTTAACTGTTTTCCCATTTGAATGCAATGCAAAAACACAGTTTATTATATTACAGAGAAACCATAAAGCTTAAACATCTCCATCCTGAAGAATATCCTCTGCCAAAACATAAAAAGCTCTAATTTAATACAAAGGACTAAAACTAGAAACTCCTTCCCCAAATGATGAACAAACATCAGTACAGTACTTAACAAAAATTTTATCCTTAGCAACAATTTCTCTTTTTATGTAATAACACATTTTAAATTAGCTTATTATTTTTAGATTAATCCCTATAAATGAGTTGTTACTGTAGAAACAATAAGATATGAGAATGAGTGCATTAGTATAAACCTGTGATATAAATTATATATAATGCAGCACTTTTATAACTGCTGCTATAGAAAATTGCACTAAAGGAAAACACCTTTTCAGATTAGAAAAATTAATAGCTCTGTTGCATAAATTATTTCAAGAAACAGGCATATGTTTTATTTTTGCCTTTCATGTATAAACAGTATATTTATCCTAAACTTGAATCTCTTATTAATTTCCATATACTACACTACCTGAACACCGTAACTGAGTAGAGAGTAAAAAAAAACAAAAAAAAAACAGTGTTTTTTCCCCCACTCCCCAGCCTAAGAACCCAGCTGGATCTATTATCTTCAATCACATGCTTTGTATCTGATCTCTTAAAAGAGTTTTAAACATGAAATTAAACTTCATAGATGTGAGACTCTAGACTCCTGACTGTTCCTCTGAAATACAGCACCAGAAGATATTTTCCTCAGTGTGAAATTGGAGCCTTTGAGTTTTTATACCGGGGAAGAGAAGACTGTGTCTAGGTCAAATACAGACTGGAAACTCGAACTGATTAGATTTAATGATGTTCTTCTTTTTTATCCTCCTTGTTTTGCTCCACACTTTGTCCAGGCAGCAGGGCTTTGAAGGAAGTCATCAGTAATGCATTGAGATCATTAGGAGCAATGTTTACTGTTACACAAAGACTTTTCACACACACTCACTCAGGATTAGTGAGTCACAGTGTTTTTCTCCTCACAAGTTTACACAGCCTCACGGATTGGTCTCAAAAATACTGAACAGAATAAGAAACGAGTAAGACTACTACTAGTTCAGCTTACAGTACAAGGCAAATCAAAGCTTCTTCTTATAATATGTATATAATGTAACTGTATAACTGTAAAGCATACACTCCACATGGAAAGATTTTGAAATGTGATATTTTAAGTTAGATAAGTTTTCTGTGAGCTTATTACCCCAGTGTCACTGCTTTGTAACAGTCAGAGCTGAAGCCGTAACATTTTTATTTAAACATGAAACTTTTTCAACATTTTATTACCTGATAAATATTTGATACAAATACAATGTAGTTGAGCGATAGAGAGATGCACGTATACAGTATGAGGACAGCAGGTCATAAGATCTCTAAAACACAGGTTATAACACTAAAAACGTGCAAAATGTGGCTTATAGGCATTTATGAGGATGCTCAAGAGTGTATCTGCTCTATGCTTTAAATTAAAGAATTAGAAATAAACTAACTGTTTTTGGAGCTTTCTGACACGTATCAGAAACTCTTCCGGACAGAAGTGTTTGCAGTTTCGATTATTGGTAGCATACATTTATATACATTTCAAATCCCACGACCACCAAGTTGTCCCATTGGGCCCTTGAGCAAGGCCCTTAACCCTCAACTGCTCAGATGTACATTGAGATAAAAATGTAAGTCGCTCGATAAGAGCCTCTGCCAAATGCAATACTGTACTGAAATTTGGCAGATGCCCTTATATAGAGTGACTTACTGTACATTTTTAACCCTTTAGTCATCTGAGCAGTTGAAGGTTAAGGGCCTTAAGGGGTTTAAACGTGGGACATTCCGATCACTGACACTTATAAAAGTGCTTTGAAGTTTCTCTGGTTACCAGGTTATTAACTAAGTACCATCAGTCAAATAATGGTGTGTGTAGGGGGGGGATGCATGTCTTCCTCAATCCCTGAGAAATGGTGGGATCAGCTGAGCAGTATTCAGTATCCAGTGCAGAATTTTTCAGAATAGACTGCTGAAATCTTCAGCTTCTATAATCTTCAGCAGAATATAATTCTTTAATTCAGCTATAATTCTATAATTCAGCTTCTATAATCTTCAGCAGAATAGACTGCTGAAGATTATAGCTTCTATAACAAAATTAATGAGATGACCTGTCCTGTCTGTCCACTGAACGTGCTACTTCTAAAGATAAAATAATAATGCACAGCTACACTTCCATATAGCGGTTCTCTAAAGGTTTGGTCAAATTCCCATGAACAGTTTAGGTGGAGGTGTGGATAGAAGAGATGTGTGACGAGAATGACACCGAAGCAAGACAACGAATGGTGATTTCTATGCATATCAGGTAGAATAACACAGTCAAATAGCTAGTGCACATCTACAGTGTTAAACATCAACTGTAAAAGCTAATTGTCCAGGACACTAACTTCATTAGTTATACATGAACTGTAGAATATAGCAGTTAAACCCTGCACTGTCGTTATGGAGAAGAATAAGTTCAGTGAGAAAACTAAACAGGAGCATCATAGCAAATCATTCTCAGAGCACACATAAAGCTGTAGTCCTGAATCAAAGTGCCACCTTGTGGCGATGTTTGGTATTACTTCTGATTGTTAGAGGATAATGGATGAGATTAAATTGAAAAACACAACATTTATAAGAAACTGCGTTTTGACAAAGTACTGTGCAAGTTTGGTCAAATTTCTATACATACATATATATATATATATGTATATATATATATATATATATATATATATATATTTTTTTTTTTATAATAATAATAATAAGAAGAAGAAGAAAAAATATATTTACATATAATTTATTTGAAAATAAGCACATCCATGCTTCCTAACAAGTTCTGTAAAGGTTTGGTCAAATTTGTTTAGGAGGACATGCAGAGAAAAAAGAATATGGGACAACAACAAAAGATAGTGACTTTGCCACCACGAGACGATGGATAGTGATCCCTGTCATCTACTTCACACTTCCAAGAAGATGAAACAACAATGAGAATCATCTGTTTTGCAGGTATTTCACAGTATTAAATCTAACTATAAATAAATACTTTTTTACTTTTTTATATTATCTCTCTTTATATAGAAATGTACTCACCAGAGGACCTTGAGGTTCAAAAAGCCCTGTGACATTGTAAACGCCCTCAGTATCGTTCAGCAATAACTGGTAAACAGATAGATACAGAAATATTTGCAGAATTTCTCAATTTACAGTAGGTTATAATCTAGATGCACGTTAAAATAAATAAACTCACATCCTGAAGGTTGATAACATGTCCCGGTGGCCCAGGTGGCCCTGGAGGACCAGGAAGACTGACTCCATCTAGACCTCTTTCTCCCTAAACAGATGAATGTTTTCATGATTAGAGCTGAAATACAGCAAGCCTAAATAGAGACACAGATACCATATACAGGATGTTTAAGAGCATACCTTCTCACCCCTTTCACCTTTCTCTCCTTTCTCTCCCTGTAGGAAAACAACAAAATAAAAAAAGAGAGAATAACATTTAACTATGTTCTGTTTGGAGCATAGTGTAACATTTCAAAGCAGGTTAAAAGGTTTAAACTCATAAAGATGATAAGAGCTCTGAAATTTGAACAAGTGCTGTAAATATCAAATATAACTGCACACCCACTTTAATAGGAACATCCAAACCCATATCCACAGTACAGTAGGTCACAGCTTTGGTCATTCAACACCAGAATAAGTGAAAAAGCATAGCTTTACAATAACAATAAGTTTGTTAACTTTTATTTTTTTTAAAAAGGGGGGAAAAAAAACATCCAGTGAGCAACTGTTCTTTAAGCCAAAATAGCTGTTATTGTGAAAAGTCAGAGGAGAATTGTCATACTGATCGGCTGAACATGATGATACTGAACAGGCTTATAGTGACTTAAATAATGCTCTTTACAAATGCAGTGAGTATAAAAGCATCGCTGAACACACAATACAAGAGACATAGAGGAACAGGGGCTACCACAACGAGAACTGTTCAGCCAGGAATGTGACAGAGTGGGACTGAGCTCAAAGGCTCACCAAAACTAGACAGTTAAAGTTTGAAAAAATGTCATCTGCTTTTGTCCCTGTTTTTACCTGTGCACATTCAATGTATTTCCACCTACAGAACTGTGATTTACTGGATGTTTTCGCACCATTCTTTTTATATCGTGTGTGTGAAAGGAGAACCAAGGAAATCAGCACGTAATGAACCACTCAAACCAGCCAGCCTGCCTCAATCAAACTTACTGACATCATGTTTTTTTTTTGTCCATTCTATTTTTTGATGTAAACATTGACTGTATATTGATTAACCTGTATATTGATGATTTTATGTACTGACCAGCTGGCACATTATTGCTAATTGGATAACTGCATGAACGAGCGGGTGTACAGACAGATGGTGAGTGTTAAACCATTCTAATATCACAGCTTATGCATCTCTAATGTTTCTGGCAGATTTTGTGCATCCTAAGCACAAAAAAAGTAATATATATAGCTGAAGTTTTTTATTTTTTACAAAGTTTTGCTTAAAGATCAGGAAGTACTGACATTTTTTCCAGGAAGTCCAGGAAGTCCAGGTCTCCCTTCAGGTCCAACAGGACCAGGCTCCCCCTAGAGGCACATATGAGAAGTAATCATCAGAAAATCATTCTTTGCTAACGCTAATCACGTTTAATTTAATATAAAGCATATATTTTCAGACTGCATATACTGTAAATATAAAGGCTGCATGAGTCTTGCCAAAAATGTGAATCACGATTTTTCTCCATTGGAATTGAGATCAAGATTCTCTCACATGATTCTCATCAGCATAAGATAAATTTCACAGGGTTTGTTAGGTAGTTTATAATTAAATACATAGTTTACAGTGTAGAATTTATTGTTGTCCAAGGTTTTACAGTATTGCCCAGTCTTAGCATACTTCTAGTATACTTCTCTTTAGCTTTCGATTTGCTCTTAGAGCCTCTGGGTAACAGCTAGAATCAACACGTCAGGTTTAATTTACGAACACATTAAATTCACAATTAGAACCGTACATTTCTGTTTCTGATCAGAAAGTTGTATATATTTTAGTTTTTTATGTATGTGTTTTTGAGGCATTTACCTGCTGATAAAAATAATAAATGTGTAATATATTATATACTGTAAATAATAATGATATCAACTTGTAAGATACATGATCTCTGGCCTGATTGATGAATTAATAGTGTTTTGTTTTACACTGTGTAAGTGTGACCAATGAATGTGACTGATATGGCAATCTGGAACTGTAAAGTACATAAGTGAACATGTGAATGCAGCGTGATCTATAGTAAAAGCTGGAAAATACATGCAAGTGAATTGCCATCCTTCAGAAATGAGATTGCAGGTACTTATAAATTGAGATCATGATGGAGTTTTTTTCTTCGATTAATCGTGCAGCTCTCATATACACATATATGAAAATATTTTGCACTAAGTTTGCTTAAATCAATGATATATATAGTGTATACAATATATTGAAGCAAAATCTTTGTGGAACATGTGCTAAATACAGACAGGCCTTTCTATTAAAACGTCCCGATATAGCTCAATGGCAACATGCAAAACAATACATATGTCAATCAGAAGCCACTAGACGCTATTTTAAATCAAGAACTTGATATTGAATTCAAGATCATCCACTGCTTAATGAATATAAAGGACGGGTTAAATATGATTAGTGAGTACTTCTGACCACAGCAGATGTGTTGTTTGATCTTTTTTTTTTTTTGCCCAATAAGGATTATTACAGTAAGTAAAATTAAATAATAATGGGAAGCAAATGGGTGGGAGCCACAGACTTCCTCTGGCAATGAGGATCAGGAAACGCTCGGCCTCATTTATCAAATGTCATCATGTGAGCTCAGTCTATGTTTGTGCACAAGAAAGAGAGAAATGAGAATCTCAACTGGAATTTACCAATCATAAATCACAGATGGTCATATCATCTGCAGATAATAAAATACTCAGTTGGCTGGGTTATGACAGAAAGAGGAGAAAGTGAAATCATTTGTCTTAAAAAATGAGACTGGCTAGCCAACTAATAAGACTGGTTCCAGTTTCTAGGTTCATAATATATAGGACAGTTTGATCAAAAATGAGTTAATCCCAAACATCTCATTACTGTACTTTTATTCTCTTATTATTATTATTAGTTTTTTTATCTAAATACAAAAATATTACATCTTAGCAAGTGAAAAAATACCTGTAATAGAAATGATATAGTTTATATAATCAAGGTTTTGGAATGGCCTAGTCAAGTCCAGACCTCAACCCAACTGAAATGCTGTGGCGGGAGCTTAAGAGAGCTGAAGCAATGTTGTAAAGAAGAACAGGCCAAAACAATGTGAGTGATAAAGTCATACAGGAAACTATTACAATAAGTTATTACAGCTAAGGGTGGATCTAGAAGCTATTGAATCATGGGGTACTTATTATTGCCCACATGTTTTTTTCCCCCTTTTGGCTTTATTTTTGTTAAATAAATCATGGCATGATGAAAAAAGTTAGATGTTGCTGTTTGTCTGAGATAGTACTTTTTTATATGATTTTTGATAGATGATTTTTATTAGGCTTGTACACATAAAAACACTAACTTTTACACGACTGTATATTATGACACCATAAATTATCCAGCTAGATTCAAGATATTATCACTTGCTAAGATGTAATTTTTTGCCCCTCGCCTTTTTTCTTGCCAGCAATGAATATACAGTACTGTATACACACAAACTGAAAGCTTTGAAATCTTGTTTAGGAAAAACTTCTGATTTTGAAACTAGTTTTTAAATATAAAGTCTAGTGAATACATTCATAAAGTGTGTGTTAATGGGTTTAAAATATTTCCGTCCTGCTTAGCTTAGTTATTAATAGAGATTGTAAGATGATTTAGTGAAAACCAGACTTAAAAAACTAATAAATTGAACAGGATTCTCCTCTATAAAATCCCAGCCTTCTAACCATCAAAACATTTGCTAAAATCAATGTAATATGCTGTGTAATATTGGGCTGTCAATTTGAAAATCCAATTATAATACAGTGCCTGGTCAAAAAGAGTCACTCACTCTTAGGGTGCCTTTGACCATCTTTGCCTTTGATTACAGTATGCTATGCTCATGTTCCCAGAACAGGACGCAAACTCTTTCACAGTTTGCGTCCTGGAATACTGTATGGTCGTGCCATCATGGAATAAAAAAATCAATCAGCTGATGGGATAACTGGGTTACATTCATACATTTGGTTTCATTCAGTAAATGTAGGTCAAAAGCTGACTTAATTTTATTGCCACATCCCTCATACCCTGATGCACTCATTACTTTGAAATAGGGCGACTCTGGACTCATCAGACCACATAACCTTTTAACTTACTTTAAAGTCCAACCTTTATGCTCTCTAGTAAATTTAAACCTTTTTTTAAATTAGCCTCACTAACAAGTGGTTTTCTTATGCCCAAACAGCTGTTTATCCCCAATCATGTGAGCTCTCATCACATTGTGTGTGGATGTGAATTTTTTTTTACTTTCACTAATAAACCTAGCTGTGATTTCTACTGTTGATTTTTTTTTTATGATGCAACTTTACTAAGAATTTAATCATCTCCGTTTACAATCATTCATTTCTCCTACAAAACTAAGTTATTCAGCGCTATCCTTCTAGGCTTTAATAATGCATTGGAGTGTTCCAGCAATTTCAAATGTCCTAATGTTGTGTATTCTGCCTGACACAGGTCAATAACAGTGACCCTGACAGAACAGTGATTTTCTGTCATTTTCTTTCTGTGATTTTCTTTCTTTTTGTGTACTAAAGTCACAAAATGTAATTATAGGTTTCCTTAGTGAAGTTAACTGAATGTATTTCTATGCATATGTGATCATGTACTAACAGGTACTAACCTTTTCTGAAGTACCTGGAAGGCCGTTCACACCATCTTTTCCCTGAATCAGAAAAACGCAACAGATTCAATGTAGCATTTTAGGCTATGATAGACCTTCAATCCTTGATATACTTATAATTTAAAAAGCAACCCATAAAAAAATTATAATAAAAAGCATTAAAATCAGTTTCTGTATTTCAAAAAATAGGTAAATCCACCTTTGGTCCTGGGGGCCCAGGCAAACCAGGAAGGCCCTGCATAAGAATAGGATTACTTTTGTAAAGTTTGTGAAGAAACATAAACTCGTAACCAACTGCAACTTAAATAGCCGAAGAGACATAATATTTCCACTAGATTACTTAAAATGCACCTACAGGAGGCCCTCTAGGGACAGTTGGCCCAAATCCACTGCTTCCACCCACTCCTGAGCCTTCAGAATCCTACACACACACACACACACACACACACACACACACACACACACACACACACACACACACACACACACACACACACACACACACACACACATAATTCCAGTGTGTTCTCCAGCTCTACTGTGGATATCAATCACTAAATATGACTTAAGGTTGGCAGAATTTATATGCTATTTTAAAGATGTTCATGTAAGCAATAAGCTTTATTCAAAACAGAATAATAAATGAGCTGTCATCAGTGCAACTAAAAAATGCTGAAGAATCTACTGATCTTTAACTGTGGTGTTCATACCAAAAATCAAAAGTGATACTGGTGGCCTCTGTTGGATTTTACATGATATTGCCTACTTAGTAGCTTTTGAGATCTGACCTACAGTACATCATAAAGTTGGTCATAAAACTCAGCATTACCTCAAAACTAAAGCGTACCGGTGGCCCTGGAGGTCCTGGAGGTCCTGGCAGGCCAGGTTCTCCCTTTCGGCCTTCTGGTCCTGCTGCCCCTGGTACTCCTGGAACTCCTGGCTCCCCTGAGTCACCCTTAAAAAGACACAAATAAAGAGCATGAGAAGGAAATAAAACATGCTTTTCCACATAGGAAAAAACAAGAAAGTAGAATAGTAACAGACGAGAGTAAAAATAACAAACTAAATGCCATACTTAAAAAAACAAAAACAAAGTATGTTTATAAACATTCATTTAACTGTTTTTATTTAACATTTATGGATTATATATATATATATATATATATATATATATATATATATATATATATATATATATATATATAATCTGTAAATATTAAATTATTAAACTACTATGGTAAATATTTTATGATCATGATGAATGTCCTCTATACAAGGTTCTTTTGCTACTACACAGTCACTGTTATGGAAAATGAATCACATTCTGAAAGTCAGATTAGAGAATTTAACAGTGCTACAGCATACTGTACATTATATTAAACATGCTATTCAAACACTCAGAGATGCATTATGAGTAGCTAAAGCACAGTATGATGTAGCACTGTTAAATTCTCTTACACACACAGTCACTGGTAGTCAATGGCATTACATGTACCTTTTGTCCTGTATTCCCCGGCAATCCATCTTCACCCTGTTAACAAGTTCACAATGGCAGTTACTTTATGGAAGTGAAAAAAGGAGAGAAGATTGAACAACTACAGCAAAAATGATTCTTTGTATATTATACCTTATCCCCTTTCTCGCCCTCTTTTCCTGGTTCACCATCTTTGCCATTAGCACCCTGTCAGAACCATGAAAACAGAATTATTACTTCCCCTCCTGCACTTGCATAATGCCAAACCTCTGGCCTTGACTGAGGCACAAAGTCCTAGACGATTATGGAGAATACTGAGAATGGAAATCCATTATACTGTTTGTACTGTTTCTTATGTTCATGATTTTTGTTTAACAAAAGACATGCTTATATCTGAAGACCGATGTGCTCTTTGGACAGGTCGCCAAATGTTTATTTCCCCAATGTATACACTGCATTATCATTAAGTCTCATTATCACAAATGCACATTTATTTTATCAGTGCCGTGTCTACTGCTTGACTCAACAGGCTTATTATAGGCTTACAGTATATATATATTATTATATCACAGGCTGCGGTGAGAGCAGCATCAATAGCTTAACATCAGTGTTAGACCTTTTGGCAGCATGTCATGAAATGGAAAGGAAAAAAAAGAAGAAAAAAAAAAGAAGGGAGATGGGCCGATTCTTAAAGGCATTGCAAATCTCCTTGTGAAGATTTTAGATTCTAGTGCAAAATTTGTATTTTATATAAGCATGAGTTCCTCCTTTTAATGCAATGCCTTTAAAATATTTATTGAGTAGTCAATTCAAAAGTAAACAAAAGTAGAATTTTTTTATAGATATTATTTGTATTATATTTGTTTTTAGAACACTAAGACTTTAAAGGTGGATGAATGGTAAAATATGTTTTTCTTAAAATGCACCACTGTGGGGAAAAAACATCTTAATATAGGTTAAAGAGTTTTAAAAAAAGAAGAACTTAAAACAGTCAGGTTGCGAAGGGCTTTATACACAGGGTCAGTAAAGATTGAGAAAGTTGCTGAGTTAAGATTGAATATTTATAGTAGGTGAAGAGTTGATTGGACTCGTATTAAAAGGCAGCTTCCCCTCAATGACACTGAAAGGTTTCATGTTCCATGAAAAGATCCAGTTCCAGTTAAATGGCATCAGAAGCGTGCATGCTCACACACACACACACACACACACACACGCACACGCACACAAATTGTTTTCCACAAATATACTATTCTTTAAGTGCTATATATTTTCTCTCAGTCACCAGGATTAAACTTAAAACATATTTCTTTTCACTTCATCCCATTGAATTTGACTGAGATAAGTCATTCAGCAGGAAATACTTTACACTTAGATCAATACTCATCTAGAGCACATTTAATTATAATTATTCTGGTAAAATCTTCTTCACAATCAGACAACACTGTTTTAAAATGAACCAGGATACACAGTTTCTGATGAATCCTGGCAAAATCCCACTTAAGGAAAGAATTATGTTCTCCATCCTCAGATATGTCACAGCCAGATAAGGTTTTGGATGAAAATCTGACACATATTATCAAGGGAGGATTTTTAAAAATCTCTGGCCAAGTTCTGGAAGGAAAATGTCAAAACCGTGTACCTATTTAAGGAAAATGTTCTGTCTGTGTGCCTCAAGGACAGACCATACAACAGGAAAGGTTACAAGTACAAAGTGCTTTTACAGGGATACACGTGCATGGCACTGTGGTAGTGTCGAGTGATTTTAGGACACTATGTTGAGATAAAGTTCCACAAAGTATTCTTCTTGTAAACTTACATATGTACTTTAAATGAAGACGAAGAGCTAAAGGCAATATCAAAGCGGAATGTAAGAATTATAGCAAAAATAATTATTTAAACCTTCTTGATTTGCATTTTTAAAATTCTATTTATAGCTTTCAATACAGAATGGAGATAGGTTGGGGTTCTTTTTTTATCAGATCTCTCATCATGCTTAAAATTCTTCCACATACAGTATACAGTGTGCATCATAATCTGTAGGTTATATGTAGCTACCTACTCCCATCCTCCCATCCAGTGCTTATGTATCATACACATGCCTATAATCCTCATGCATATCATCTCCTTTTACTGTCACCCAGAGGACTATAAGCTACTTCTACACTTACAGGCTTCACTTTTTTTTTAAAATTAATTTATACAGGTCTCCATTCCTGTCTAGAGATTTACATGTTCATGCATCTATCATTATGAGCTATGCAGCTGATACAACAAGTTTCTTGTTCCTGTAAGCCTACAAGCCCCCCCCCAAAGGATTATTGTATGTAAATAATCCAAATTTGTCATACATCATACATACCCTGAAAAATTCATCCATAAATGCACATACTGTACATATGCATGTACTGACACACTCATAAATACATTCACACACTTTGAATATATTGCATAAGCAGCAACAGAAAGCAAATGCAGTAGACCAAAGGCCAAAAGCTGAATTATTGCAAGGTGCATGCAAGTGGAACATGTTGAGGGGAAATCCTGCCTTTTGTGGCCCGCGGCTTTAATTTGCCAGCTGGGACCAAACGCTATACCTCGACTAAGTCCAGGTCTGAGCCAAGCTCAAATGCAGAGCCAGCATCAATCCTAGACTCAACATCAAATCCAGACCCAGGATCATATCCAGACCCAGGATCATATCCAGACCCAGCATCATATCCAGACCCAGGATCATATCCAGACCCAGCATCAAATCCAGAACCTGCATCAAATCCAGACCCACTAAACCCGTCATCAATTACCTGAAACACAGCATGGATCAGCTGATTCGGATGGTAAACATGCGAAAAACTGAAGCTGGGTGTTCAGCATTATTTAATCAGTCTGCAACATGTCAAGGGGCAAGGCATCCCAGTGCTTTGGCAAGGAAATGCCTAACCTACCAAATATGAGCATAGCTTCTGTTGGTTCTATTCTATTCTATATTGTGCTTCTGAATAGCATAATGGGGGGGGTGTTAGGGGGAATCAGACAGCGACGAAAACATGTTCACAGTTATAAAATATACTTTGACTTGAATAAAATTTGGAGATCTAAGGTATCTCTGCTTCTACCCGAGTTCACAATTGTGTACTTTTCCCACCGCTGCTTCGCACAGATTACAAGTCTCTGGAATGGAACTTGAAGGATGAAGATCATTCTTCCGAAAGATATTGCTTTAGTTCCTGTTTTGATTTTGAAGATAATAGTGTAATGTGCTGCACATTGCTACAAAGTTGAAGTTAAGATACTGTATGACTACAGCATTTTTAGATATGCCATATGCCATTATAACATGGCATATGGCTACAGCACATAATTTATAAAATTTCTATCCTTGTGAAAACATTCAATTAGTACTTATTGAATGAGTACACTTCCATCATGCCGAAAAAAATTCATCACAGGAGAAACATGAACAAATAGATTAACTTTGAGTCAACCTTTCTTTTCAAAAGAAAAACCATGCCAGCATGATGACACCTAAAAGAGTCACAAGAGTCTTTACATCACATTTGCAGTATGTCAGAAAAGCAAAAGAACACTTACTGGAATTCCAGGTTTACCCATCTCCCCATCTTTCCCGGCTTTCCCTGGAGGCCCTGGAGGTCCCACTGCACCAGGAGAGAGAGCTACAGGTGGGCCAGGAGGACCAGGCTTTCCTGGAGGTCCTGGAGGCCCAGGTGGACCCTGATAAAAACATATCGAATCCAATAATTTTTTTCAAAATGGCTTTTGATTATGTGTATACTGTACATAAACCTACAATTTGGAACAGCAAACCCCAACCCAACCACCAATCATCTAATGCAAAAACATATTAGAAGAGGATAAAACTCACCCTGATCACCTCAGTGTCACTGTCAAAGTCTTCGAATCCTGAACCTTCAATGGCATCCTGCATATAAAGGCAGAGAACATAAGTATCTTAATGTACAGTTTTCCCTAACAACATCACTATGCCAATCATAAGTGACTGTTTAATGGACAAAACTTCATGTAAAAAAAATTGTTTGATTTAATCATAAGTGACTGTTTAATGGACAAAACTTCATGTAAAAAAAATTTGTTTGATTTAATGTTAAACAATTCCATTCATTTACAAGAACTTTTACAAGTACCACTTATGGACAGGAGATGTTTCATGTTGAAAAAAAAAAACATTGCCCAGGTTCAGAACACAAAGTATGCTCTTCTGTTTGTTCCATAGACAATGTTGATCCCTGTACTGGGTAAACAGTGTGCACATACTACATATCGTGGTGTCGCTGGTCGTCCTGGGGGTCCTGGAAGCCCAGGTGGTCCAGGCAGACCAACTCCAGGATCACCCTGAAAAACGTAAGGTTTCAGTGGATTAGATATTTCTCAACAACACTGGTATAAAACCCAATAAAATTATCACTGCTCAGAACAGTAATCAATAATAGTGATCAGTGATCAAGTCTACTGTATACTGTGTATAGAGTATTTGTACCTTTTCCCCTTTTAATCCTGGATCACCAGGGATACCAGGGAACCCTGTAGCTCCAGTTACTCCCTACAGAGACAACCAAAGAAGTAGTAGTTATTAAAGTTTAAATTGAATGTGAGACACACATATGTGGAGCCCTTATTCTGAAAACCTGGTAAGACATTTTGATTTGGTCTAATCAGGCTCACAGGTATGAAGAAAGGTGCAGCTATTATCCTTCAATCAAACCCAAAGAAAGATCAAAGGCTTCATGTTTCAGTCTGATACAGGGTCATGCCACTTCTTAATTAATGTACCGTTCCAAACATTTAATGGGGCTGCATTTTCAACAGAATTCACTCTTTTCTGTTTTAAGCTTAGCTCTGTTGGACATATGTGAGGCATGGGGAAGTCTTAGTGTGTTTGATAGTTACTGATATCCTCACTCACTCATCATCTATACCACTTTATCCTGTCGCAGGGGTCCTGGTGTCTACCCCAGGAGACTTACAGTAGGGCACGAGGTGGGGTACACTCTGGACAGAGTGCCAATCCATTGCAGACATACACACATTCATTCATACACTATGGGCAATTGGGGAACACCAATTAGCATAATCTGCATGTTTTTGGACTGTGGCAGGAAACCGTAGCACACCCATCAAGCACGGGGAGAACATGTAAACTCCACGCACACAGAGGCGGGAACCGAACCTGGCCAGAAATTGAACCCGGACCCTGGAGGTGCAAGGCGACAGTGCTAACCATTTAGCCACCGTGCAGCCTAGTTACTGTACTGATACACACGTGGACAAAATTGTTGGTACCCTTCGGTCAATGAAAGAAAAACACATTTTCACAGAAATAACTTTAATCTGACAAAAGTAATAATAAATAAGAATTCTATGAATGTTAACCAATGAAAGTCAGACATTGCTTTTCAACCATGCTTCAACGGAATTATAAAAAAAAAATAAACTCATGGAACAGGCCTGGACAAAAATGATGGTACCCCTAACTTAATAGTTTGTTGCACAACCTTTTGAGGCAATCACTGCAATCAAACGATTCCTGTAACTGTCAAAGAGACTTCTGCACCTCTCTGCAGTTATTTTGGCCCACTCCTCATGAGCAAGCTGCTCCAGTTGTTTCCGGTTTGAAGAGTGCCTTTTCCAGACGGCATGTTTCAGCTCCTTCCAAAGATGCTCAATAGGATTGAGGTCAGGGCTCATAGAAGGCCACTTTAGAATAGTCCAATGTTTTCCTCTTAGCCATTCTTGGGTGTTTTTAGCTGTGTGTTTTGGGTCATTGTCCTGTTGCAAGACCCATGACCTGCGACTGAGACCCAGCTTTCTGACACCGGCCAGCACATTTCTCTCTAGAATCCCTTGATAGTCTTGAGATTTCATTGTACCCTGCACAGATTCAAGACACCCTGTGCCAGATGCAGCAAAGCAGCCCCAGAACATAACAGAGCCTCCTCCATGTTTCACAGTAGGGACAGTGTTCTTTTCTTGATATGCTTCATTTTTCCATCTGTGAACATAGAGCTGATGTGCCTTGGCAAAAAGTTCCATTTTTGTCTCATCTGTCCATAGGACATTCTCCCAGAAGCTTTGTGGCTTGTCAACATGTAGTTTGGCATATTCCAGTCTGGCTTTTTTATGATTTGTTTTCAACAATGGTGTCCTCCTTGGTCGTCTTCCATGTAGTCCACTTTGGCTCAAACAACGACGGATGGTGCGATCTGACACTGATGTTCCTTGAACATGAAGTTCACCTTGGATCTCTTTAGAAGTCGTTTTGGGCTCCTTTGTTACCATTCGGATTATCCGTCTCTTTGATTTGTCATCAATTTTTTCGCCTACGGCCACGTCCACGGGGGTTTGCTACAGTCCCATGGATCTTAAATTTCTGAATAATATGTGCAACTGTAGTCACAGGAACATCTAGCTGCTTGGAGATGGTCTCATAGCCTTTACCTTTAACATGCTTGTCTATAATTTTCTTTCGAATCTCCTGAGACAACTCTTTCCTTCGCTTCCTCTGGTCCATGTTGAGTGTGGTACATACCATGTCACCAAACAACACAGTGACTACCTGGAGCCCTATATATAGGCCCACTGACTGATTACAAGATTGTAGACACCTACAATGCTAATTAGTGGACACACCTTGAATTAACATGTCCCTTTGGTCACATTATTTTCAGTATTTTCTAGGGGTACCATAATTTTTGTCCAGGCCTGTTCCATGAGTTTATTTTAAAAAAAAATTCTGTTGAAGCATGGTTGAAAAGCAATATCTGACTTTCATTGGTTAACATTCATAGAATTTTTTAAAATTATTACTTTTGTCAGATTAAAGTTATTTCTGTGACCATTGTGAGTTTTTCTTTCATTGACCGAAGGGTACCAACAATTTTGTCCACGTGTGTATATCATATATTAATTTGTTTTCATGAGTAATTGTAATTACAAAACGTAGGAAAGAGAGAATGAGTGGAAGAGTGTCTTCATTCATCGCCGCAGTGACTTTGCTTATGTGGCAGGATGAGTGACACTCTTCCTACTGGCATTTGATTGGCTGGCTGCTCAGTGTTTGTCCTACCATAGGGCAGGGGAGGCCTATATAAAGCGAATAGTAATGTAGGTTGGGTTATGGGTCCTGTCCCTTTTCATTTGTGTCTGGTGTCATGGTTGGTCATTAACCAGGTATGTGGGTTTCTATTGGCTGAATTGAGAGTTACACATGGAAGCTTACATTAGCGTATCTCTTATAGGATTGCCTAATGAAGGAGCCTCGTGGATTGCGCTTGTGCTACGGGGGAACTACTGCAAGACGCTGCTGTTTTGCTTTTAAGTTTTACCTTAAAGTTGTGTTTTAATGGAGACTTTCGATTGAGTTTTATGGAGTAGGACGTGAGTTTGGGAGCTCCCGCCGATTTCGATTAAAATTGTTATTCATTCGCGCTTTGTGGCCATAATTGTAGTCCTGTTTTATTCTCTAGTTCGTTGGGTTTTGAAGTTTTACTCGATACTGTGTAAAATGGCAGCAAAAAATATTAAAACTCGCAGTACTATTCAAACACAACTGAGGCCTAGTTTGCAAACCATGACCACATCCTCGGGTGAGTCTTCCTCACCTGTAAAGCCCCCTTCGGGCCAAGCTAATCCCGATATGGAGGCTCTTAAGGTCGAGTTGCTGGGCTCGCTGAGGAAGGATATCGCGGATATTTTAAAAAAAGAACTTCAAGATACTCTCGGTGAGGCTTTGTCTACCATTAACTCCGACTTGCAAGCAGTGAAGACGCAGCTGGCGATTGATAAAGCTGCTAGTGATGCTACCGTGTCCGAGCTAAAAGCTACGGTCAGAGAGATGGAGCACGCACTTACTGTGTGCTCGGATGATATAACTGAGATGAAAAATACTATCAAGTGCCTCACAGCTAACGTAGCCAAGCTGGAAAATAAATGTGAAGACTTGAAATCCAGGACGCGGCGTAACAATGTTAGGATAGTGGGAGTAGCGGAGGGCCCTGAAACGTGCACCACTGCAGCCGTGGCGTCCTTGTTAAAGGAAGCGTTTAATCTGGAGAAGGAGCCGCTTTTGGACCGTTCCCACTGGACCCTCCAACCCACACCCAAGCCCGGTGACCGTCCACGAGCCATTGTATGCAGATTTCATTACCACAGCGACTGTGTTGACATTTTACGGCGCGCTAGAGAACGCCGACAGATTAAAGTTGGAGAGCAGACCATCTCGGTCTTTCCTGACTACACTGCCAAGATTGCACGTGCTCGGGCTGCATTCAACACGGTCAGGCAGCAACTCCGTGGCACTGAAGGTGTTCGGTATGGCCCGTTTCATTCAGAGCGACTTCGCATCACGTATAAGGGTGTTGAGAAGAACTTTGTTTCAGCGGAGGAAGCCAGTGGTTATGTTAAAACTTTGATTTCTGGGTGAGCCTCAATAGCCCGTCAGTTTGGTGCGGTAATGCTGCTAAGTATTTACTCTCATTAGGTTTAATTGTCCCATCTCGGCTCTTTACGACCACTGGCATTTTGGTTGTTGTGGTGTTTATTTTTCCATTTGAATGGTTAATAGTAATATAGATCCCGGCATTGCTGGGTCAGGCATGCCTCTTAGATTCATTAGTTGGAATATCAGAGGTATGGGTAACCCTGTTAAGAGATCTAAGGTTTTCACACACTTGAAACGTCTAAATTCTGATATTGCATTTTTACAGGAGACTCACCTTCGCACTAAAGATCATAATAGGTTACATTGCCCTTGGGTAGGTCGGATCTTTCACTCAAACTTTAATTCGAAAGCTAGAGGAGTTGCTATTCTCATTAATAATAAAGTTCAATTCTTATCGACTAATGTTATCGCTGACAGGAATGGCAGATACATCATTGTTGCTGGTACACTAATGCAACAAAAGGTTTTATTGGTAAATGTATATGCCCCGAACTTTGATTCGCTAATAGGTTGCTGAGTAATATCCCCTTCTTGAATACTCATTTATTGATCCTCGGTGGAGATCTGAATTGTGTTTTTGATCCAATCTTGGATCGATCTAATCCTCGTAATCTGACTCAATCATCTATGTCCAAAATATTCTTAGATTTTATGAAACAGAACGATCTTATTGATCGCAATCCTTCAATCAAAAAATGTTCTTTTTTCTCCCAGGTGCACCATTCTTATTCCAGGATTGATTACTTTTTTATTGACAGAACTCTTAATCCGCATGTTAGTTCTTCTGATTATTCTGGTATTGTAATATCTGATCATTCACCTCTGTTATTGGATATTCACTTTTCTACCTATAAACATAGCCCACCACTTTGGAGATTTAACTCTCTTCTTTTGGCAGATGAAGAATTTTATAGGTATAATTCTTATATGTAAGAATTTCAAGATCTATTGAGGAGTTTTTGTCCTTCAATCAAAACGATTCAGTTTCATATTCATTGCTATGGGAGACACTTAAATGCCACCTGAGAGGTCAAATCATATCGTATTCTGCTCTTGTTAATAAAAAGATTAATGCTAGGCTTAAAGAACTTACAACGGCGATTAGTAACCTTGACCAAAGTTATACACTGAACCCCTCTCCAGAATTACTGAAGCAGCGTCTTGATTTGCAAGCAGACTTCAATCTTATGTCAACTAAAGAGGCAGAGCGCTTGTTATTACGCAGTCGTGGCTTGTATTATGAATATGGCGACAAGGCAAGTCGCTTGTTGGCACATCAACTACGACGACAAGCCACTTTGCGTTTGATACCTAGTATTAAAACCACTTATGATACTATTACTACTGATCCCTTGCAAATTAATTCTACCTTTAAAACATTTTACTCTTTGTTATACAAGTCTGAATCTCCTATGGACAAAGCTAAAATGAACAAATTTATTTATAATCTTTCAAATCCTGTTATTGATACTAATATTGCCGGGCAATTGGACTCCCCATTTTCCGTGGAAGAAGTATTAAATGCTATTACAGCTATGCAGTCTAATAAAGCCCCAGGCCCTGATGGGTTTCCAATTGAATTTTATAAAAAATTTATTAGTAAATTGACTCCATTGCTTTTATCTGTGTTTGATGAATCCTTGGAAAGGGGTTCATTACCACCAACTTTCACACAAGCCACTATAGCACTACTTCTCAAAAGTGACAAAGATCCAACTTCTTGTGGTTCCTACAGACCATTATCTCTGCTTAATGCTGATACAAAGGTGTTGGCAAAAGTAATTGCATCTCGCCTAGAGGATGTGCTTCCTCATATTATATCGGAAGAGCAGAATGGCTTTATAAAGGGACGTCAATTGTTTTTTAATACCCGTACACTCTTTAATGTTATTTACTCAAAACATTCATCTAAATCTCCTGAACTTGTGATTTCTTTAGATGCTGAAAAGGCTTTCGATAGGGTGGAGTGGGAGTACTTGTTTGCAGACTTAAAGAAATTTGGATTTGGTGATAAATTTATTTCTTGCATTCGGCTTCTTTATTCGTCCCCTAAAGCTAGTGTTCGTACTAATGATGTTTATTCTGATTATTTTTCTCTGGGTCGTGGATGTCGTCAAGGTTGCCCTCTGTCACCTTTACTCTTTGCCATCGCCATCGAGCCTCTGTCTATCACATTGAGATCTTCCTCTGTATTCAAGGGAATCATCCGTAATGGAACTGAATATAAATTATCATTGTATGCGGATGATTTGTTATTATACATAACTGATCCTGCACTCTCCATCCCTGCTGTTTTAGGTATTCTGGAGAACTTCAGCTCGTTTTCAGGTTATAGATTAAATTTGGGGAAAAGTGAGTGTTTTCCCCTTAATTCGGCTGCATGTCATCTTCAACAGTTCGATCTAACCTTTCGGTTTAGTCCATCGGGGTTTAAATACTTGGGGATTAATGTGACTCGTTCTTTATCTGGCCTTAAATCAGCTAATTTTACTCCCCTTATATGAAGGATTACATCTGATATTCAAAGATGGGGTAATCTCTCCCTTTCATTAATCTGTAAGATTAATGTTGTTAAAATGAATATCTTAACAAAATTTTTATTTCTAGCTTACTATTGGGCCACTCACATCCATAAACTTTGCTATTGGCTAAAATCTTCTGTCTCCTCTTGGTGTAAATTGGAGCTATCATCCTGTAAGGGATCTTCAATACTGGCTCTGCTCTGTTCCTCTTTACCCATAAAACCCTCTCTGTATACTGATAATCAGGTGGTTCTTAACACACTTAGGATCTGGTTTCAGTTTAGAAGGCACTTTAAATTCATAATGCCATCTTCTTCGGGTCCTCTAAACGACAATCATTTGTTTCCCTCATCACTCCTGGACTCGACATTCTCAGTGTGGTGTGACAAGGGTATAAAACAATTTAAACATTTATATGTGAATGGTGTCTTCGATAGTTTTTCCAATTTGTCGTCACGTTATGGTCTCCCAATTACTCATCTGTTTCGCTATTTTCAAATTCGAAATTTTGTTGCCAAGTGTTTCCCTAATTTCCCCTCTTTACCTCCAGAGCAGTAGTGGGAAACTATGCTATCACTTATCCCTTATCATAGAGGAACCATTTCGAAACTCTATAATACTATCCTGTCTCTTAGTAACCACTCAAATGTTAAGCTTAAGCGTACATGGGAGGGGGAACTAGGAATTCAAATACAGGAGGAGTCCTGGGAACAGGCTATAGAGAGGGTACGGTCTTCCACCTCTTGTGCTCGTCTTGGACTTATTCAGTTTAAGGTCATACACAGGGCACATTTTTCTAAGTCAAGACTTTCAGAATTGTATCCGGCAGTGGAAAACAAATGTGATAAATGCAATGGCTCTCCCTGTCACCTTAGTCACATGTTTTTTCTGTGTCCTAAGCTGGAGGATTTCTGGACAGGTTATTTTGACATTATGTCAACTGTTGTTGGGGTAACTCTTCAACCTTGTCCTCTGATTGCTATATTTGGGATTCCTGATTGCTCACTATCACTTAATTCTATACAAAAGGATATTATAGCTTTCACGTCCTTATTAGCAAGGCGTCTGTTATTGTTGCATTGGAAGTCTGCTAAATATCCTCCTATCTCCCAATGGCTTACGGATGTCATGTTTTTTTTTTTAACTTGAAAAGATTAAATACACGTTGAGAGAATGTATGGGGGGTTGGTTGTTCTTTGTTTGTTTTGTTGAGTGTGTTATATATATTTATTTATTTAGGAAAATGAAGAAATGTAAATTGTATTTTTATAAGTGCAAGTACTGTATTGTTTTCTTTTTTCAACAAAAATATTTTGGAAAAAAAAAGTTTTAATGTTTGTCTTAGTTTTTTTTTTTACCTTGTTGTCTTTTGTTTTGTTGGTTTCTTGTTTAGCTTTAATGCTAAGTGTTGCACTGGTTGCATCAAAGTTTTGCTTTGTGTATTTGTTTTCTAACTTGTGTGCGTAATTGGAGTTGTGAATGTATGCATGCTGGGATAATGGCGTGCTTGTGTGTGGGTTCATGTTTGTTGTGTTTATGGTATTTCCTGTTCAAGTGCAGAATTTGATTTCTGTTGGTACATGAGCCGAGTGCCTAAGGCAGGGATGAAGTCCTGGTGTCAGTGTTTTGTGTGTCACTGGTTGAAGTGGAGGGTGCTTTGGTGTGCCTACTGTAGGCCTCGGTTCTGGTACCTAAAGTGTCATATATACATTGTAGCTCCCAGTGATCGTTTATTTTCTTTTTATGTAAGTCATTTGTTTGCGAGATATTTTGTAATAAAATTTATTTTCTGATATCCATGTCTCCCGCCTTGTTCCTTGTGAACCTGTGTGGCCTACAAAGAGATTTCCTTAGTTAAGGTCCCTGGGCCTTACCCAGGGTGGCGTAATCTGATTTTTACCTCTTTGTAAATCTTACAATTCCTCAGCGCTTCGCCACACTTGTACAGTACATCTTCATTAACTGTCTTTGGAGTAGCTTAAGCTGTGTCACAATGAACCCAGAACTTGTCCAGTCTTACAGTCTACCTGTGACATGTTTTGTGAGTCGTTATCTCAAACTTGTACTTAAATACATTTCAAGCTGAAATCGAAGTGAACCAAATTATACTCACTGGTTGTCCATCTTCTCCACGACTACCCTGAAAAATGAGACAGCATTTATTTAAAATTCTAAATTCAGAAGATGAACACATCTATTCTATTTCTAAAATCTTATCCATTATGCCAAAAAAGAGTTATAATGTGTAGCTATTTGTCATGCATCCAGGTTGATAGAATCAAACTGATATTGTACATGTAGCTCTGTCACTGAACATATAAACAGGTGCAATATGACAGACAGCTGCAGATTTAAATCTTACTAATCATGCGAACTAATGACTAATGGTTACCAGGTTAAGTTTGCTTGAAACATGATTTACTGTACATGCCCCGAAGCAAGCATGAAGTCCCACATGATAATGTCTAATTTATGTTGCATGATGAAAATCTAGTCATTATATTTTGTCACATTTCCAGTATGTTTTACCACAAATACCTTGAATAAGGTTCCAGTTATTGGTAATACGGTTGTTTATTTATGATGCCCAACTCTAATGAAAGCACATGGGTGTACCTCGTTATTGTACTTAAATATGTTAGTACTTTTAATTGAGTAGTAACAATTTAGGAACCTTTACTTTCTACTCGACTACAGTCGTGGCCAAAAGTTTTGAGAATGACACAAATATTAGTTTACACAAAGTTTGCTGCTAAACTGCTTTTAGATCTTTGTTTCAGTTGTTTCTGTGATGTACTGAAATATAATTACAAGCACTTCATACGTTTCAAAGGCTTTTATCGACAATTACATGACATTTATACAAAGAGTCAGTATTTGCAGTGTTGGCGCTTCTTTTTCAGGACCTCTGCAATTCGACTGGGCTGCTCTCAATCAGCTTCTGAGCCAAATCCTGACTGATAGCAACCCATTCTTTCATAATCACTTCTTGGAGAATTAGTGGGTTTTTGTTTGTCCACCCGCCTCTTGAGGATTGACCACAAGTTCTCAATGGGATTAAGATCTGGGGAGTTTCCTGGCCATGGACCCAAAATTTCAACGTTTTGGTCCCCGAGCCACTTAGTTATCACTTTTGCCTTATGGCACGGTGCTCCATCGTGCTGGAAAATGCATTGTTCTTCACCGAACTGTTGTTGGATTGTTGGAAGAAGTTGCTGTTGGAGGGTGTTTTGGTACCATTCTTTATTCATTGCGGTGTTTTTGGGCAAAATTGTGAGTGAGCCCACTCCCTTGGATGAGAAGCAACCCCACACATGACTGGTCTCAGGATGCTTTACTGTTGGCATGACACAGACAGGACTGATGGTAGCGCTCACCTCTTCTTCTCCAGACAAGCCTTTTTCCAGATGCCCCAAACAAATCTGAAAGAGGCTTCTTCCGAGAATATGACTTTGCCCCAGTCCTCAGCAGTCCATTCGCCATACTTTTTGCAGAAGATCAATCTGTCCCTGATGTTTTTTTTGGAGAGAAGTGGCTTCTTTGCTGCCCTTCTTGACACCAGGCCATCTTCCAAAAGCCTTTGCCTCACTGTGCGTGCAGATGCGCTCACACCTGCCTGCTGCCATTCCTGAGCAAGCTCTGCACTGGTGCCACTCCGATCACGCAGCTGAATCCTCTTTAGGAGACGATCCTGGCGCTTGCTGGACTTTCTTGGATGCCCTGAAGCCTTCTTAACAAGAATTGAACCTCTTTCCTTGAAGTTCTTGATGATCCTATAAATTGTTGATTTAGGTGCAATCTTAGTAGCCACAATATCCTTGCCTGTGAAGCCATTCTTATGCAGCGCAATGATGGCTGCATCACCCTCCTTTTAACATGTCAAGTCTGCCATTCTAACCCAATCAGCCTGACATAATGATCTCCAGTCTTGTGCTCGTCAACATTCTCACCTGAGTTAACAAGACGATTACTGAAATGATCTCAGCAGGTCCTTTAATGACAGTGAAATGCAGTGGAAAGTTTTTTTTTTTCGGGATTAAGTTAATTTTCATGGCAAAGAAGGACTATGCAATTCATCTGATCACTCTTCATAACATTCTGGAGTATATGCAAATTGCTATTATAAAAACTTAAGCAGCAACTTTTCCAATTTACAATATTTATGTAATTCTCAAAACTTTTGGCCGCGACTGTACAATTGTGAAGAAATTCTGTACATTTTACTTGAACATATTTTTATTGCTAGCAGGTGAAACTTTCAATTTTGCATGTTCAACCTAAATTTGTAATAAAAGTATGTGCTCTTTTGCGAATTAATACAGAAGCCACACTCTTTGCCACTAACAGACTATTACGCCTAACTGATGTTGGAAGATCATTTGTCTTTTCACTCTGAAGCACCCAATCATATGCCAGGTTTTTTAAATTGAGGTAGCGGAGATTGCTTACAGACACTGACCATTCTGAAACCCCCACCTCCACTGCCAGGACTGACGAAATCCCTGGCCATATTTTGATCAAATGTCAAATTTTGTTAGTGTACAGATCGGTCCCCAACAGATGAAATGTTTACTTTCTTCAACACAACCACTTAAAATAAATGCATTCCTGAATTCAAGTTTAAAGTTAAGGAACCACGTCAAGGTATGAGCTAATGTGTTACAATTTAGCCAGTTCCAGCTACAAAACAGGATTTGGTAGTACACCTGTTTCATGAATAGTTTTAGTGTTCATCATAATGGCGTAAAGAGGGAGAGAGAGAGAGAGGGAGAGAGAGAGAGAAAAATACTCATCAGCATGCTTGTTACCTCTCCCAGGGAGTCAAAGCACAGAGAGACAGAGAGGGTGAGAGAGAGAGAGAGGGATGTACTTTGTGACATTACGGCTACATTTGATACTTGTATTGGAAATCGAGTGCTTTTGTGTGATGAGTGTGAGGAGGACCAGGACTTGTGATAAGTGCATCATTGTATCAGGAGATTATAAAGAGATTACTCTCATACCCATTTTTTTGGTATTCTGCACGATCAAAAGTCCAAATTTAACTGCACAAATTTAACTTGAATACCCCTCATTCCACTTTAATTCAAGTGCAAATTTAAATGAAGTGCTTCTACTTTTCCTGGAGTAATATGTTACCTAGAGTATCAAGCATAGGATTTATGTACTTGGTCCACTTCTGGTACTTACAGGAAGGCCGTCCTTTCCTGGTGCACCTGTAGGTCCTGGTGGTCCTGGAGGGCCCCGAGCTCCTGGCTCTCCTACCCAAGATGAGATGTCACCTTTAGGGCCTAAAGAGCTTACTGTGCCTGGCAGTCCTGGACGGCCAGGTGGTCCAGGAGGTCCAGGGTCTCCTTTTTCCCCTTTATGCATTGGCACCACCAGTGGATACTCCTGAGCAAGACCAGATAACAAAATGAGTTTTATTATTTGCCTAAATTACAGTACATGACCGAGTCATATAAATATTGTCCATTACCACATAAGGTGTTTCACAATAAATGAACAATAAATGCTATTGTATTTCAAAGTATGTAAGCGCACACAAATTGGAATATTATTCCTACATTTTCTTTGTGATATACAGCTTTCTCTGTCCGGCTTGACTCTGTATACAAAAGTACAAAGAAGGAATAATATCAATATACATCAACACTGAAGGCAATCAATTAAACCACAGGTGAATGGATCGTTATGTTTTTCAGTATGCCAGAATCATACCTGTATAAATAACTGAAACGAAATGTCAATATAAAATATACTTTATATTTAATTCAAATTAGGGCATCCAAAATGCCCAAACACTCAATAAATACCTTATAAGCATAATGTACTTGAGTAAATATTAAATATTTATATCTGCATTTGAGTTAATTTTGTAGAATTTTGCCCATACATTTTGACAATAAAATAAAAATCTCTACAACCAATGACATAAAATTAAATCCTAAAATTAAAACTAATCAGAAGTAGTTAGAGGTAACTAACACAATTAAAATTAACACAAATCAAATCACTCACCTTCCTCAGCTGTCTGCTTTATGACGAAGGTGTCCTGACCGGAGAACTCTTCCTCTATATCCTCATCATCAAACGGTGCTTGAGAAGATGATTCAGTAGGGGGCGCTCTGATAGGAAGCGTCTGATCTTCAACAGGCTGTAAGAACAGGACAGTAGTGTAAGTACAGTAATTTTTAAAGAATATGTAAACACTAAACAATATACCTAAACTTATTTCACTATTTTGGAAATATGAAAAGCACATGAAGCATATGAAACATGAGTTTAACTACATTTTTCAAACCCGGATTAAATAAAGCCTCAACGCTAACATTGTCTGGAATACTTTTCCAGAGTCCAGGTGATGATGGATGAAAGATCTGTATAAAGCAGGATGCTCAAGGATTTTCTCTCTCTCTCTGTGTGTGTGTGTGTGTGTGTGTGTGTGTGTGTGTGTGTGTGTATGTGTGTGTGTGTGTGTGTGTGTGTGTGTGTGTGTGTGTGTGTGTGTGCGTGTGTGTGTGTGTGTGTGTGTGTTCCCATCTCTGCTGTAGGTTGAGTTGTTATCATGTTGAATATTTGTATATCAGAATATTTGTCCCACTGATGTCCAAGGGAATGGATCTCTAATAACGAAACATCTGTTCTGGTAAAATTCCATCTCTTTTAAACTGTTTAGGTTTCCCTGATTCCTTTAAAGCCCTTCACACTTTGATCTTTCAAGTACACAAGGCACGCCAGGATGCTGATTATGAGTCAACTCCACACTCTTATCTTTCAAAAGCTTGGTGGAATGCAAAATGGTTTAACGTCTCAGCAAGTTTTTCCTTCATGAAGCTTTATCATCATAAGTGCTAGGCACACTAATGAGCATTAAAGCACCTCCCGCTGAAAGTCTGCCCAAACAGACAGAATCGTTAATATTAATTTTTTTATTACAGCCAATACTCAATTTTTTTTTTGTAACTGACTATACACATGTGCAAATGGAGAAAATACAGGCATTAATATATTATAGCTCTAACAAAGTCACAATCAAATGCAAATTTCAATCACAACATTATCAAATCATTATTTCCTTTTCAGTATTTTAATAAAAATCTTAAAACCTTTGTGGAGGTGCATATATAAGGGTGATAATAATTGTCATGGTTGTGCCAAATATGGAGTAGGACTATGATTCCCATCAGCCACTTCATCTCACTTGTTTATGACACAATTGAATGTTCCACCTCTGCCCACTCCATGACCATTATGTATACCCATGTATACCCATTATATATACCCATCACATTATGTACTGTAAATATCTGACTAATCAGTAAAGACTTATTTTATGTTATTAATTCAGGTTGTACAGTATGTTATTGAGTGTGTGGAGCTGCATACTACAGGGTATTCTCTCTCCTCATGTATTTTCTTCACTTCATCTGTGGTCTCTGTGTCATCGTATTCAGTATCACCGCTGCCATACCCAGATGCCTGAAACACACACACACACACACACACACACACACACACACACACACACACACACACACACACACACACACAGTGCATCAATAAACTGCATGGTCACCCATCTTCGAATAAAACCATTATAGAAATCTAAAACCCTGAAACATTTAAAAAAAAAAAAAAGACACACTCTTGAGGTAGCTTTTGTTGTAACTGTATGATGCATGTGTGTGTGAGTATAATATACTGTAGGCACTAGAAGCAGAAACTGACCCATATCCAGAAAAAAAAATGTTTGCATCATTAATATCTGTTTCAGATCAATTAATCCACTTAACCATGCAATATGATTTAGTAAAATATTTGGGTTTATTGTACAGTTTCTCAAAAAACTATTAACTTTGATGATATGGGCTGTTCGCTTAAAATGTTCCGCTGCAGAGCCAAAAACACAAATCTGCTAGTCATGCTTAGTCTCTACCACTAGAGGGGGCAATAAGTCAATTTTAGACTGATGTTCAGTACTTTCATCTTGATAAGTGTTCTTTGGTCCTAGCCCTTGAGGAATACATTTGTTTACACACTTTGACGCCTTACTATCTCCTCCGAATCCACCCACCAGATAATAACCAGTTATAGTGCAAACTATGAATCGTAACTAAGATATAAGAAGATTTTTACCAACAATGTTGATGCAGGATTTCCTGATCAGTCATTTATTTGTTTATAAATGCTTTCTGTTTCTTTCTGACATAACCATGCACGCACAAGTCAGGGAAAATTTTATCAACCGATAATATCTAATCATCACCCATATCCCTTTTCTTCCCCAAAGGAACTACTGTATAAAGTGAAAAAAAACCCAAAGATTTTTGCACTGATTTTGCAAGAAACGTTTATACCATCATCTAGGCTTTAATGACAGCTTTTCAAATCTCTGGGGCACATCAAAAAGAGAAAAAAAAATGCATGTGAGGGAAGATATGAAAAACACCGATATGACTCACATAGGGGTCGTCCTCTTCACACTGCTCATCTGGTGCCCGGGGATGCGGAGTCAACACCAACTGCTGGATTGATCCCTGCAGAAACAAAGGAAGAGAACGGGGCTTAGTTTATTGTAATCTGATGATTATTACACTGCTGTGGTGCACTGGGTATTCTGGTGCCTTTCTGTCGCATCCAGCATTCACTTTTAATGCAATTTGTGCTGCACTGGTCTTTCTGTGGGATCAGACCGGACAGACTGGCTTTTGCACCCTATAGATCTGCGTGGGTGTCCATGATCCTGTCACCAGTTTACTGGTAGAGTATATAATTGGTGATAAATGTTGTTCAGTTCACCTGGTGGTGATGTTGATGTTAAGGCTGTTCCCTTTCAAAAGCTACACTCGATGCTGCGTGAAAACGCTATGGGAACATCTCTTTGTTGCCCGGTTGTGAAGCTTGTGCATGTCAAACCCGCCGAATACCTTCGGCTTATAACCTGTGCAGGCATGACGTCACCGAACAAGGTGCACCTGCAGGTTATAAATAGGAGTGAACCGGAAACATCCTCAGATCTTTTTGTCTTCAGGACCGCTTTGTGTTTGCGCGTGCATGCAAGCCGTAACAAAAGCAAAATAAAAAATAACAGCATTAACTCACCGATATGGCGGAGTTGCTTAAGAGATGCGTGCCTCCGTGTGATAGATCTCTTTCGGAGGGCGATCTTCACGAGTTTTGTCTCGAGTGCTTGGGGGAAGAACACGCTCGCCTCGGGCTTCAGGGAGAATGTGAGTACTGTGATCTTCTCCCTATTAAGGTGCTTCGCGCGCGGCTCGCTTCCTTTAAAGAGAAACCGCGAGCCGCGGCGCATTCCTGGGGCTCGCGTGCCGATCTGGCAGACGCGCACGAGACGGAATTCCCCCTTTCTCTCGCGCTCTCTCCGGATCAGGAAGTTTTAGCTTCCACTTCGCAAGCGCGCTCCGGCGCTTCTTGTGAAGGAGCGGAAGAATCTTCCTCTCTCGCTTCCATGGAAGTAGCCTCCTCACAACGCTCCTCCAGTGCTCACAGAGCTTATGAGGATTTATTAGAGGTTATAACGCGTGCGGTCGAGCGATTGCATATCGACTGGCCGCAGCAGCGAGATTCCCCTAAGCGTTCGAGATTAGACGACAGGTTTCTGTCGGGTGGCCGGGGGGAGGAGCCTCAACGTCTCTCTCTCCCCTTCTTTGGTGACCTCCATGATGAATTAACCCTTTCATGGAGCAAGCCGTATTCATCGCGTGTTTTTGTGCCATCGACTTCGACTTATTCGAATATCGTTGATGCGAAAGCACGCGGTTATATGATGATGCCCCAGATAGAAGAGACGCTTGCGGGCTATCTCTCTCCTGGGACATCATCCTCCCTGAAAAAGCCTACCCTCCCCTCCAAGCCGTGCAGAGTGACATCTGCTTTGGTGGGCAAAGCTTTTCAGGCAGCAGGACAGGCTGGCGCTTCACTGCACACCATGGCGGTTTTGCAGGCTTACCAGGCTGACCTGCTGAAGGACCTGAGCACCGGCGGGGTTATTGATGACAAGGCGTTCGCAGAGCTGCGCCGAGCCACAGACCTGTCTCTCCGTGCAACCAAGCAGACGGCCCGTGCTGTGGGCCGTTCTATGGCTGCCATGGTATCCACGGAGAGGCATCTGTGGCTGAACCTCTCGGGCATCAAGGATAAGGATCGTGCTGTCCTCCTTGATGCCCCCGTCTCGCCTTCCGGCCTTTTCGGCGACGCTGTTAATTCCGTCGCCACTAGGTTTCGGGAGGCGAAGCTATATGAACAGGCTTTTGGGAGGTTCCTTCCCCGCCGTGCTCAAGAACCGGGACCGTCGGCCACCCGGCCCCGGCCAGGTCTGGCCCCTATAAGGCGTGAGGTCCAGAAGGAGAGCGTGACCAGCCGCACACCCCCTCGTAAAGACTGGGGTGGGGCTCGCCGCCCTTCCCAGAAATCTGCCTCAAAAAGACCAGATCTGAGGAGCTTCCTCTCTTCGAAGAAGAGGCCCTGAGGTTCGTGCGCCTGGGGCTGTGGGGGTGCCCCCCCCCAGGGAGGGGCGCCTGGATCTTCATCACAAAGCAGGGCCTCCTCCCTGGCACTCCCTGGAGGCCGGTGTTCAATCCCCGCCACCACTGGTGTTTCGGGGAGCGCCGGTCTCCAACGAAGAGTTGGGTGTTTGGGTATCTCCTGCCATACTTCAGGATACCCAACACCTAACACCCCCCCATCCAGCCGAAGTGTCAAAGCTCGTGCCCCTTTCGGAGAAGCTGGCAGCGTGGAAACTACTGCCAGGCATATCTCCTTGGGTAGAAAAGACTGTAGGCACAGGCTACAGGATTCAGTTTGCACATCGTCCTCCGCGTTTCAACGGCGTGGTCTCCACTTCCGTGAAACCGGACCGAGCACATCTGCTGGCCCAGGAGTTAAAGACTCTGCTGGGCAAAGGGGCCATAGAACATGTTCCCCTTCCAGACAGAGAGTCAGGCTACTACAGTCGGTACTTTTTGGTGCCCAAGAGAGGGGGGGGGGTTGCGTCCGATCTTGGATCTTCGCGGCTTGAACCGCTATCTCAGGAAATCCAGATTCAAAATGTTGACTATCAAAATGATTGTTTCTCAAATTCAACTAGAGGATTGGTTTGTGACAATCGATCTCAAGGACGCATATTTCCATATAGAAATATTGCCACAGCACAGGAAGTTCCTGAGGTTCGCCTTTGGGGGCGAGGCTTACCAGTTTCGGGTCCTTCCATTTGGCCTAGCTCTGTCACCCCGCACATATACAAAATGCATGGATGCGGCTCTGGCTCCTTTACGACTCCAGGGCATCCGTATTTTGAATTACATAGACGACTGGCTGATTCTGGCCCGGTCTCAGGAGCTAGCGCTTCGACATCGGGATGTCGTCCTAGCCCATCTTCATTCTTTAGGATTGAGACTCAACGCCACGAAAAGCGTTCTCCTTCCTGTTCAGAGGACAACATATTTGGGTGTCACATGGGATTCGGTCACGATGCGGGCACAGTTGTCTCCTGCTCGTGTCGAATCCATTCTCAACACCCTGAAGGAAATCAAGCTAGGCCAGAAGGTCACTGTTCATCACTTTCAGAAATCTTTAGGCCTCATGGCGGCTGCGTCCACGGTGATACCTTTGGGCCTTCTGCACATGAGAGCGTTTCAGCTGTGGCTAAGAGCCAGGGGGTTTCATTCAAGGGCCAACCCCCAGAGGCTAATAAGGGTTACGCGCCTGGGGCTTCGTACCCTTTCTATGTGGTTCAGACCCCGGTTTCTGACTTTGGGTCCCACTCTAGGTCCGTCTTGTCGTCGCAAGATGCTAACGACAGACGCTTCCCTCACGGGCTGGGGTGCGGTCTTGGATGGCCGTCCAGCACAAGGGAGCTGGAGAGGTCATCTTCTCGCGTGGCACATCAATTGCCTCGAAATGATGGCTCTGTTTCTGGCCCTGAAACACTTCCTCCAGCAGTTGAGAGGCTACCATGTCCTAGTGCGGGTGGACAGCACTGCGGTAGTCTCGTACATAAATCACCAGGGTGGACTGCGCTCGCGCCGCTTGAACAAGCTAGCGCACCAGGTTCTGCTTTGGGCACAGGACAAGTTCCTGTCCCTCAGGGCGATTTACATTCCAGGGCACAGCAATGTAGGAGCAGACTTGCTATCCAGACAAGCTGTAGAACAGGGGGAATGGAAGCTCCACCCCGAAATAGTCAGTCAAATCTGGGAAAGATTTTACGTAGCAGAGGTGGACCTCTTTGCCTCACAAGAGACAGCACAATGCCCCCTTTACTACTCTCTGACTCCTCCAGCTCCCCTGGGTCTGGACGCAATGGCCCACACGTGGCCCAGGTTACGCCTTTATGCGTTTCCGCCTATAGTTCTGCTCCCGGGAGTCCTGGCGAGGGTCCGTCAACAAGGGTTGCGCCTCTTATTGATAGCGCCCCATTGGCCGACCAGAGTGTGGTTCTCGGATCTAATATCTCTCCTCGACGGCTCACCCTGGGTGATTCCAGTGAGGAGGGATCTTCTGTCTCAGGCGCAGGGGACAATACTTCATCCCCGGCCCGAGCTCTGGAACCTTCACGTTTGGCCCCTGAACGGGACCAACTGAGACAGGCTGGGCTTTCAGCCAGCGTAATTGAAACCATTTTAAGTGCCAGGGCTCCCTCCACTAGGAGAACTTATGCCCTCAAATGGAGTGTGTTTGAAAATTGGTGCATGACAAGACACATAGACCCAGTTCACTGCCAGATTGTTTCAGTGCTGGAGTTTCTGCAAGAAAAGTTGTCCTCGGGCTTATGCCCTAGTACGCTCAGAACGTATGTAGCCGCTATTTCGGCCTGTCACGCTCTGAACGACGGGGTTTCTGTGGGCAAGCACCATTTAGTTGCCCGTTTTATTCGTGGAGCTAAACGGTTGAAGCCGCCCACTAGAGCTACGGTCCCTTCGTGGGACTTAACTATCGTACTCGAAGGCCTGGCTGACACCCCGTTCGAACCACTAGAGTCAGCGCCTGTCAAGCTTCTGTCTCTTAAGATGGTTTTTCTGATGGCTATTACTTCTTTGAAGAGGATTGGGGATCTGCAGGCTCTGTCAGTCTCCCCATCCTGCCTAGACTTTGCCCCTGGGCAAGTCAAAGCTATTCTGCATCCTCACCCGAACTATCTTCCCAAGGTTCCATTCTCAACCATGCACCCAGTTGTTCTCGAAGCCTTCTGTCCTCCGCCTTTCACAGCTCCGGAGCAGGAAAGACTTCACTTACTGTGTCCAGTACGTGCTCTTCGGATCTACGTCCACCGCACTAGCCAGTGGCGTAAATCAGAGCAACTCTTTATTTGCCATGGGGGTCGCAACCGGGGGGCGGCTGCCACTAGACAGACTCTGTCACACTGGGTGAGAGATGCCATTGTCCTAGCCTATGAGGCGCGTGGTCACACTTCGCCTCTGGGAATCAGGGCTCATTCAACCAGGGGGATTGCCTCATCGATTGCCTTGGCAAGAGGCGTACCCCTGCAGCAGGTGTGTGATGCGGCGGGCTGGTCCTCTCCACACACGTTTGTTAGATTTTATAGTCTGGATGTCAATGCTACTCCAGGTTCGCGGATCCTTGAGTCAGCATCCCAGAGCTAGGTCTGAGACCTCCTCGGCTTGTGCGCACACGCTACACAACCTGGGGGTCCAGACACTTGCAGTGCGGCGGCGTTGGTATTCTCGTTCCCATAGCGTTTTCACGCAGCATCGAGTGTAGCTTTTGAAAGGGAACGTCTCGGGTTACTTGGCTGTAACCCTGTTCCCTGATAAAGCGGGAACGAGATGCTGCGCTCCGATGCCGCACTGCTGGCGTGCCTGGACGTCCTTCAGACAAAATTGACCTGAGGATGTTTCCGGTTCACTCCTATTTATAACCTGCAGGTGCACCTTGTTCGGTGACGTCATGCCTGCACAGGTTATAAGCCGAAGGTATTCGGCGGGTTTGACATGCACAAGCTTCACAACCGGGCAACAAAGAGATGTTCCCATAGCGTTTTCACGCAGCATCTCGTTCCCGCTTTATCAGGGAACAGGGTTACAGCCAAGTAACCCGAGACGATCTGTGTGTAGTAAAACACTAATTATACTCACCTCCCCATAAAATAGACTTTTTGTGACATAATGTAATTTGTAGCATTTTTATAGGCATTTCTACCTTTCTGGCAGTATAGAAGCTGTAAAACAACAAATGCTTTACCTGTGACATTTTATTAGTGCACCATATTTTTTTAAAAAAAGGAGAGCTGAAGGATTGTTTGTACAGCAGTGCATCACCTGTTTTCCATTCCCTAAGCTCTTTAATAAAATGGAGAAATATGTAGATAGTGAGAGAGAGAGAGAGAGACTATAAATAAATAAATTAACTCCATATGTCAACACAGTAAACAGGTCTCAGAAATCATTCTGTTCTTTCATTGCTGTGCAGTGTCACTGTCATTAGAGTAGCATGAAGAGAACATGGAGAGGACTGGAACCGGACCGGGTGTGACTAAAGGTACAAATAGACTCCCTTTTATGAGGAAATCTAACTCACCAATAGGTGCTGTAATATATTTGTGGAGAAATTCCCGTTCTGCACAATCACAGATTGAAAGTTTATAGAAAGTAATCAAGATTTTCCCCTGAGATCTGAAAGGCAAGTTGCATGTCCATGACCTTATAAGATTATCCATCCACAAGTGGAGTTCAAGTGGGACTTCTGAGGAAATTTCTCATGAATGTACAGTGATGAGGCTCTTAGCTGCAGCAAAACATTTGAATGGTGCCAGCATTTGAAAACAGGTCGCACGTCCATGAATGACAATGCTGGCGAAGGTGGCTTGGAGCTCGCTGCAGTCATTGCTGTGAACATTTAGCGAGTACAATGACTGATCCTTGAAAATCGACAGATATTGTAACTTGTCGCCAACTTGTGGAAAAGACACATCTGTCTGTGGGAACTGTACACACCCTCATTCAGTTACTGTCACGGCCCCCGTACAGTCTCCCGACCTCACTCCAAGCCATTTCCACATGTTTGGGCCAGTAAAGGAGTTCCTGGGTGGCCAGTGTTTCAGATGTGAAGCAGCCAGCCCAATCATGGCTCTGGCGTACTGAGAATACCAAGCACTATTGAAAAGTGCATTAGCAGGGGATTATATAGATAAATAAAAGGAATTTTTACTCTTCTGCACAATTGAATCCAGGTTTCACTTTAATTATTTGATCATTATTTTTCAGTAACTACAAAAAACAAATTGGAAAGGGAAATGAACACTTGTAGTAGTTAAAGAATTTAATCACAATTTAGTGTAGGGAATCCACCCATCAGTATGTTCTTGGGAGGAAACTGAAGAATGGACATGGGGCATGAGAGAACTACTGTATGCACTGATATGAGGCAGTACTGCTACATGCTGCTTCAGCATGCCAACCAGATATCAGCCTTTTTTTTCACATTCTGTTCTTAAAGAACAACAATACTGATGATCAACAAGGACAGATACACGGTATTTATAATATGATATATGATATTTAATGAAGTCGGCATTGGTGGCTCAGTGGTAGGCTTCTCATCTGCTGTGTGGAAGGCTCGGGTTTGATTTTCAGCCAATGCCCAAACTCCTGCAGGCTATTCTTATTGCCAGTTCTGGATAAAGAATGGGATGAGCAAGGAAGTGCATCCGTGCCAAGTCAAATATGCAGACTGCCTAGTCTGCTGTGACAAGCCCTTAAAGCGAGCAGCCGAAAGCACAACAAAAACACATTATATAATGACAGATTTATAAAATGTTAACTTTATACAGTGTAACTGGGCACAGTAAGTGGCTGAGAGTATGAAGATGTGTGTGTTCAGGAAGGGGAATGTGGGACAAATTGCATCCTAACTGCCTCATTCATTTCTTCTTGTCGACTCAGCATTTGCAATTTCAAGTTGTACACACACTGACCATGAGCGACCACAGACCACACACATCGGCAGTCCTGTCGCACACACCTTGTCCAAGATTTTATGTCTGGATGATTTTATACCACCTAAGATTTTCGTAACGAAATGAGGATGAAATTATAGTGTAAAGTGGTACAGGGATCCCGTAGTGAAAAAATATAGGGCATAGGATAGATAGAATATCTGGAACGGAGGCAAACGTTCAACAGCATTGAACGATAATTAGGTGATGATTGAATACCGAAGTGCATCTATGTGTTGGCCGGGTGAACTGCATATTGGTGTCTCTATTTGGCAATTCAGACTAGTCTTAAGAAGGAGTTTGACTGAGCATGTGAGTGTATATGTAATGCTCAGTTGGAAGGAGTTAAAAAATGATCACCCATGAAAGACATTTTAAAACCTTCTCAGTTTATACTATTTGGGAATAAATATCATTATATAATAATACTGAATACACAGGAATTTGTCATGGACAAATCAGCATTTATTCCCTTAAGCTCATGCACATCTACAGATGACAGGGTTGCAAGGTTGGACTGACTTACCAAAACAATCACTGTGTAAATCTTTCCAAACTGACTGCAAATGAACTCAAACTGTGGACAAAATATGTTTGAATAAAATAATAGCTAGAAACAGAAGATTATATGTTTTCCAGACCAATGGGATCAATGTGTTTCTAAATTAATTCCAACCATTTTAGAAATAGACCTCAGTAATACAGACAAGTGTTTATTACTCAGACATGCAGCAGTTTAATTCTTCAGCAACAAAAAACATACAACAAGTGAAATCTTAAGAACTGCTTCCTATCCCTCTAATTATGTACATATTCAGATGTATGTATGCTTATAACGTGTGTATGTATATATATATATATATATATGATGTATGGGATATGTGTATGCATATGTACGCATGCATGGTATGTATGTATGTGTGTAGGTACTGTATATGTATGTGTATGTATGTGTGTGTATAGGCGACAGTAGCATGGCCGGATCTTGGATCTTGGGCTTTGTTGTAAATAGTTGTAATAAAAAAATTTCAAAAAATAAAGAATAATAATTAAAAAAAAAAAAAAACATACAACATGATGCAGCTATTAAAAACCTGTAGACTTTAAAAAAATCTATTTAAAAAAAAAAAGCCTAACAAATCATAACAAATTGAATAGTTTGATCAGTGGTTTATACTATATGAGTTTAGCAATATGTAATCTATATGATTAAGATTTACAAAAATCTACTGGTCTTTTGCATGCCACAAACTAGGACCTTGTGCAAATATGTTATTCCAAAACCTTGTAAATGGTCAACCTAGAAGCCTCAACCCTCTTTCCCTGTGTATCCTCCCATCTGTAAGCTCTTACCCATATTTGGCAAACAATGTAGGACCTCAGGCAATGATTTTTATTCTGAACCTTGTAAACTGGTCAATTTTTTAAAAAGTGCTTCACATCTCTTCTGTCTCACTTCCCAGTGCTCTTTCATCCATGACGTTTGGCAAAATTTCAGTCACCAAATTGTTTGGAAGTCACTCAAACACATACTGTCTGCTAGCGCTGTTTCTTCAATTGATCCTTCCCGAACGTTATTTACGTTGTTCTTTCCAGGCAATTATTCGGTCACGGGAAGACAGTAGTGATATTCTTCTTATATTGTCATTTTCTTTTCATTTATGACAATTTATATCTAAAAGACAGATTAAACTGCCAGAAGCTACTGTATCATATCTTTGTCTCAGACTCACTGTGTTGTACATTCAGATGTGCTGTGCATTTTAGAGCCAAGAGCCAAGAGTTTCAGACCGGTTGTCAACAGAAGCAGCGAGGCCAACTGACAGGCTGCCATCCATACAGTGAGTCATTCAGAGTCGACTTCCAACTTCCAAGGCAGCACTCTCCCACTGCAGTCCTGAAATGCTGACATAACATAACACTGCCACGTTGACAGGCCTGCCATTAGTTTGCTATGCTATTGAAAGTTCACACACCACATCTATCAATAACTGATCGATGCTCTGAGTAATCGATACTCTGCTCAGTAATGCTGAGCAGAGTAAATAGCTGCCTCGATATGCAGTACCACATTAGAAATCCATTCATTTGAATGTTTATCTACTCATTAAATGCACATCCTACTCCAGAGAGAATTTATTCTTTAATCTAGAATCCCATAAACAAGTAATAATTACAAACAGGAATCAAATCAGTAAAAAGTAAAAGTGGTATGTACTGTATTATTGTCCTTTATGTGATGTGCACCGTGCATTAACTCGGCTGTTTAGCAATCACACTGAGCATGTGAGGACAACAATAATTTGTGACACACAAAGACAGCATCCTACAGTATAATATTATAGTGGAATTACAGTTCATTAGTCTCACATTATGTTCTGATATTCGAGCAGTTGGACAGCAAAATGCAATAATTGCCATTTTCTGACACTTTACCACTTTATCCTCATGGAAGTCCTGGAGTCTATCTCAGCAGAATTAGGGCACGAGCTGGGGTACACCCTGAGTGCTAATCCATCGCAGAGCACACACACACACACACACACACACACACACACACACACACACACACACACACACACACACACACACACACACACACACACACACACACACACACACACACACACTATGGGCAATCTGGGAAAGCCAATTAGCCTAGTCCACATGTCTTTGGGCTGTGGGCGGAAACCGGAGCAAACCCACCAAGCACGGGGAGAACACTCATGCACACACACCCGAGGCGGTAATCAAACCCAGACCCTGGAGGTGCAAGGCGACAGTACTAACCAATATGCCACCGAGTTTCCTCACTAGCACACAAGGTTGTCTAATTTGAAAACTGCTACATATTTTTCTTTTGGAGGCTTTGAACTTCCACATTTTAGGCAAGGGGGCAACCTCTGGTTCTGAAAAATTAAGCAAATGCACAAGTGACAAAATGTACAGCCAGGTACAATAAAGTGTTTTTAATCTCAATAGCTAGATTTTCCATTCATGACAATTGTACAGAGGTGAACAATGAGATATTTAGGGGCGTGACCAATTTGAGTTGCAGATGTCAAACCACTAGCTGTCTGGAATGCATCTCTTTACCTACATAGCTTCCTGAAATTGTTGCACTGTAGTTTAGCATAACGCAAGAACTTTGGAACTTGACACAGGACGACTTGTAGAGCATGGATGATGGAGTTCAATCAAATGTAAATCACAACAGCATATACAGTGCAGTAAATCAACATTATCCACCTAGCCACCAAGCTTATGTTAACTGAGGTAAGTTGGCATGAGCCAACCAAGAGGTGTTGTTTGGTCTGCGCATTTATCTGGGATTTACCAGCGATTATCTGGGAATTTAGCTGCTACAGTTAAGCTTCAAAACCACTCTTCATTAATGCTAAGGGTTTATCCATTTATTTTAATATAATTCATGGTTTTACCATAAAATGGCCATTTCACAGCAAATCACAACATGTCCTTCCAATCCAATGGATGTCACATGATGAGTAAAGCAAGACTAACACCGAGGCAAATTAACAGCAGAATGTTGAAGCCAAGAGAAAGAACGCTTACACATTTCTACCACTGCAGTTACCACAGCATTAATGGAGTATAAGTATAGCTCACATAGCGTTTGCAATATGTTCTGTGAAATAGCATTATGCAAATTATATTTTGTGCAAACATCATATGATGTATTTAACAAAGTTTATGTGGGAGACTTTACTGTAACCAATGTGGCTTTTCCTAGCACTCATTTCGCTGCATTTGGGGCCATGACCCACATTATGGTAATGTTTTCAAAGGAAAATTAACAAAAGAGATAAAGCTTCAACACTGAAGAGACAAATGAGCAGCTGGTTTACAAGAGATATGAGGTGTCTGTGTTGTGTGCAGGAATTTGTTGCTGTTGCTATGTCTGGTTCTATTTGCTATTTCCTGTTTTCCATTATGAATTCTGAGATGTATTACATTGCCTCAAAGTTCAGTCTTTATGCTCCCTAGCAAATTGAAACTTTTTTTTTTGCATCTGTCTTATAAAAAGTGGTTTTCTTATGGCCATGCAGCTGTTTAGGCCCAATTCTGTGAGTTCTCGTTACACTGTGCGTGTGAAATGTTCTTACTTTCACTGTTTAACATAGATGCAGTTTCTACTTTATGATGAAACTTCACCAAGCTGTTTAAGTGACCAATCACAGTCATGATTTTTTCTGACCCCGTTTTCGCACGCACACACACACACACACACACACACACACACACACACACACACACATGTATATATATATATATATATATATGTATATATATATATATATATATATATATATATATATATATATATATATATATATATATATACACACAAACGTGGACAAAATTGTTGGTACCCTTCGGTCAATGAAAGAAAAACTCACAATGGTCACAGAAATAACTTTAATCTGACAAAAGTAATAATTAAAAAAAAATCTATGAATGTTAACCAATGAAAGTCAGACATTGCTTTTCAACCATGCTTCAACAGAATTATTTCAAAAAATAAACTCATGGAACAGGCCTGGACAAAAATTATGGTACCCCTAGAAAATACTGAAAATAATGTGACCAAAGGGACATGTTAATTCAAGGTGTGTCCACTAATTAGCATCACAGGTGTCTACAATCTTGTAATCAGTCAGTGGGCCTATATATAGGGCTCCAGGTAGTCACTGTGTTGTTTGGTGACATGGTATGTACCACACTCAACATGGACCAGAGGAAGCGAAGGAAAGAGTTGTCTCAGGAGATTCGAAAGAAAATTATAGACAAGCATGTTAAAGGTAAAGGCTATAAGACCATTTCCAAGCAGCTAGATGATCCTGTGACTACAGTTGCACATATTATTCAGAAATTTAAGATCCATGGGACTGTAGCCAACCTCCCTGGACGTGGCCGCAGGAGGAAAATTGATGACAAATCAAAGAGACGGATAATCTGAATGGTAACAAAAGAGCCCAGAAAGACTTCTAAAGAGATCCAAGGTGAACTTCACGCTCAAGGAACATCAGTGTCAGATCGCACCATCCGTCGTTGTTTGAGCGAAAGTGGACTACATGGGAGACGACCAAGGAGGACACCATTGTTGAAAACAAATCATAAAAAAGCCAGACTGGAATATGCCAAACTACATGTTGACAAGCCACAAAGCTTCTGGGAGAATGTCCTATGGACAGATGAGACGAAAATGGAACTTTTTGCCAAGGCACATCAGCTCTATGTTCACAGATGGAAAAATTAAGCATATCAAGAAAAGAACACTGTCCCTACTGTGAAACATGGAGGAGGCTCTGTTATGTTCTGGGGCTGCTTTGCTGCATCTGGCACAGGGTGTCTTGAATCTGTGCAGGGTACAATGAAATCTCAATTTCTCATTCACACACTACATGGAAATTTGGGCACCCCAATTAACCTGATCATGTCTTTGGATTGTGGAAGGAAATCAGAGTACCTGGAGAAACCCACCAAGCACTGGGAGAACATGCAAACTTCATGCACACAGACCCGAGGCAGAAATCAAGTACTAACCACTGGTGCTAACCACTACACCACAATGCTGCCTAGCACTAATTTCTCTCACTCACATACTCACGCATCATCTTTACGGCTTAATCCTGTATACAGGGTCGCAGGGGACCCAGGAAACTTAAGGCACAAGACGGGGTACAACCTGCTCAGGGTGCCGATTCATTACAAGGCACATTCACACACTATGGGGAATTTGGTAATGCCAATTAGCCTAATCTGCATGTCTTTGGACTGTGGAAGGAAACTGGAGTACCCAGAGGAAACCCACCAAGCACTGGAAGAACATGCAAACTCCATGCACACAGGGGTGGGAATAAAACCCAGACCCTGGAATCGCAAGGAGACCATGCTAACCACTAAATCACCGTGCCGCTTAGCACTAATTTCAATAAATGAAAGGATTTGTAGACAATTTTGAAGTGGACTTTCATGTACCAGCATAACAATGTGTGGTTAAGATTACAAATCATTTTTATAAGTCACTTTACAAAATATTTCTTCATGTTGCATGCTCAGTAGTACAAAAACGTGCAGTAGTCCTATTTTTTCTAGTTTGCAAAATTCAAACAAATTTTAAATTTGAGTGGGTGTATAAATGAAGTTAAAGGAAATAAATACAATACAGTAGTGACATTTAATATAAAAAACTGCACAGAGTTGATGCACAAACACATGACCAACTGTCTAAACATGATAAGGAGGATGTTTTGCACTCACCACAAACCTCTCAAGTCTGGTTCCTCCTGCATTTCCCACAAAGATGCCTGAGCTGGCCTCAAACGAAAGACTTCTCTGACTCCTGTGGAAAGCAACCCTGTGGTGCTCCTCACAATCCATATAGAGCTTCACCTCATTCCCCTGCACAGCCAGAGTGAATCTGGCCCAGCGACCTGTCAGATCCCCCATCTTAAAGGAAGCAGCCTCCTGAGTGCGTGTGGCTCCTTGTTCGGTGTAATACAGAACCACTTGCTGTGACCCATCCTCTACTGGTGCCAATGCTACTCCCAAGTGCACTATCTTCTGTAGGGCATCTGTGATGGCGAACAGGACTCCCCCATGGCGAGTGGTGGGTTTGGCAGTGACGACGATAGCAAAGTCACGGAAAAAGGGATCAGGAAGGAAAGAACGTGTGAGCCGGCCTACGTTAGCGTCTGGACCAAAGCTGTATGCAGGAAAACCCTCGAATCCAGTAATGAAAGAAACAGATGGAGGGAGAGGAACGCCAATGAGCTCTGTCAGATCCAGCTGACTACTGGAACCCCTTTCTGAAAGAAGGAGACAAAAAAAATCTATTAACTTAAACGCATAAATTGACATAAACAAAATCAGGTCTATACTATAATAATCAACTTGTATAAGAAGTACGCTTAATGTCAGAAATGGGGCTACAGTAGTATTCATGCATTAACATTTGAATATGTTATTTATCTTGAAAATAAACCATGAACATGCACTTGTACTGTATTTTTTTTTTCATCTTTACTGGCTTTCAGTAAAACAGGAAATATTAAATACTGGACAGACTTTATAAACTACATAACAAAGAAACGGCATCGTCTGTATTATGAAAAGGTGAATGCAGAACTGCAGGTGTTACATTATAGTGCAAAAGAGTTTTTTAAGTATGGGGTGTGAATAACAGCACTCTGATATTGTATCATCAATAAAGATCCCAAATATCCAGCTAATATCTTCTCCCACGTGTCTTTGCAGGTTTCTACACTCTGAACCACATTTGTCTGCTTCTCTTTAGGAAAAGACCTTCCTACAATACCTCCCAAAATATTGACATCTGTCCACCTCTTTTCTAAGGCTGGACTCTCTTGTAGATCTTTTGGACTTCATCATCAAGGTCAGATCCTGACCAGTAGCGCTAGCTCAGCAGCATCAGACAAGATCTAACAAAACCTCAACACGTTGGTTCACCTAAAGTTCTTAATCTCTATTAGTATTCCAACCTCACACATATGACGATCATTAATTCCGAGGAAGTCTGTGTGTGGTGGGATCATCTGGAAGGCATTAGGTCATACAGGGACTGAGGAGCTAATAATATGTGCAGTGCTGCAAAGAGGAGCTACTATATCACCGCTCTGAACCATGCCATAGACACGTGCGGGGTAATCTGAGACAGGCATGAAAAAAGTGATGCCTTCCTTGCATGGGCCTGTAAAATGGTATATACCAATGTTGTGGAAAATTTCATGAAACTTTAATGACTTCTTCTGTTGGTGTTTATTGAAGAGGGCAATTGTTAAGACTGCTTATCATAATACATCGTCTTTGTGCTCAGATGTTGCTTTTGTTTTCTCACTTTTTCATTTTGGATGGAGCACCTCACTGCTCATTCCATTTGGTCGTCCCTGTAACACATTTCTACTCAAACGTTTTAGATTAAACTGAGATTCCAACCATATTGATAACATCTCCGTGATATTCTAAATATGCGGTCTGTGTTTTGGTCTGGTGGAAAGTCTTAGGCCAGAAGGAACTGCAATCTCTCTTTCGTGTGGTGGTCCACTGCAGTAAAAACAATACTTAAGCAAGATACTCATTCATTTGTTTATCCTGGTCAAGCTCAAGGTTGATCCAGATACTATCCTAAGGCTCTCAGTTATGCTCTCATTCCCTTACAGTACATTGTGCTCACACACATTCACACACTTGTTCACACCAAAGGGTAATTCATTGTAGACAATTCACCTAAACCACAAGGAAGCCCACTCAGGCATAGTGAGAACTCTCAGAGAAATACTGTAGATCAAACCCTGGCGCTGTGACATGGCACTGTTACCAGCTGCACCACCATCCCCAAAGCCAAACCATGTACAGTAAATGATAAGCTACAGGCTAAAGTGCAGGCCTGCTGAGTATTCTGAACTGAAATTGATGAGGAATTCCCCATTCTGACTTCAGTCTGCTGCCAAATAATTATCAGGTTACTTTTAACATTTCCAGGCAACACCAGGGTCCAATATCATTACACATGTTTGCACAATGTTCTGTGTTTAATCCCACGCTTTTTGTTCAAACATGTTCCGATGGTTGCATTGATTAACGATTTACATACCGGTTAATATACATGTACACAACTGCAGAGCCGAGACGGATTACATTACAGGGAGTGTCAGTGAGATAATAAAGTACATGATGGGATCTTGTGCATAAGCCAATATAATGTCTAGCTTCATTTACATCAAGTTAACAAACTTGATGGCCAATAGCCAAATTCAAACTTCTAAGCACGCTGTTAAGCAACTCCATTGTGTAAACCAGCCTTCATACCATAGAGCAGCTCTATTATGTAAACTCAGGCAGATGTGTAGAGTGTTATCACTTGTTGGCAGGTCAAAGAGCCACTATGGGGCTGGTCAGACCTTGATTAGACCTTGGTTCCTGTGAGTAAAATAGAAAGTTACTTCCTCAGGCAGCTGTGAAAAAGTGAACAATATCTTTATGTCTGAGGAGGTTTTTGTAGGCAAGATATCAAATGGTTGTTGGCCAGCAGCTATTCATGCTGTACTTGCCAAGTTTCCTGATACAGGACTGACCTACACAGCTCTAAAATAAAAAAAAATTGCTTTGGTGTTACAGTTAAAAGTAAAAGTTAAATGTGGGTCTATTTTAAAACACGAAGACATTCAGAAATATCGAGGTTTTGCTTTACTCTAATAATGCAAAATAGTTTTCTTAGGCTAGAAAAGGGCAAGGGTTTAACGTTAAGGTTATTCTGGTTACATAAGGTTAATGCAGACTTTTGCACTCCTTTTGCATTTGACAGTTTATAGCAAACTATATCACTCTGTGATTCTGATATACTGTATTTTCTGCAAAACATGATATGTATATATGTATAACCTACTGTATTTACATGATATAGGAATTATGAGTTTTTTGGCTGAGGATCAGAATGATGGCACAAACTAAATATTTTGACTTGAATTCTAGGTCAAGGATTTAAATTAACCATACCATACCATACCATACAAAACTTTTAATATTTACTAATTAAGGCTTTATAAACATTTCCTTTATCATAATGTTACAGTACTTCTAAGCTATTCCAAAAACCTGTCCAGCGTAAACAGAGCAATGCATAGGAGCAATCACCCTTCATGTATATAGTACTGTACATTTACACAATAGGAACAAAAAAGTCTTTGCTGATCCAGCTGTTGCTTATTACCTGAATAGGCAAAAGGAGTGGAATGGACAGTTGCTGTCCTCCAAATAAATGGTTTTAGTTTACACTTGTTTTCATGGGAAAAGGAAGGATTATGTAAATATTCTAGGCTAAAAGAAGCTGTTGATACAGGATAATGGATATTAAATCCATGTGCTGGTGATATTATAGCTGTGTGATCGCTCTAAAACAGTAGACATCTTCAGAATACAATGATATATCTATTTTATAATTGGACCCTAAGACAGAGCGCACTTAAGATCTTAAGCCTTAACATCTTCAAGTAATGACTGATGCAGTCGTCTTACATATGGGTGTAATTAAAAACCATTTGCATTCATATATGCACAAGCACATCCATGCACGATTCTCCCCTAATGTCACGGGTTAGGAGGAATATAAACAATAGCATGTAGTGATGAGCTCCTACCTACTGGAATAAAGTCCATCCAGGCATTCCTCACTTTTTGAACGACATGCTTTCTCTATCACACCCTCCTTCATTTCAGTGCAGTAAATAAATTAAGTCTTTACTATGTAACATATGATTCATAGTCTGTATAATAAATAATGTTAGCTTTATAACTGCTTTATATACTACATGTAATCGTGCTAGGAAAAATGATCATAAAAGGTGTGATCATATGATTAACAAGCTGTAGAGCTTCAGTTTTTAGTTTTTAGTATTTAGGCCGCTGGTACAATGACTGAATTATGAAGTCATTCTCTTGCTCTAGATGGTGTTCATTTTTAACCAAACATACCCACCCTTGCATTGGCATGACAATATTTCCGAGGCCTTAAAAGCCAATAAAAAAAGCCATGGTGGAAGAACATACTGTATGAATTCACATACCGGTTTAGCAGTGGGATGGAAAGAGAGATGGTGTATGGCAACAGTAACTCCATTATAAATTTTCAGGGTAAAAGAGGACCTTACTGAAGGGTATGTGGTAGTCATACTGTACATACATGTACAGCTACTTTAAAACAATAAAGAGAACTGGGTTAAATGTGTGATAAAAAGTATACATTAAGACCATTAATGTTATATTTGAGTTATAACAGATTTTAAAGTTTGTGCAAAAACTATTATCTATATAGTTGTATACATAATCAGCATATTACTTAAATAATTACAATTTTTGCAAGAGGATCACATTTGTTTAACCATGTTTTACACAAATTGTCTATTTGTGTTTTTCAGGCCAGAATTACTTGCATAATTGTTGGTCCCTGGTTAGAGTCTGAATTACTGAAAGGAAATATGTGCAGGTCACTGGCAATACATGTCTCAAATATCCAGAGACTAATTCTATCAGCACGCATCTTAGAACCAGATGTGGCTCTGGACAAAAAACAGTCATCAGAGTCTGGATGGATGACATATTTATCAACAAAATCATGCTATTAACTGTATAGTAGCACAGCCAAACTAACCGTTACAACTTATTAATTCTACTTTAAGTTTAAAGATGACCCAGGATTCCTTTGATCATCCAGGGGAAACCAAAGGTGTACAAATATAACCGCTGAAAATTGTAACATCATTTTATTCTAACTAGTCCAACTTTTCCAGATTATAATGCTAATTATTTAGTTCTCAACTACAGTGGAACCTTGTATTACGAGCATAATTTGTTGCGGAAGCGGGTTCATATTCCTAAACACTCGTAAACCAAATCAAGCAGAGTTTTCTATATAAAGAAAGCGTGTTTATGAAGCCGGGGAGGGGTGTGCGTGTGTCGGTGTCAAATTACACACGCGCACACACATAGGATGGTGAGTAAAGGCGAGAGAGAGTGTGTGTGTGTGTGTGTGTGTGTGTGTGTGTGTGTGTGTGTCGGTGTGTGTGGGGCACAGTGTAAAATTACGCGCAGGCACACACATAGGAGGGAGAGGGAGTTGTTGATTATACCAGTAAGAGACGAGCACTAAGACCCAGCAGGGGAGATGATTACCCATAATTCCGCAGCGCAAGAGAGAGAAAAATCATTGGCTCAGTTGTGATCACTTGCTCTGTGTCAAAATAAGAAGCGCATACATGATACTCGGCACTCAAAAACTAAGACTTTCGCTCGGTTTCCAATTCAAAATTTATTAAAAAATCTTTACTCGTAAACCACGTTACTCGCAATCCGAGATTCCACTGTATATCAAATTTGTAAAAATGCAGATGAAATGAATTTACACTATGTCAGAATTTAATAGACAAAGTAATTCAGAACAATGGTAGTGACCCTACTTTAATCTCCTTTCACACAGAAAATACACTATAAAGGTCATATGATGTTGCTGTCACTCACATTTGGTAATTCACACAAAACCCACAAATTCGCCGTTAAGCCACCTCAATGTGTGCTTTCAAGGAGCTTGCAGTGCTCAGAACAGTCATGTCGTTTAACGCAACAATGTTGACATCTAGTGTGACGTATAAATATAAACGAAATACCGCTCATACCACTTCTTTTAAAACAACAAGAATGGGTGAACTGTCTATTGTGGTGCTTTTGCTGTCTCATCAGTTCACTGCTTTTTCCCCACTGATGAAGTTCCTAACTGCTCTTAAAAAAAACTGCTACCTTTAAGTCATGATAGGATTTAGCTTCTTAGATTTACGGTCTTATGTCATAGCTCTGGTGAATGAACCAATCATAGACAAAACTAAAGTATTGTAATCAATAGAAAAAGGATAGTTTTCATATCATGCTGCATCTCTTAATTATAGATTGTCCCTAGTGCTGTTTGTTGCACTTTTAAAGTCTTAAATATTTTAATGTGATCCCAAAAATAAAGCCTTGGTGCTGCTGACAAGTCTCAATCTCAGCTGACATTCAGTTAATTGTTTTAAATGAACTACAGCTTTCACCCTGCCCTGGTGTCACTACCTCTGCGCCTGCCTTAAAGGTGACCCTCGATTATGCCTCCATGCCATTCATACAGAATGCAATAACGGTGCAACATCCCTGACTCGAACAGGGTACTTTATGTGAAAGGGGTTTTGACCAAGCATGTGGTCTTCAATATGTTCAAAAGCTAATTTCAGAATTATTATAAAATTATATTTCATCTTTGTCACTATAATAATTTGTCCTGGGTTCTCCAGTTTCCTCCCACGTCCCAAAGCATGCCCTTAGCTATTTCAAATTGACCTTCAAAAAAAGATGTGAACCAATCTGTAAATCCATAGCAACCTGGGACAACCAGGCTTCCTATAGAGAATGGATAATTAGGACCTAAAATAAATGACCGTATGTATCTGCAGCCATGCTACAGATATTCTGAATAAGATACTGTATGTCTAGAAGTTTGGCTCATGAAGAACACAAGGCAGTGTGCAGAAAGAAAGAAACCAAGCACCTGCTGCCATGGCAAATGTGTAGCCAGTATAGGAGTCGCATCTAATGTTTAAATGAAATCTGTCCTCAAAATAAAACTCAAACAGGAATTTAAAAATGACTTATTAAAAATTGTTTATATTTAGAATTTGATTCCAAAAAGGATGTTTAGGTGTAAATAGGCTATCAACTTTGATGTAGTATGTTCCATGACAACCACATCTGGTTTTGGGTAGCAATGCAGAATATTAGATAAACATGAAGTCAAAAATTTCCATGTGTATACGGCCTAGAAGCAGATGCACAATAAATCCCCATAAAATAAAAAAATTTAAAAAACACTGTTGGAATTACTGAGTGCTCTGAATCAGTCCCAGGATGAATTTATAAAAACTTTCACCATTCTATTATGACTCCATTAAAAGTCCTTTAGAGTATGGATAATGACCTGAACTGCTCCCTACTGTCATTTCTTAAACTATAAGCATGTGCTTCTGAGTGAACTCTGAACGATTGATTAATACAGAGAATCTAGCAGTTTTATTGACAGTAAATTTCAGCCATTGTCATGTTCCAGATGGCTACAAAAACGTTCTTTACTTTCAGTCTATTCTTCTTCAGACTGTGTCTTTTTTTTCCATGACAGTTTTAAATTAAAATTGTATGCAAGAGCATGCTAAATGTTTGTGATTATATATTAAATATTAAACAATTGTCATACTGATCAGATCAACATAAGCATTCTTTTTGCAAGATTCTCAGGAGTAGTTAAATTCTGTCGTCCCTCAGAAGTACTGTATTGTGATGCCCGGCAAGTTATGAAAATTTGCAAAGTGTAAAGATAAAAAAAATATATATATAACAACAATGCAACATACAACACTAAGTTAGTCAAACATGACTAACTTAGCTGTGTATAGCGCCTACAGTATATAACAGCACTCAACACTTGGACCAATGAACAAAAGTAAAAAATGGATTTTATTTCAAAGTGCTTTACCACATAAAGTACACTTGTAACCCAGTGACAAAAGAAATAGCTAAATACACACTGAAAATAATAAATAGTTCTGATTTGCCCTGTTTATTTAAAACACAGGTACATATCAGTAGCAACCCTACTACTGTTATTCCGGGTCAGGACTAACACTAAGAATCCCCTGGGTGAAGGGCATTAACTGAGATACAAACCTGTGCCTTCCACATGGTAGGTGAGAAGCCTACCACTGAGCCATCAATGCTCAGTTCTAGCAATTAAAATTAAGTCTGGATACTGTCAAGGGGAAAAAAATCTTTTAAAGATTAAATTCTGCCTGTGACATTTTGGCAATTGATATCCAATGTCAAATTCAATTTATCAGACTTCCTTCTGTTGTGCTACTGTGCATAGCTATGTTCAAAAACATGATTTAAGTGCGATATTTCCAGTGTGATTAAACAATAAATCTGATTTATTTAAGGTTTTAACTATTTTTAATTCTGTGTTTGTTAATGGTTCCTTATCCAATCTTATTTTTATAGGAAGACAGCCTAGGCAAGATTATAATTAAATTATAATCTTAAATTATAAATAATTATACTCCATGTAATTTCAATCAAATATCCATATGGTATATTATTTATGGTATATTACAGGCAAAGGGGAAAAATGCTCTTTCCCACAGAGTTTTTGACCACAGCAACATCTGACCGGATTTCCCAGACTGTTAAACACGTTATGAAATGTCCATTCAGACCATGGGCAAAATGCAGCCGGCTCTCATCTGAACAGCTGTCAAAGACAGTAGCTTAAGACAGAGGTCATTTAGCCTCCATGAGAACTGAGCAGGCCTGAGAATTTAGTAACACAATATCCTGAATGTTATCTCGGAACAGCCTTAATTTTCCAGTTCGTAAATGAACCTTAAAATTATTGCAGTGACCTGCATCATCCGTGTGAGTCATCTAGCTTATAAGGATGAGCTGCGACTTTTATTGAACATCGAATTTCTGAGGAAGACAGAGTAAGAGAGAGAGAGAGATTGAGAGTGTACTGTATGAGCGTGCAAGTCCAAGTGTGTCATTGTCATACACTAAGAACGTCTGTTTGCCAAATGAGGCAATGTGGAGGACAGAAATGTCTCCCGGCCAACATCTATGGAGCCAGTGGATGTTCTAGTGGAGTAATTTGATATCTGGGTAATAGGGGACCGTGTGCATTACTTTAGCCAGTTGACTTTTTTGTGTCAGAGAGACTTTAAAGTGGTTGAAGGCTGAGACTCTGTGCTGAAGGTTTAAACTTATCACCGTGTCGTCCATGAAGTGTTGCTGCAAAGGATCATGCACTATCGATCATTTCCTGCAATATAGTCTGTCAATAAAATTGATCTGCATCATCTACAACATCTCAACACCTGTTATCATTGCACAATTAAAACAATCAATACAAATTCCAAACCATGATCTAACCCTACATGGAAGAAGAGCAGAGAGATTCTGTTGCACAAAGAAAATGCAAGGCTCTCATGTAATGTAATGCCAAATACAAAAATCTAATTGCCCTCCTTTACTGCATAGTTAGGAGCATAGGAGCATTAGATTAAACAAAAACAAATTGTATTTTAGTAGAATTTCATATTTTATTTATATTTAAATAATGCTATCTTGCAGGCTGGATTATTTAGTTCAGGTTAGAATGCACACCGCTGGCACTAAGAGCTAACCATGAAAAGCACACGAGTGTTTGTCAATCTGTTATTAATTGAATATTAAAGTATTCTACTGTACGGACCACACCTGTTTCAACTCATCACAAGATCTTATGCTATGCTAGATCATTCAAAGCTGTACAGTACAGTACACATCACAAGATGTTATGCAATGCGAGATCATTGAAAGCAGTACACAATGTAGTGCAATGTCATGTCAGCAAAAGCTGCCCATCCTTAGTGTATTGCGATGTGATCTGGTTTGTGTTATAAAGTGACCTCAGTTTCAGGACATTGAGAAATAAGGCCAAATCAGTCTGTCTGAGCTAGCTGTTTCTGGCCAATTATGACCCACCCACTGAAAATCCAGAGAGAAACAATTAGCCATTCAATTCCACGTCCTGGTAATCTTGGCAAAACATCTATCCCAACCCCACTGATAGACTGTGATCTACAGCAAAGTGCATATTATAAATAACACATCAAAGTCGATGTTTATTTACAAATTGATTTGAATACACATGTGTACTGACACATGTAATCATCTCGACATGCTTGCATTTTTGGATTAGCTTTGAAATACTGAATATTTTCAAATGGCCCTGCTTGCATCCCTTTGTGGCCTTGGGTAGCTTCATACAGATGTGGTAAAAGTCTCTCATAATTACTCATCGAAAAAAAAACAATATGTTGGTAAAAGTTGAAATTGACATCAAAGAAGCAAATTAAAAAATATCAGATTTTCATGAAATGATTGATTTGATTTGATTTGATCGATAATGGCTCTGCTTTCACCAAGGAGCCATGCTAAGGTTAGCATGTTACCTATGTTAGCTAGCATGATAACAAGAAGAGTGCAAACAACCTGAATTAGCTGAATGCTAATAGCTACTGTAGCTGTGTACACAGTACATCTGTGTACAGATAGATTATAGTGATGGATATTAAGCATAACTCTTTCTGTTTACATCTGTTGAAGTTAAAGTTTGAGTTATAGTACATATTGCCTGTATCACAAATATGGTTACAGAGAAATGCAGTGATGTAGTGTGTATAAAGATAGAGGTTGTTTTCTGTTAAGTTGTTGTAAGTGAACATCAGTTGAAAGAAAAGTGAACCACTCTAGTAAACTAGAGAGTTATTACTTTACACCTCTGCATATATAAAATGCATTATGTGTAGCACTTTGGAATTTATATATATTGGTTGTAAACAGTCTTGAGCTCATTGAGGCCATGCTGCCTTGTAATACTGAAGGCAAGTGAAGCTGTGAAGCTGCTTACACGCACGCCTAAACACACACTCACTGCTTTCATTTAAACCTGCTCAACCCCTGACGTGTGGCATTTCTGTGGTTTTATACCTCTTGCAAGTTTCTCTCTGTACTGGCCGAGAGCTCAATGAACCCTTAGTTTTTGGGATGTAAAATTATCCAATGAATTTCATGTATTTTCATTAAGGAAGTTAGAGCATGCAGGGAAAGGGTTCAGCCAAAAACTTACTTAAAGCAGAGAAAACAAATAGTGTCAACAGTGAACAACTGCAAACTGCAACAGATTTCCCTCTCTTCTGATTTTAAAGAAGCATTCTTGGCCATTTGGCTTAGGAGGGACACTAGAAACTGTGTGTACTAGAATATAAAAATTACAAAGGTTCAAAACATCTCTAGGGCAATACATTTAGGTATTTGGCACACACCCTTATCCAGGGCGGCTTACATTTTTATCTCATTACACATTTTGAGCAGGTGAGGGTTAAGGGCCTTGCTCGAGGGCCGAACAACAGCAACTTGCTGGTAGACCTTCCAATCAGTAGTTCAACACCTTAACCACTGAGCTACCCCTATTCCTGGCAATGGCATTGTCATTGGACTTGTATTGAATAACAAAATGTAGTAAAATACCAGAATTGACATCTTTCATGTTAAAAGTCTTTTTTTTTCATCTTTTATACCGCTTATCCTCATATAGGCTCACATGGGCCTGAAGCCTAATGAGAACACAACCCCCAACTCTGGTGGTGCAAAGCAACAGTGCTAACCACTACACCACTGTGCTGATTAAAAGTCAAACAACGTAAATAATGTGCTTGCTGAACTTTGCTATTTAAATGTCTTACATGTGGATCATGAATATTTCATTACTTATCATAGTTCTTGCCTAATATTTCAATGGCAATGCTCCTCACTGCATTTCTCAGTTGGCCAATTTAAACACTCAAAACCTTACTTCCACAATAAAGTAAACTTTCAATAAGTTTTAATTACACTTATATAATGCCTACAATCCCCAACCCTAAACCAGTCCTCTGTCTCATGCTAAACTTCAAAACAATACGTACAGCTTTGCAGTCACTCCTCCAATTTACTCCACAGAGGATGTAAAGTTATCTGCTCGTTGTCAATGGATAAACGCATATACTGTTTAATAAACATATGCCATTATTTAAAGAACAAGTAAACAGCAGATTACAAACCACAGGATATTTGGAGAGAGAACAGGCACACTTCAATACAACCCTCAGTTTGTAGACATACTAGTGTGAAACCACAAGAGGAAATGGCATGAACGTGTGTGTACACACTCTGTATTGTGATGCAGTAACTTCACAATCAGAGGCGGAATTTGGGAGTGGAAACCTTAGAAATGCTGCACTCCCAACTCACATCCACCCTTCCCTCATTATTTACTGTATCTAATGCAATCCTCGAGTGAAAGGGCAGGATGAGATTTCACACTGAAGAATTCATATTTACAGATTACACCCCCACCTCAATAAAGGAGCATCGCCGGTATGGTCTATAATATAAGATCTTAATATAAAACTAAGTTGGCTAGATGTGTGTGTATTCGGATATGACAGGTAGCTGTGCAACAACATGATTCTGTCATTAGGAATGTGAGGAAATCTGACTTAGCTAGCAATGTTTTAGCTTAAAACAGTTTGACTGTTTTTATCACTGCTTTACTGTCTTACTCCATACCCACTATAAAAAAAGGAGACATGAAGTGATCCTATAACCATCTACAAAGTTTCACACTTCAAATAATGCACCACATTATTCCATGACACATAGAGCGTAGCGTTTTAGATTTATCGTTTCTTCTTTGTACAATCTAAATGAGGGCTTTACTGAGGACACGTAACATCAACAACCCACCGGCTGTGGGCCAGCAGACGAAAAGCAAAGGACCAAAGCAGAACTAAGGACCTTACAAGCGCAGCCATAAAAGGGAGAAATGATATAGTGCCGATTTAAACCAAAACAATGAGCTGAGACATGACAAAGTACTTTATGACATAAAAATTAAAGATGAACCTAACAAATGGGACTTGTTCTCAAGAATCAGTGGGGGCGGTGTTGGATTTTGTTCAATTCCATACAAATAGTTCTAAGACAAGGTACCAACGCTAACTTTGCCCCCACCTAACCCTTTGTAGCTTTTCTCATGACTTGATTTGTGCAAATTGTTATGAATTTGCAAGCATTAATCCAAGTGGAACAAATAATTGTATACCTGTAAGCAATACTATAGCATGCCATTAGGTTTCCCACTGTTTTATATTAAATATTATATCATTATACGTAAATATTAAATCACTTCATCTGGCACCTGATAAATTACCTTGGGCAAAGATATATAATAAAATGGCACCGTTATGTTTACTAGCTACTGTAATATAGGTAGATATTATTGAAGCAAAACAATGCAGGGTTTGTGGGATTAGAGAATGCACATTAGCGTGCATGAGGTGGCGTTGAGTGAAGGTTGTTTCAGGGCTTGTGAATGCACATCTGTGCCTACTTATATTATGAGCTCCTGACTTAATTCATTTGACCCGAGTCAGGCTTGTTAAAGTTGCAGGTGAGGTCATAGCCTACAGTATGGCTTTATTTATGTTCATTAGGCAAACCAATGGAGAGGATGAGTAACTCAAAAACGTAAATGGTACAGTAAGAAGCTAAACGGATCAGTGTATTTCAACACTTATAATAGTCAGAGTGTGAATAAAAGTGATGTGAGAAGAATGCATTTAAAGTCAGTGAATCGTATTAGCCCACACACAAAGTAGAGCAAAAAGTTAAGAAAGAATAGGAAAATTCCGGTTGTAGAAATGAATAGGCTTTTCATCTCTGTAAAATGCATCAAAACATCCCGAATAATTGTTTACAGTTTACATGCTGCTACAGTATGTGTAGTCATGCTATCAGTACACAGACACAGCATACCACACAGTCTATGCTGCTTTATTCTGTATACAGGGTCGCAGGGGACCTTGAGCATATCCCAGGAGATTTAGGGAGACACCCTTGACACAGGGCACACACATACACACACATTTACACGCTCATTCACACACTACAGGCAATTTAGAAACGGCAATCAGCCAAATCTCCACGTCTTTGGACTGTGGGAGGAAACTGGAGCCCCCCCAGAGGAAAGCCACCAAGCAAGGGGAGAACATCCAAATTCCATGCACACAGATCTGAAGCTGGAATCAAACCCGAACCCTGGAGGTACAATGCGACAGTGCTAACCACGAAGCCCCCATGTGAGTGAGTAAACGACGAGCCTGACACTGTCTGGACAAGGTCATGTCATGCTGGTTCCAATGGTCTAGTGCTCATTCACTGCAGTGAGAAAAGGATTCAATCCTGAGTTGACCAAGCTGGGAGTTTTTTCTGTATATGTGAGCTGGAAGAAATGTGGGTTGAAGCACAAAGTGAGCCAAAGGACGAAGCTGTAGTGCTGCAAAAATTTGGACTGACATACAAAAAGATCAAACAAACTGTGGATGGATGCTTGCACACAATGTTCCAAACGAGTTATATAATTATCCCGTAAATTACTCTGCACCAGCCCCTTGTTTACCATTCTTGAGAGATTTAAAGTCCTTTTGGCTTTTTGGTTTATTCATGGGCAGTGTGAAATGCATTTCATTCTAATTAAGACTAATAAGCAAGAAAGCATAGAAACCTTAGAAAATTAAAAAGCTTACATTTTACAGATTGAAACCAACCTTAACCAGACATGTGCAGCAAACCACTTCAAAGTGACACATTAATTAGGAAAGAGACAAACTCCTTCCCCTATAAATCTTCTAAATGATAAGGGGTATTGGAGGCATGTAACGTCAACAGCTCACTAAAGTTGTGAGCTAATGATCTAAAACAGCCTACACATACTAACTCATGAACACACAAATATCTCTGTTATGACTTTTACGTTACTTACTGATTATTAATATGATGCCTATATTTGCCTTCTTAACCATAACCATAACCACAGCAACATATTGGAAATCTTTTGGCCACTTTCTATTCTTGTGGGGTCTGTTAAGTTCAAAGCTGTTATTCTTATCTTTCCACACACACACACACACACACACACACACACACACACACACACACACACACACACACACACAGACACACACACACACACACACACACACAGACTAGCTAGGGAGTATAAGAAAGGCTCTTCCTCAGTACATTCTTGTGCTGCTTCTAGAAACCTTGGTCTAAAATGTTGTTCAGATACATACATAACACATTTAACCAAGAAAGAAAGAAAGAAAATAAATGTTTGTATTTGTAATACATGAACTTAGTGTTCATTCATTGAGTGGACAGAATGTTGTTTTTATAGAATATATGGCACAGTTATCGGATTCATTCATTCATAAGCATTTATAAGCATCCTCTATTATGGGACAATGCCAATGTCCTGTATGTGTCTTGGTAAAATACCCTGAATGTTTAAATGATGCAAATCATGAGCTATATTTCAATAAGTTAAAACTTATTATAAAAGCAAATGAGTTATTTATAATATTTTTCAATATTCTTTTATTTTTACATATAGAGTACAGGCCAAAAGTTTGGACACACCTTCTCATTCAAAGAGGTTGAATTAGTATTATGACAAACAAAAAAAAAAAGCAGCTAAGTGAAGAAAAAAACAAGTGGCCATCATTACTTTAAGAAATGAAGGTCAGTCAGTCCGAAAAATTGGGAAAACTTTGAAAGTGCAATCACAAAAACCATCAAGCGCTACAAAGAAACTGGCTCACATGCGGCCCGCCCCAGGAAAGGAAGACAAAGAGTCACCTCTGCTGCGGAGGATAAGTTCATCCGAGTCACCAGCCTCAGAAATCGCAGGTTAACAGCAGCTCAGATCAGAGAGCAGGTCAATGCCACACAGAGTTCTAGCAGCAGACACATCTCTAGAACAACTGTTAAGAGGAGACTGTGTGAATCAGGCCTTCATGCTAGAATATCTGCTAGGAAACCACTGCTAAGGACAGGCAACAAGCAGAAGAGACGCGTTTGGGCTAAAGAACACAATAAAGAACACAATAAAGAAAACTCTTTGAATGAGAAGGTGTGTCCAAACTTTTGGTCTGTACTGTACATCTAGACATTGTGACTTATACTGTATAACATACAAAACAGTGGCATCTTCCAAAGTTGAGGAAAAACTTGAGATGGTCAAACACATTGGGTAGGAATGTTTATGATGGCCACACTGTTAATAAAAGTTGAATAAACTGGCATGTTCTTGAGGTTACGAAAAACATTCAATGATGAAAATTATGATCTTGAGATATCACTTAGTCTGCAGTATGTATCTCTAAAAAATAAGATAAAAAAAATAAAAAATAATAAAAAACAGCCACAAAAGAATGCACACACATTACACAGGGGAGGCTGACCCTTCACCCTTTGTCTAGAGTGAAAAGAAAAAAAAACTTTTTATATGTGTGAGTTTGGTGCCAAGAACTAGAGGTCTGGAGGGCAGAACAGAGAAATCTGCTGTCGTTCATGAATCAGAGCTTGTAAGGAGAAATAGAGAGAGAGAGATTTGGGGGGACTTTCTGTACATGCTGTGTAACCTTGTGAAATGCCCTTTACAATGGAACTTTAAACATATAACACTGGTGACCTTCATTAGTCTATGCAGTACTTACATTTCCTCTATGTATAAATAGAATAAGTTTAACAGTTAAAACATTATGAACAAACATACACAGAAAAATGTGAAGTCCTAATTATAGCCAATATAAACACACTTAATTTCCCAGTAGTGCTAACCTGATGGGAGTAGTGCCCAGACTATCATGCTGCGTTAAAACGTAAGATAACATGACAGTGTTTATCATCTTCCAAGTATTAAGTATTTTTAGGAGAAACAGCATGGCTGAAATCATGTAAACAAATCATGCTCAGTCAGAAAAACCATCAGAACAACACATGAATAACTGATCTCATCATAGAATGCTACTGTATGGCGAACTACTCAATGTGTTATACTTTTTATACCAGACAATCTTTTACATTTAAATTGATTAATTAAAACTTTGCATGAGTACACATTAACATTGTAAAAAGGTATTAGAAAAACTAAGTATAAGATTTCTTGTCACGTTAACGTTTGGTCACATAATGTGGAAACTGATCAATGTATTTATAATGAACCCATTTCATATACTGTTATATTGTGAAGTAAAGTAAACCTAGAAATTGACAAATCAAATAAGTGCTACCTAGAGAATTTCTTACATTGGCATTCTTATAAACTCTACAGTGTCAGTCAACAATCCTCGATGACTTACATCTGTGTTTGAGCAGCTGTAAAGCCATATACCGTACAGTACCTAAACATATGGTTAAAGAAAAAGCAACACACATTGCTGAAACCCCTGGAACACTGCCCTCAGAATGTAGTCTTTCAACTGCAGACAATTGTGCTTGACTGTGAAACTTTTTAAACGATGTTTGGAGGAAGTGTTAACAATGAGAGTTCAAAGGTTGGTGTGAATTTGGGAATTCTTCTAAATGTTAAAGACCACAGAGGCATGGCTGCAGGTTGAGCAATGATTAAATGAATAAAAACGATCTGTATTAATCCAAATCAAATCAGTTACTGGGTTACGATATTTATTGTTGTGGCTAAAAATTTACTCATGTTACTTAGATGGTCTCATAGTTTACACTGTTTCTTAGAAGTTCTTTACTATTCCACAAATGGTTCAAAAGCTCATCACTATTCCTTAGATCTTCTTGCAGCTCATCAAGTGCTTCAGTGTTTCCTTAGTTAATCATTGCTTCAGATGTTTTTAATTGGTTCCTTGTTGTTGTTGTTGTTGTTGTTGTTGTTCTGTTTCTTCTCAATACCTTTAGTAGTCCATCAACATTCCTCAGATGTTCTGGTCATTCACTATAGTTCTATAGATGCTCTTGTAGTCTACCACTAATCCTCAGAGGTTTAAGGAGTTCAGAACTGTCCTTCAAAAATGATTATTCAAGCAGTCCTGTAACTCATCCTCAATTGTTTCAGAAAATTCGCAATGTTCTTGAGATGTTCCTCTAGTATACAAATGCGTCTTACTGTAGATGTTCTATTCTTTCTGTAAATGCTTCAGTTGTTTATACTGTACCTGCTCGTCAAAATCCCCACAACAGAATTATCTGACATCTTAAAATGCAGAATAGCCATACATCAGCAGGAGTTTTGTAATTAATGTTATTGTTCAGCTGGAAGCATTTTATCAGCGATTTATTTTCCAATAGAGAAGCTAGTTTCCTGTAAATGGTTCTGATAGACTCAAACTCATTAAATGGCTATTTCCCAGATTGTGCCTTAGAAAAAATCCTTGCAGAAAATGTGTAATACTGAGCACTATGAGTGAAACCAGCTGTGCTAAATAGTTAGACACTTCGTGCTTAACTAAGTGTGGTCCCTGCCAGAACATGATGATGATGACATTTAAAGACCTCAAAACCAGCAGTTAGTACCAGAACAGCAAACTATGACACAACCTTTACACCATTCTACACATTATTGTGAGAAAAAAAAAAACAGGGCTTTTACAAGTAAAATGGCTTGTGAAGAAATGCAGAACTCAGCTAAAAAATGTTGTTGAAGTTGCTAAATGTGGTTTCAATGAAGAAGCTTTGTGGAAGGTGTCTGGTGTGTCAAGACAACGAAATGCCTGCCAGTACGATAATTACACGGCTCTGTCATCTCCTGGAAAGCTACTACAATTCTGGAAACTAATTCTAAAAGGCTGGTTGGTTTTTTGGCAGTTTACCAGAAGTTGATGTATTTTCCCAGACCGCAAAACAAATCTAGTCAGTCCTTGACTTGGTGAGCTTATATAACATCTATGAAAGGAAATAAAAACAAACAAACCCCAACTGATAGTGGATTCCTTCCTCCTCAGGAAAGCGAAGCATATGGAAATTTGGAGTGTACAGGTAAAAGAAAAGATTCAGAATTCATAATTATAATACTACTAAATGAAATGTACATTGGATATCTTTGTAAAACATCTTACCGGTTACAAATATTAAAATTTAAATGAGAACTCAATGCCTATTTCACTACATTCACATGTCCTGCAAATCCATTAGCACTTTTTATCCCTCTAAAGAAACCTACACGTGCTTTATCTGTCACTTTATGCTTTGAGCAATACAGAAAATGTAACTATCTTACCAGCAGCAGACAATTTCAAAGCTTACCAAAAGTCTCATAAATCTACATGCTGAGCATTTAAATGCATAGACAGCACGCCAGTTACTGTAGACCTTTGATCTTGAACTTGTACTCTGTGTTAGCTTCCAATCATAAATCATCATAAGAAACTGGCGAGAATAAAACTTATTCTTATTCATATTTTTGGCTAGGTGTCTCTTTATACTCAACCTGCACTACAAGAACATACAATGAACGTGTGATGAAATCTATTGTGAATGAAGGTGCAAAATCGATTGACATTTAAAGCAGATTTTAAGCACATCAGAGTGATAATATTATGCTTCCTTTCTTAGCTGCAGTATAACATTTGAATGACGCAAAAGTTTTTTTAAAAAGGCCATACGCCAGTGAACGACGATCCCGGCTGTGGTGGCTTGGATCCCACTGAATACATTCCCATGAACATTCAGCATGTGGAACGCATGGTCCTTGAAATTGTTAATGCCACATTCCCGGCCAGTCCTGACCTTGCTACAAGCCATTTCCACGTGTTTAAGCCTTTATAGGACTTCCTGGGAGACCAGTGTTTCAGCAAGCTGTCTAATTTTCGCTCTGATGGTATCCAAGCACTAGTTAGCATTAGTGTAGCAGACCCCCTGTCTATTTAAGACAACAGCCTAATGGACAAGCACCAGATCAAGAACTTATCCTCCTCTTTTGTTCCACTGATTTATTTTGCTTCTTTAAACGAGCCTTCATCTCACCCATGCTTCCTAACTTCTCATTACCCTCTCTTCTTAACTTTATTCCTCCATCCATCTTCCTCATTTATTTCCATTCATTTAATATTCTGACTTTCCCTTTACTTGCACTTTTGCCCAGCCAAAAAGAGCTAACCCACCCACATAAAAGGAAGGGGAAAAAAACTCTGGCTGCACTTTAATTTAATATAAATTTTCGATTAACATCAATGATGAATGGTGCTTTGCAAGTTAACCACATGATGACAGACACATTCATGATTCTTCTATCTAAAAAAAAAAAAGCCTCATCAAACTGACACAAAGGCTTTTACTATTTTGAACAAGCAAAAACAGGCACAAAAGAAACAAAATTGTAAAAAGTCAGTATATTAATTCATATTTGATCTCCTAAAAAGGCTCCGGATTTGGGATTGGACATGAAAGTTAAATAACCACAAAACCACATAAAATATGACACTTTCAAAAAGAAATGGAGCTAATCCAAAATCATAGAACTGACACTGCTGTTTTTTTGTATGTACTTTTTGGTTTATGTCTTGTGCCTCTTTGATTTAAAACAGTGAAACGGCTACTGTATCAGAGTTTCTGCTCACTGCTCTGACACAGACCAACTGGTAAAACGGCAACTATGCATTCTTTTCATTGTTTTTGTTACGATAACGTATCAGCTGGACACAGCTAACCACTAAAAAGGGAACAAACCTTTCTTTTTAGGTATGAGATACAGAACCATATCAACTACAATAAAGAAAGTTCTCTCAGGAGAACAGGGTTGTTTTCTTTACTGTATGTCAATTGGAAGAAAAGCCAGGTTAATATCATAATATCATGCAGAATGCTGTGCTGCCTGCCAATGCGTGAACATTTTAGAGTATATCACCTGTAGGATTAAGGAGGATCAACAAGTTTACCACCTCAAACTTACAGTATATGAATTTAAAAAATGATTTAAAAAAAATCTAAATATGTGAATTGCCACATTAAACACAGTATTTAAAGTGGTAATAGCCACCTGCTGACAATCGTGCATAATTGCACAATTTACCCTCCCTAATCATGTACCAGATTTTTTTTTAAATCAGAAGAGAAGATTACAGTGATAAAGTACAAACCATTTGAACTTTTGCTCATGTAGAATTGTAAATGGAGAACTTCCACTTTGCTTTGGTAATATTTTACGTAGGGTAGCCCTAGTTTTAGGGTACATAGGGTAGCCCACCTCTGGTTGCAAACCTTTCACTTACAGTATGTGATTACAACATGTTGCTTATCTCTAAACACTTGCCATTTGGCCATCATTCATTCATCCTTTCATCTTCATTAAGTACTACAGTATATCTCAGTCAAGTTCACAGTGGAAGGGTTTGAATGATCTTACATTCATCTTAAGGAATGAATTATCTTACGGTGGCAGTATATCAAGGTGGATTTTAGTGAAGTATGAAATTGTTGTAAATTAATCGGGATCAAATTCTATCTAGACAAGTTTCAGTCACCTTATTCTAACCTAATCTCTGTACTGTACTGACAAAAAAGCAGTAAGTATTTCATTAAATGTCTATGCAAATCTATTTATTGTTGTAAACAATAAAAAACAAATCACAAAATCTTTACTATTTCTTCTTTTAAAGATGAGTTTTAGCCTTTTTGCCAATTCACCTACAGGCATTATTCCCACAGTTGCAGCTTCTGGAGAAAATTTTCTCACTCATCCTGTCAAAGCTGTGCAGTTATTTAGCTGGTTAGACAGAACTGACAGTTGGCGGATGGTATTGCTTACTAAAACCTTAAGACGTCTGCTGGAAATAAAACCTCACTGCTAGAACAGTGTTTTACAGCTACAGGGCATACTGTTTTGAAGAGTTTTCCAGTGTTTTTTCCAGGATTTTTCTTTACGTCAGTTGGAATCATAACCAGTTAAGGTTAACTTCTTGCATTTGCTTCTCGCACAATCGTAACTGTATTTCCAAAGTTTAATGGGTTTACACAATAATTGTAATGTTTTTCTTTTTTCTGTACTTATTTATTAGTAAGGAAAACAGATTGGTTTGGAAAAATATATATAATGTTGGTCATTTCTCTCTATATTTCAAACAGTACTGGGGTAAAAATGCATAATTTAGACTCTAAATATTCAACAATATAAAAGTCTAGAGTGATGAAGACATAGTTATAAATATTATACTAATCATACTGAACATTGTTTCAACACACTTAATGGTGTTTGACATTCTAGCATACAGTTGTAAATGTGCAACAATATATACTATGCCTATCCAGTGTAGCCCAGCAGAGACCGCATTAAGTCTGGTTCCTCTATACTGTATCTATTTACTTAGATTCCAAAAAGTGACATTTACTTCGTAGTATCATGAACTAATATTATGAAAAAATTGAATACAAATGAGTTTATGTAAATCAAACTCAGGGTTAAAAATTGGAAATAATATTCGAAACAATCCATGTAGTACAAGAATCCATGTAGTCCAACTATAAGAACAGAAATTAACAATTCAATAAAGGCTGTTATTTTTTTAACTCACCTGGCAAAGCATGCTATTGCCTCATTAAAATTAAAAGTGATCATAAAAGAAATTGAGTGACTAATTTTGGGTTGGAAACAGACCATAGTATAACAACTCTTCCTAAAAGCTCTCTCAAAAGCCACTTTTAATGTTTGCTGAGGAGCCACATAAACACTTACGGCAAATCAGGGCCTTAATCATGACTTGGCTTATGGTTTTGACTACATTTCAAGAGCTAATAACCTAAGAACTGTAAATAATCTGACCTATATCACAAGGAAGCAGCCGCCTTCTACCTGAGGCTTTAACGGTTTAATCCAAAAAACAGAGGGAAGCAATACTAAAGGAAACAATTTTATTTGAAATTTAGATATTGGATAAATAGGACAACAGCATATGGTAGGAAATATTAGCATGTGTTACTAACTTTATGGAGAAGTACATTACATCTTAAACTGAGGAATAAAAATGATTAGGAAAATTTTCCCACAAGGCCATGGCATGAAATGGCATACAAGTACAGATGCTATTCCCACAGTCTTACAGTAGTGTCATAAAAATTCAACACAGCTGCTACACATCTGTCTGTCTGTCTGTTTAATTATCTATACTGTACTTTGCTTGCATCTCTCTAACTTTCATCAGAATAAGAATACTTTGAAGGAACATTCAGAACTTTCAGAATAAAAAAAAACAAAATACACAATAAACAACCATACTGTAGCTGTCTACTGTATATGGTAGTTAATGATGTTACTATGTTTAGTACAATTTTTTTTTTATTCACATTAACTGGTGTTTAAACAATTTGACTAATTGGAAAATAGGTAAGGTTTTTATTTCATTTTTTTCTTAATAAAGTCAATATGGTATAAATCACTGGGACCCGGAAGAAGACTTTGTGCACAGCATGGAGAAAGTGTTTGGACATCTGCAAACAAAGTCTGAATCAATACCCTAAGGAAGGTACAAGATATCCATGGGTGTTGTGATCTTGCATGATAATGCACTCTGCAAAGGTTTGTTTTAAGTATATTTTATATAATATATCATATTCTATAGATGATGGTCTAAGTTGTGTATCTGAAAGTGTTTGGAACACTTTTTGCCATGAGTTGTTATATTACAGAGCTGTAACTCCAAACTGATTTAAAGGTACATTTCTATAAATCACTGCATTCATATTGTGATGGAATCACCTGCACTATATACATATCTTCACATTATCTTTACAACCATTTATTCTCTATTCACAAGTAAAGTACAGTACACCTATTATTACAGACACTACACTGGAAGATGAAGGCCAGTCGTTTCGTTAATCAGTTCTGGCTATCAACATAACTAAGGTGGACAAATCTCTGGACATAAAATAACCGGACACATGACACAGTGTCCAAAATAAACTGTTGAGATAAAACACACACCCTTCAAACATTTTTTTTTTTAAGTTTTCCAGATACTGATTAAGATCAGAAGCTTACCCTTATAATACTGAAATATAGATGTCTTACTGTTTTGGCTGTTTATCAGAACAGAGACACCGTATCATAACAAATACTTTACGAAATGCAGACCCAATATCTGTTCCCACCATTTCCTTTTCCTCACTGTTATTATCAGCACCCTATACTTCATCCACTGCAACTGCTTTCATGTTCCAACTCACTCAGCAGACTTCAGAGGAAACTTTACTGCCTTTAGTGTATAGCGAAGTGTAGATTCAGTGTAGGTGGCCAGGGTCATATCCTGTTTCTCTGCCAATCTGAAAACATGCACACCTGCTGGAAGTTCCCCTATTGTGCCGGATGAACTAAATTTTTCCAAATAGTCACTCTATCCAGACTAGATAAAAACAAGCCATAAATATCCCTGCATTCCATATGGATTGATGTGTTCGAGCTCTGAGTATGACTAATTTACTGTCTTAAACTGTTGACTGTCCATAAAAGTATACATAGATAAACTTGCCTAAATTTACAAATTTATTTTAGATGTCCAAAATATGTCCATTTCTTTCCCCTTAAACATTAATCACATGAATTCAATCTCTGGTTTTCCAGCTGAATTGATACTTGATTTATAACAACTAAATTGAAACATAGATCCAAATAGCAGAATCTTTCCATTCATTCATTTTCAGTCACAGCTTTATCCTGCTTAGGCTCACAGCCTGAATGGAATGACATTTCATCACATGATACTCACACCTAGGAGCAATTTCAGCATAGCGAATCCGCATACTAGCATGTCCCAAAGGTACCATTTAATTGCAACTGGTCATGAAGACAGAGTGGAACACCAACAACACACCATCAGGTGTCATCAGGTGTCAACAATGTAACAATTCCACAGAGTTTATACGCCTGTCACTTCAAACCAGTTATGAATCATCTTCAAGAACCTCAAGCGTGTCAAACAGCACCTTTGGGACAACTATGTCCTGGATGACTGAGAATATCTACACACTTTCACCTATTAACATATTTTTAGAAGGAAATCAGCAGATTTGGCTTATTTTTCCTTAGGTTTCCTATGGGTTTTCAGGAAACCCCTGAAAAACTGATCTGTGGAGGTTTTTTTTAATTTTTTTTATTCTTTTATTTTTGTAACCCAAGTTCAGGCGTGAATCAGGTCCCTGGAGCCATGACACAGCAACACTACCCACTGCACCCCCATGCCTCTATGATTCAATCTTTTCATTTAGCATAAAACAAACTTTTCAACTTCCAGAGTTTGAAAATATTTCTGAGTAGCATTAGTAAAACTACAAGGGATGTTCAAGTCAAAGTGGGACATTCAAATAGGCTGATTAACAGTATGCTGTTTTAGAATAAAAATGCCAGTGTTTCCCTAGTGTTTGGATACCATCAAGGTAGAAAGTTTTCTCAGTACGCCAGAGCCATGTCACACCAGACTTCCTGCTTAACATTCTGAAACCCTGGCCTCCCAGGAACTTCAAAAATGGCCAAAACATGTGGAAATGACTTGGAGGGAGGCCAGGACTATATGTGGAATGAGGCAATAACTCCCAGCTGTGTTCCTGTAATGTGCAAGTGAGTGATTGTGTATACAGTTTCCACAGACAGATGTGTCTCTTCCGCAAGTTGGCTACAAGTTATCCGTTGAGTTTCAAGGATCAGGCATTCCACTCACTGTACGTTCTTTGGGAATGACTGCAGTGGGCTCTGAGCCAGGAACGTCATTCATGGATGTACACACGTGGACAAAATTGTTGGTACCCTTCGGTCAATGAAAGAAAAACTCACAATGGTCACAGAAATAACTTTAATCTGACAAAAGTAATAATAAATAAGAATTCTATGAATGTTAACCAATGAAAGTCAGACATTGCTTTTCAACCATGCTTCAACGGAATTATAAAAAAAAATAAACTCATGGAACAGGCCTGGACAAAAATGATGGTACCCCTAACTTAATAGTTTGTTGCACAACCTTTTGAGGCAATCACTGCAATCAAACGATTCCTGTAACTGTCAATGAGACTTCTGCACCTCTCTGCAGGTATTTTGGCCCACTCCTCATGAGCAAGCTGCTCCAGTTGTTTCCGGTTTGAAGGGTGCCTTTTCCAGACAGCATGTTTCAGCTCCTTCCAAAGATGCTCAATAGGATTGAGGTCAGGCCTCATAGAAGGCCACTTTAGAATAGTCCAATGTTTTCCTCTTAGCCATTCTTGGGTGTTTTTAGTTGTGTGTTTTGGGTCATTGTCCTGTTGCAAGACCCATGACCTGCAACTGAGACCCCGCTTTCTGACACTGGCCAGCACATTTCTCTCTAGAATCCCTTGATAGTCTTGAGATTTCATTGTACCCTGCACAGATTCAAGACACCCTGTGCTAGATGCAGCAAAGCAGCCCTAGAACATAACAGAGCCTCCTCCATGTTTCACAGTAGGGACAGTGTTCTTTTCTTGATATGCTTCAAGTATAATTAGCAAAATTTGCCTTGGTAAAAGGTTCCATTTTTGTCTCATCTGTCCATAGGACATTCACCCAGAAGCTTTGTGGCTTGTCAACATGTAGTTTGGCATATTCCAGTCTGGCTTTTTTATGATTTGTTTTCAACAATGGTGTCCTCCTTGGTCGTCTCCCATGTAGTCCACTTTGGCTCAAACAACGACGGATGGTGCGATCTGACACTGATGTTCCTTGAGCATGAAGTTCACCTTGGATCTCTTTAGAAGTCTTTCTGGGCTCTTTTGTTACCATTCGGATTATCCGTCTCTTTGATTTGTCATCAATTTTCCTCCTGCGGCCACGTCCAGTGAGGTTGGCTACAGTCCCATGGATCTTAAATTTCTGAATAATATGTGCAACTGTAGTCACAGGAACATCTAGCTGCTTGGAAATGGTCTTATAGCCTTTACCTTTAACATGCTTGTCTATAATTTTCTTTCAAATCTCCTGAGACAACTCTTTCCTTCGCTTCCTCTGGTCCATGTTGAGTGTGGTACATACCATGTCACCAAACAACACAGTGACTACCTGGAGCCCTATATATAGGCCCACTGACTGATTACAAGATTGTAGACACCTGTGATGCTAATTAGTGGACACACCTTGAATTAACATGTCCCTTTGGTCACATTATTTTCAGTATTTTCTAGGGGTACCATCATTTTTGTCCAGGCCTGTTCCATGAGTTTATTTTTTTTAATAATTCTGTTGAAGCATGGTTGAAAAGCAATGTCTGACTTTCATTGGTTAACATTCATAGAATTTTTTTAAATGATTTACTTTTGTCAGATTAAAGTTATTTATGTGACCATTGTGGGTTTTTCTTTCATTGACCGAAGGGTACCAACAATTTTGTCCACGTGTGTACAGCCTTATTTAAAATGTTTGCACTGTTTAAATGTTTTAGTTCGGGTCTCATCACCGTACTATGCTTGTCTTCTGTCAACCATGTTTATACCTTCATTCTCGAAAAAAATTCAAAAAGTCTGTATTTGACTCATAATGGGAAATGTGTGTAGTTTCAATAAGGAATAAAAGCTTTAAATACTTTTTTGAGGGATTTGTACTGTAGGTTGTCTCCAAATACCTATGCAAATGATGTTTCATATAATTGATCTAATTGTGTTTATAAAAAACTGCAACCATAGTGATGATATATAATATTGAATACATTAGGGTGATTTTTTTTAATCAGTTCTAATTGTGCCAACGATTATGGAGAACAACTTACTTAGTGCTAAAACATTCAAAAACATTTAAGCTATGATGAACAGAACACTGGTACCTGGTAATAGCATAGACTAATTGTCTTTCTCTTAACTAGATTTAATATCTTTACCTAATAGAATTTGTTCAATGCCTTGCCAAAGCCACACATGGCACATATACAGTATTTCCAACAGTTATGATGTGTCATGTCGATTATGGAACAATCCTGTCACACATTTCTGTTTTACTTTTCTCTATCTTCATTATCTCAACATAGTTACTATATATGTTGTAATTTTCTATCTGCTCCCCTGCCATGCTGCTTCGCATGGTACAATGTTTTCCAGAGCTATTGTTTGGATGTTCCTGTTGAGCTCAGACAACCATCAGGGAGTGGATTAGCAACAGTCACCATTTGTGCTTGACAACAAGGGGATATGTTGCTTGTAAAATGCTTTGTTATGATGTCCACTTACCCGAGAATTTCTGTAACATATACAACCCCAAAATACATGGCCTAACAACGAGTATAAAATCTGACCTAAGACGTAGGTGGCAGGGACACTTCTACAGTATGTTCAATGAGCAGATGCTGAACACATGAACTTGTGGCATTATTTAGGCAACGCTCAGGCCACCACAAACATAGAATGCATCTGCTTTGAAAATCACCAGACAACAGGATATCATAAAATGTGCTCAAGGTGCAAAAGAAATGGGGTCTGTATAATCTTCACACCCACTCGCAGGATCAAATAGAATCAAGACACTAGGATGCTACAGTTTATAGTTAATGTTCAAAGACAATTATAGTTTTTGTTCAGACTGGCAATTGAACAGAACAAATGTAATACGGAAATCTTTTTCCACTTTTCCACTAGAAAAAAAAGAGTCTTTTTTTCTAAAGTTTGTTCTCCATTGAGGACTTTCTCTGGATACACTTATATTTTCTCCTTCATTTTTTCCAGAAAGGAATATATTTTTGTGCTGCTGAGGAAAATCACCCTCTTGTGCATCCTACATTGATTAATAATGCTGAAACTAAAACACAGCTGGCCTTCACACATTACATTCACTTTTTTATTTGCAGCTTGATATAACAGCAGCTGTTCTAGAGGCGTACTATAACACATGATGGTCATAAAACATTACTGCATTTTTTACATCTTCACAATCTTCCTCAACTAATAGAAATCCTACTCACACACACTATAAACATAATACCAAACTGTACAGTAACTCACATTAAGAAGCTCCAAATACATCCATATCTGTTTCAAAAGTGGTTCGCCATGGTCTGACCCAATCAAGGAAATACAATATCATTAAAAAAGTAAAGGTCAAGAAGCGCGTGTATCGAGTTCTTCATTTTGATTCTTAATGTTCTATATCTTCTCCAAATGTCTTTGAGAAACATAATACCAAAGTCAGGGTAGAAGTTATTTTTGGCTGACACACATGGGTCTTTCATTATTTAAAAAAGGATGATTGTTTCCCCCCTAACCACTTTTTGAAAGTTCTGTCAGTGAAACCTGATACCAGCACTTGCTAATCAAACAGCTCCCAGATCTTCATTCACTATCTGGCTTGTATCTGGCTGGACTGACGTTTCCAGCTATATACTTGCTGGCACAGACTTTCCTACTTCATTAATATCTTGTCAATTTGGAAAAATTCATACAAAAATTTCCCAGATCTCTTTAGCCAAAGGGAGTAGTTAGATAAATGTCATGGGAACATGGTTCTGTGTTAGTAGCTACAGAGGAGAATGGACCTGAAATTAAATGGATCTTGAAAGTAAATGGAGAATGTATCATGGATTATATCAAATTTACACTATTGGATAAAGGACTCATCCAGGTTTTTTATTGATTAAGGTATCATTAAGGTATTTTTTATGATTTTCCTATTTAATACCATATCCATTCTTTAGGGTGCAAATTGCAAACCATTTATGGTGCTAGATTGAGTCTTGTTTTTAAAGGGTGTACATTACATGTACATCACATTCCATAAAAGCTTCTACAATATGTAAACCCCACCATTATCATCAATCACATGGTTGCAAACGTTATGAATAATATTTTGGTAAATATACTTCAAAATATATGTTTGTTTGTTTTTTATTCCAATTTCTAGACCATGGATGCTGTTCTGCTAGCCAATTCACCTTCGATATTGTCTCCTACTAAAGGAAAATCAGGCATCCAGCTAGCCACCTAACAATTTCTGTCTTAACTCCACTTACATCCTGGAAATCAATGAGGGGTTTGACTATTGAGTGTAGTCTTAAGTAGTCTTAATATAATTAACAGACATCGTGCATATGGGACATGAAAGGAGTAGAACAACAAGATACATAATTAAATGTAACAAGGCATGATTAAAGTCCCTCTGAATTCTATTCTAGGAATTTGACTAGGAACTACAGTATAGCCTGCCTAGCCATGATGTACGGTATGATATTCTGCAATTGTAGAGGTAGTGCTGTTACAGTATAATATACTGAATAAGTCTTTACAGTGCTCGGTATGCTAAATAAAGACTTTTGTTTTTTTGCTAGGTCAAAGTCAAATGCATAGACCTCGAGCAGAAGTGCTAGAGGTGTCTCCTACTACATGTCTGTTTCCATAATTCTCCACGCAGGGTCAAATGAGGAGATTTATGCTCTGAAATATACCCTGTGCAAGACTAATGCAAAAACCAAATGAAAGAATTATTAATTTTGTACAGTGCTCCTAGACAAAATGCTTAATAAATTAGGAGACTTAAGGATTTGCTGATAATCTGTGGGTTTCGGTCATACCAGGAGCAACAAAACAGTACTTTGAAAACCTAAATATGCTGACTGAGAAACTGAGACTAATGACGCCTCACTGACCACACACCAAGCAGAGTGTGTGAATTACCATTAACACCACTACAAACCTCAAACATGTGAATTAAACAATCATTTGAATCAGAAAAGACTTCACAGTCCTGTGAATACACAGCAATGTGGTTTCCAAGGCAACAGCTTTATTTCATGTGTGTTTACAGCTGTGGCTGGAAATATTTGTCCTCAAATGGGCTGCCTGGCAAATACACAACACTGCTGGCTGTGTTCTCCTGCATGATGAGTCATAAAACTACAGAAGTCAAATGTCAACCATACAACAGCACCATACTGCAGTACAGTATTAAGCATCGGATGCCTGACATCACAAACTGACACAAAGACTTCTTCTCCATAAGCTCTACCATCAAAATCTCTCCATAAGGAATGCACAAAACCAATAAAGGCCACAAAAACTCTTGAGGAAGCATTTCAGCATAAAACTGAGATTTAAAAGCACTGCTTAAAGTGTCAAATCTCGTTGGTCATATGATGCTGATTAATCTTCTCTAACAGCACAGCTCTAGAAATGTTCTGGCTTTATTTAAAGTTAGAAAATATTGAGACAAATATGCTCATCCTAATACTTCATGGCTTCTTATTTTTAGGGACTTTCTGGCCAATGCTTGGCATCAGCTGTGTCCAATAATAAACAGATTAAGACACATGTTGATAATCAAAGTTTTTTTGTAAGAGGAAAGATAATCCTTAAAACAGAGGAATTTGATATAAGAGGAATAAAACACTTTAGGACATGATGTTACTGGAATAGAATCACTTTATGGTAATACAGGCCAAAATTGTGGTTTATTTTCCTATAACAGCACAGTCCATTGTGTTTTACTTTTCACATTTCCTGGTATTCTATTGCAAATCTCAATATCTAGCCATTCTAACCAATTTCCACTTTTATCATTATCATTGTAATGTTTTCTCCCATTCATGCACTCATACTACAGTAGTCAGCATTCATCAATTAATAGCCTAATAGCATGAATTAATCTCCCCTCCTCTCAACCAAATATTCACAGAAATGTGTCCTTAACTTTACTTCCACTACCCCACTTTGTCTCTAATGTAAGTGACAAACTGGCATGTTTATACCAGTTGAGTCAAGGGGAAAATGTTTTAGCAGCACTTCCATCATAACGGCCTTGCTATCGAAATATGCTAAGGTCAATTGTGTGATTCCTTGGCATGCCTCATTTCTCTATGCCTGAAGCCAGTCATTCGTAACAGGGTCTGCTATGAGCTCATAACGTTATTTTACGGTCTGAACACAATCCAGCCTTTGTAGGTAATGTCACATTTAATAGGTTATTAAATCGTCTCCACGCTTTAGCATTATAGCTATTTACTAGCTTGTCCTACAGATTTATCATGGAATGAATTTGGCCACCCATCAATCATTACAGGCATAATTTGTGATTAAAATCACTGGATGACTTTCAGTGTCATTGACCCTGAGGCATCCAGCCAAGGATGATTTATCAGTCTATGATCACATCTTATAACTGATTATCAGGGAAAAGTAAAGGTGCATGCTTAATTTGCTAGTTCGGACAGATGAGTACATAGCTAGTGAATATATCTAGATTAGTCTAATGCACTTTCAGCAAAATACATGCCATGTTCATCAGCTTGGTAAACCTATATGGCAAGTGCTAGTAGAAAGGAAATGGTTTCAAAATTCTGGCTACTAATCTACATCATAGGCGAGCTAAGTGTTTAAGGACAGTAAAAAAAAAAAAGTAGGCATGGCAATTTGAATATTTCAATCCTTTACTGATTATATTAGACCAAATAGAAAATACCTTAAACTTCCAAAGGTAGTCTACAAATTTGTCCAGCTTACACAGTTTTTTTTTTGTTTTTTTGCAGCTGGCAGCTAGACAGAGGAAGCTGGATAGCAGGGAGAACACCACAAATTAAGCACCTATACCTTTTTTTTTTTTTTAACAGGGCAGAGATAACTGAATGGTTAGGGAACAGGGCTACTGATAAGAAGGTCATGAGATCACATCCCTGTACTGAGCAAGGCCCTAAAAAGTCAGGCCCTGTTAAAAAGATTAGATAAACAGGATGTCTATTTACCTCAGTAAGTCAGTCTGGATGATGCCAAATGCCATATATGTAGCAATCAGATAAAGCAGGTTTGTTTCTCTGTCAATACCATTATAGATTGTCAACTTAATCTCTAAAAAGCTGAACCACCTGCAGAGAGTAAGGACCATATGTGTGTTGTGCTTCAAATTTATAATTAATTTATATGAATGAAGAAACCTATCAATCATGCCACTGTGCTGTATCAATACTATCCATGGTTAACCTTTAAACTCATATCAGGAACAAATATGCCATTATTTTAAGTAGAATGTGTGACAGCACTTAGATTTAGTAGCAGTAAAAAACTTTTTTTTTTTTTAGTTTTATTTAACAGATGGGGAAACTCACGTGACCATGCCAAAACCTAGCACACCAGATTGAACTATTCAGCTATTCAGTTAAACAGAGTCGAAGTGGGTGTGTTCGAGCAGAGGAAACACTACAGCATGTAGTACATGAGGTAGCACAGGACCAGGAATGGAACGATGATAATAATGAAGTTCTTCATTTTTACAACATTTGCGCAAAACACAAGGGAAAACGACGCACTCAGTGCAAAGCGTTATCACAAACACGAAACGTGCCAAGGCAGTCGGAGCAAATCTGAGTGAAATATGTCCTGTTGTGTCGTTGTCATTGGGAATAAACTCTGAGAACGTAAAGGGAGTTGATTAAATATGTTTGGGGAATTTTTGTTCATTCATTCAGTCATTCATTCAACTGGACAAAATGCCAAATATTAATACTTTCTTAAACTATCTCAGGTTCAAACGTCATCGTATCGACTACGGAGGCGAACCACTTAGAAAGCAACTGTAAAGTTGTCATAAGACCATCCACCCGCCGCTGACCTGTGGGTAAAAAGTGATAACGTGGAAACGTGACGTACCGTCCTGCAGCTGGAACGCGCTCGCTGGATGGAAAAGCCACAAAGCCGCGAGGTATAAACAGCAGCCCGGCGGCACTCTGGTGACAAGAGAGAAGTGCAAAGATGTCATGAGAAACATCGCTTTTCAAAAACGCAATGAACAAACTCAATCAAGTCCTAGCGGGGATTCATTAAATTCACCTTAGGAAAGGCATGTCTGCGCGAGTCGTGTGTCCGCGCTCACGTGTTCGTGCAGCAGAGGCTCGTGAGGCGCTGTGTGTGTCCCCGCTAGCGCACCGAGGCTCCGCGCTCCGATCCGCTCCGCTCTGCTCCGCACCTTCAGGAGCTGCTCCCGAACAAAGACAGCCTCAGTTCAACCTCAGCTCAATCTGCCCCCTCAAAAAACACTGAAATCTGACTCCCGGGCTCAAGCTGTGGACCTCCACCTTTATCCGTTCCCACATTCTCACTGACGCACGCCATGTCTCCTCCTCAAAGGCTGACGATAAGACAAGTCTCCCAGTTTATCTCCCCAAAAATGGCTGCGCTTTGCAAAGCATCATATCAGTCATATTTCACTTAGCTAACTTTTCAACAAGGTGAAACTCATTTCATGTTCCATCTCAACACAGAATGAGTTTATTATAAAACCACCTTTCCCAATATATGTCACGTTAGGCAAACGGTTCACATTACATTGATGTATAGGAACCATAAATCCCATTCATTCCTAGATTCCCACGTAGATTTTTTTTGTACTGTTTCATGAAAAATGCCATGAGATTAAGGTTGACATAATGTATAGCCTGCATATCAAGGTTAACTTAGATTTGTATATAACCTGTTAAAAATTACCACCCAAGTAGGCTTATATAATAAAGGGCTTAGTAAATAATAATAATAATAATAATAATAATAAATAATAACAACAACAATAACAATAATAAGAAGATTCACACACACACACACACACACATACACACAAAGCAACCAACCAAACAAACAACAACAACAAAAAGCTATAAATCTATAGTGTTAATCTTCAAAAATGGTTCCATAAGGGGCTTTTGGATATCAGCCCTTAGCTTAATAAACCTCCTCATTAAATGAACAAACCAAACAGAGTCCAAGTCCAAATAAGATCTTAAGTGAGTCAGAATGGAAATACTTGAATCCAGAGAGAGTAGTAAAAGACAGACATACAGACTGAGAAACAAGATAAAATGTCACTTAACCATGTTCAGTTACCCCAATCTCATTTCATGGGGGGGAAAAAAAATATTTTTTGTATTTTGTTGTACAAAAAATATTGTATTTTGTTCATTAAAAAACCTCTAAAACAGTACACAGTTCAGCCATAACATTAACAACACATAACATTAACACATTACAATTACATTACAACCGGGTCACTTCACCTCACCATGCATGGGTAGAACAGCAGCCAAAGAACACTAGACCATGCACCGATGAGACAAACAAGTCTGGTCCTCACCCTGCAACAGATAGCACCCAAAGATTCAGTTGGTAGCCTCCTGGTGCCATACACCACAGCACACCCCCAGAGGTCTTGTGGATTGAGTGGCACAAGTGGAACCTACACATTTACATTACGGCTTTTGGCAGATTCCTTATTCAGATCTCATTATACTGTACATCTGAGCAATTGAGGGTTAAGGGCTTCCTCAAGGGCCTGACAGTGGAAACATGTTGGTCTTGGGGTTTGAACCTGGGACCTTCCAAACCATAGTCCAATGCCTTAACCAATGATCTACACCTGATTCCTACATAATATTGAGCATGATGTCTTGCATTTTAATTGTATGTCTGATCAGTGAATAGTACTGTACTGTATCAAGGCTAACATCTAAATTTAACATTGCTCTAAATTGGGGTGGGTAAATTCCTATGAATTTGCAAATGTGGGAACCAGAATTAGTATCTGTCAGCTATGTCTTCCCTCTATTTTATTAACACACATGCTTCTTGGCAGTAAAAGTCAAGGAAATGTCTGCGACCTGCAGTGTTCACAATCTATGTGGATGAGAATTATAGACGCAATACAAAAAATATATATTCATATTATTCATATTGTTATTCATACGAGTTATGAATCAGTCCAAATGGACACATTATCAACCATGTCAAGGTCAAGGTGAGTTGCGGTTGGCATTTATGAACCACCTGTGTAGATATGGGTACAATGTGATTCCCAGACACTTACAGAAGGCCAAGCCCAACATAATCACCTTTTTCTATCTGCAAGTTCATTACAGGACATTTTCTAATTTAAACTATATAAGCTCCTTTAACTCAGTCCACATCTGGATTCAGACAAGCAGGGAGTATATTTGGATTACAGTTGTTCTGTGGATTGCTATAACTTTGCTGGGAGATACCATGTAAAGCTTATTATACTGAACAAATGGACTTCATCCAGATTTACATAACTGCAAAATTTTATTATATTCCCCCCAAATTTTAAAGATAAATCCAGACTGATGTTACAGCTTTAAACAAGGAACACAGGTAATACACTCTCACTAAATAGAAGAAACAGGATTTCACTGCCAAAACTGACTCTTCTTTTTTCAAAGCTCCAAAGGAGGAGAGTTTGTATAACCCTGTGACTATATTCCCCCAGACATACCTCAACCACCACAAAGTGGTCAGCACAATATATGACTTCACTTTCATAGACATTTAGGAGACAATGATGAAACCCTTAAGAGCTCTTCTAATGACACAGCCCTGAGTATGGTTATGATTCATCTCTAGGGCAATTTCATTTGAAAGATGTATGGAATTCACTCCCTGAATGGCCCCTGAATGGTGCCAAAGAGAATAAGGCAAGATAATATTGGACATTGGAATTCCTGTGTCTAGCTGCACTGATATACTGACATCCAACCAATGAAAACCCAAGAGAGATTATCAGGGACATCAATGACAAGCTGGATGTCTCCTGTGTTGCAAACATGATTTTATGTCTTGAAAGCTACAGTTTGCTTTTCAAGGCTGATGCATGGCAGCATGTTGAAGTGATTTTGTCACTCTTCAAAATGTTGATTTCTTAGTATGGCAAATCAGGCAAATGCTCAAGGGATTATTATGCAGAAAGAAGTGATGAATCAGTTGCTCTAGTTAGGAAATATAGAAAATAATGTTCCATCACTAATGAAGTTTTTCTTTGTATAAAATAATGTAAAACTAGAACAAATCAGAGTATACTTTCTGTAAGTGCATCACTTCAATTTCTTACAGAAAGCCATTTTAAAACAAACGCTTTATTATAATATGAAAAATAGTAATTTAAGCAAGTTTTATTTTTATATTTTGCTATAGCGCTAATATAGCTATAATATGATGCAAGAAATATAATATAAGTGCATATCTACTGTAAATCCTCATACATTCAGTTACAAATCACTGTTTGCCTCAAAATACTGTTGGTATTCCAAATTAAAACAGAATTAAAACCAAACAAACAAACAAACAAACAAACAGAAAGACCATGTGAGATATCCGTCCATTTATCCATGTTCAGTAACTGCTTTATCCTGGCCAGGAGCACAGTGACTATAGAGATTAGGAATATTCCCTGGGTGGAACATCAATCCATTGCAGGCAAACACACACATTCATACTCAACAATTTAACATAGAAAATTTGCATAACTGCATTTCCTTTAGTTTGGAAGAAATGAGAGAGCTCACAGGAAAGACATAAATATAGGAAGAACTTACTGTACTGTATATAATGCCTCACAGACATTAAGACAGGTTCCAGATCAAGAGAAGGACTTCGGAGCTGTGAGGCAGCCATGCCCCGCATGTGCCACTTCAAATTCCAGGGCATAAAAATGGCTATGACGCTTTTGACACATAAAAGCAGCCTCCTTCCTAAATTTCAGTGCTGGACAAATTTAATGGCGCACCAAACAGATCAAACATCAATTTGTAATCATTTTAGTATGTGGATGGTTTCTGAAATAAAATGTCATCCTCAAATCTTGTGATACACCTCATATTTGAGTTTGACATTTAATTTGAGTGATACCAAGCTCTTTGCTAAGAGAATTCTTATTCAATATAGCTGTTACTGGTTTTAGTAAGCAATGTGACTAATGTCACTCATTCATCATCTATACTGCTTAATCCTGTATTCAGGGTCACGGGGGGCCTGGAGCCTATCCCAGATGACTTAGGGCACAAGACAGGGTACACCCTGGACAGGGTGCCAATCCATCGCAGGGCACACACACATACACTCACACACTCATTAACACACTACGGCTAATTTGGGAATGCCAATTAACCTAACTTACATGTCTTTGGACTGTGGAAGGAAAGCCACCAAGCACGGGGAGAACATGCAAACTTCATGCACACAGAGACGGGAATTGAACTTGGCCGGGAATCGAACCCAGACCCTGGAGGTGCAAGGTGACCGTGCTAACCACTACACCACTGTGGTGCTAATTCAATTCAGTTCATTTTTTTATTTGTGTATTGAAATGTGTATAAATGTATCAGTTTGTCCATAATGAGCATGCTCCCTGAGGCAAGATGAGGGAGAAATCTTTAGAGGAACCAAATTAAAAAAGAAACCCTTCCTCATTTTGGTAATACCGGACAGCCTGAGCATAAATAAATCCCTTCTAAAACTGTGTGCTATAAGGTTAGTTCTATAACAGGAAATGTGTTTCAGTTAACATCAAGTGAAGTTACCAACTGCACACTGATGGATACCTGGGTACAAAACTGTTCGTGACAATTTGAGTCCTAAAATTATTCAAGCGATTGCAGTCACAAGCCGTCACAGAAAAACTGTTGGTATAAATGCAGTCCAAAGCCATTGTTTTGAGTATTAACTGAAACTATCGTCAGTGTCAATTCTTTAAGCAGACCACACAGGGCCATTCTCATCAGCAGTGTGTGGTCTTCATGTAGTGAGAACTTTAAGCAGAAGAAGGGCATCAGGATGGATCAGGCAGAGCGAGAGAGGAGAGGGGGGTCAGGATCACTGGTATCTCATTTAATATATAAATGTGCAGTATATTTACATTACAGTACATCACATTTATTTTGTTTATAGTCTTCACAAAAATCCATACTAACTTTATCTTTTACAACATCGGACACTGACGAGCACTTTGAGGTAACGCAAGACATTTTTTTTGAAAAAGATTGAGAGTGAACATCTGGCACTTTCTAAAACCTTCGTCTGCTTTTGTTCAATATGAGTATTTGAGATGGAGATAACACCAACCACAACCAAGCACTTAAAGCATAAATCATATCTGAGATCATTTAACAGCTTCACTGTTTTTTTTTGTTGTTTTTTTTTTTGCTGAGAATGAATTTCTCATAGTTTGACAGGTTGCTTATGAAACCATGTGGAGTAGTGTAACTCTTGCCTTGACTGTGAAGGGGTCTCCATGGTGATGTTGTGTTGGAGGAAAACAGTGATGTTAGGGTATAGCGTCAGTAATGGTGGTGGGACTCCATTAGATTTGACATGAAGTTCAAGGTCTAACATGAGTCAGTATGGCTTGTGTTAACTGAAGATAGACAAAAGAAAATGCCTTTCTAGGGAAAAGAAATGACTTTGGTTGGAAAGGAGAGACAAAAGACCAGTAAGTATGCAACGTTTGAGCATATTTGTGGTTTTCTAATAATGGAGTGATCTCATCACTATGCTTGGGGGACTGCATAGCTTAGCGTTTTTTTACTGATCAAATAAACCAGATTTAACAGATGTTAATTAGCAAACGTGTCGCAGAAAGGTGTGATGGAGAACAAGGACTCATTTGGATGGCACCAATGAGCTTAAACAAAAATAAAAAATGATGATGATGGTGATAAAGATATTTAAATATATGCAAGATATAAAACGTTCGAAAACTACAATGGAAAAAGTAACAGGCATGATTTAAACCGGAGTGTTTTCTGACAGTTGTTTTTCCCCAAAGCAAATACAGCAGCATCTGGCCGCTGCAATGTACACTGTGTTAATTATTCTTTTATGCACGCATACTTTACAGGTTAGTCAAGTGAAACGAAAAAAGTAATATCGATACTCGAATAAACATGCCTGAAATGTTCAACCTTGAACAAAATTAGCCTTTGATGTTTGTATATCTTGGCCACCCACCTCTGCCGAACTCTAAAGGGGCTTTGTGCCACCAGATGCCTTCAGCATCAAACCGGAGTGTAAACACGAGCTCATGGTGTGCAGGGGACAAAAAGTCGGCAGGAGAATAGAGCTCACTGATAACCATCCAACACAACCAGGTTGTCTACTCTCTAATATCACACACACACACGCACGCACGCACGAGCGCACGCACACACACACACACACACACACACAAAAAAAACTAATCAGCTCAGCTTTAATATTGATTACCCTCTGGACACCATAGACCAATGATATTGTTAACTCTGTTGTGTTTTACGGTGGAGGCTGAGGTTGCAAGAAATAACTTCACTAAAATTGAAATAGTTTTGCTTCCACTCAGACATACTGTAATGACCACAAAAGTTCGTCATTGTTTTAATCTTTTTTTTTAATGCGTCCTAATTCTTTCAGCCTGTATGGAAAAAGAAAATAAAGAACTAAATAAAGCTAAGAATGGATGGTTAATCTAGCTTTTCCCTCATAAGGTCAGGTTCTGTCAGTTTAAGCCTCGGGAGGAGGGAAACCAGCAGTGGAGGTTGTATTGACTTACTCCCTGAGAGAGAGAGTGGATTTTGTTTGCACATCAGTTTTCACTCACATGCTACTTCTCTCCATCTCTCTGTGTTACAAACGCCCACACACACATGTACAAACAGCTGTAATTGTAAGAACTGGTGGAATTTTGGAAGGAAGCTCCTTTTGTGTGCTGATCACAGTCGGTGGTATAGCGAGTAATGTTGCCGATTCCCACCTCCAGGGTCCCCGGTTCCATCCTGAGCTCGGGTTACTCTGTGTACGTTTATACATGTATGTCCTTTCTTTGCGGATGATGTTTTCTCCAACCTTGTAAAAAATGCACTGTTTGTGGGGTTCGACTATGCTAAGAATATACAGTGTTACAGTAAATTGCCCCAGAAAGTTGTGAATGAGTGTGTGTTTGTGTGAACATGTTGCTCAGTGATGGACTGGCATCCAAATTCTATCCAAAGTGCAAGAACTAAAGGTGAGCTCTATCTAAGATGCTTGGCATTTAGCCTCCTAAGAAAAGCCAGATCAGTTGTTGCTTTTATCGGCTTTAAAGAAGATGCCATGCTTCTGTTAGTTAACATATGCAAACAGATACAAACACACACACATATGCCTACAGAAAGTGTCTTGGGTGCAGATGATTGTCCGAGATCCTGAAAGCTCAGGGTCTGCAATTTGTCATCTTTGGCAGACTGCACCTTGAACTAGCCAGTTCTCTTGTAATTTGCCCATTTCCTAGAGATTTGATATTTGCAGTCTAATTAAGGCCATGTATTATATACCTGGGTTAGAATTATGATTTAGGGTTTAGAGGACAAGGGTTAATGTTACAAGATTGGATAAGATCCTTATCCTGTATCCTTCAAGATTCGTATTATTATTCTTATCTTATTGAACAAGGGCTTATGCAGTCTTACAGGTCCGGTTTCTAGCATTCATATAACGTTTGGTATGTTTTTTCAGATAAAACCCATCCAAGAAATTACTGTTTTCACAGAAAGAGGCTATTTGACTGACAAAGCAGTTGACTAACCACAGAGCTTTTCCAGTCGCCAAACATGCAGGATTATCTTGTTTTCTTTACCATTAGCTGTTTCAACTACACCTTGCACAGAAAAGATCACCCTGTCTGGTGTTCAAGAAATTGTCTTCCTGCTAGATAATAACAGTAGATAAAAACAAACATTGCATTGTCATGATTATGAGGCTTGTGTACAAAATATACAGTACAAAGATGGCCAATCATCCGTGAGTGTTCAAAATGTGGTTTACAGTAAGGGTTAATAATGAGGGCTTATCATACTGAATATTAGCTGGATAGTTATACAATTTTTATAATGAAGGAAGAATAAGCTTAATGTTGGTTCCTTTTGTTTTAGTCTGACACGCCCGAGCTTAAGCTCACTACCCTTTATAAAATGAAAAACTTTGAATGAAAAAACTTTTTTTCCCCCTTTAAATATATAAATACTGTATATGTATTTCAGTGTTTTGGGTGCAACTTTGATTCAGTAATGGTCCCAAGACAAAATCTGCACTCCTTCCAGCACTGTAATTTTTTTTTGCTTCAGCCATCTGTGCTGTTCTCGGATATGTATTGTCACAGCTCCACCCCAGAGAAATGGCAGCTCACTGATGCAACACAATCACAGACTTCATATCTAAAGCTAGCCAGACCTGCTGCTCTGGTCAGCTCTCAGCATAGGCTAGTGTTTGGGAAAGCTTTGCTTATACAGGAGGAGAGGAAAGCTGGAAAAATATGTAATAGTGCCAGGGTGTCTACTGTACAGTATGTGCGTCTGTGTATGCAAGCATATGCATGTTTATAAGAGAGGTAACCGGAAATGTGTATGAGGCATTGAACAGAAGATGTACTGTATGGAGGGATGTAGGAAAACTCCACATGTCACATAGTGTGTCCTGGCCTTCTTTTTTGTTTACAATAGAAGGCAAGGACTCCACATGATGCCTTATAATATGTAGAAAACAGTTTTGGTGCCATTTGAGGACTCTGTGCATTACTATCTTACTCGCATTACTTCAAGCAAATTGAGCTGAGTCAAGCATTTGTGATTAATTTCTACAAACAATATTCAGAGGACATTAAGTATACACTTACATTTCTTGTATGAGCAAGAAATTGGTGAAGTTTTCCCAATAGGGAGAGAATTGTAACCTGGTCTGAACTCAAATGGTTTTAAATGATGTCCACATTGACAATGAGTCATATTGTACCCAGCACTGTTATCTGATAATCCGACACTAACCTTCCCCTGGGTATGATTGTGTGTGCATGGTGTCCAGTGACACACTAGTAACCCATTTTGGGTGCATACCAACCTCACACCTAGTGAATGATTGAATTAATAAATAATAATTAATATTGAATTTTAAAAAGTCGGGCACTTGTTGAATGAAAAATTCAACGGAATTATGATGCAGTTATTTAAAAAAAAAAATTACACAGAATTCTGACTGTGACAAAAGTGTTAGCCAGATAATGACCTAACCCTGAAACAGCTGGTGTTGTTTAATATTTAGAGAATGAACTGGGAAAAATACAGCAGTGCATTTCACAAACCTCGCCTGCACTTATGCATCCATCAATTTTTTAAAGCAGCACAAATCTCCTTTGTTTAACTGATGTCAGTGACACTTACCCATGGCATATTGTATTTAAAAAATTTTCTCCAGATAGAACATGTTAAGGCCCATTTAGATCATAGTTACACACGTTTCTGTTAAAATCTATCACAGATCAATTGATACATAAAAGTCCAAAAAGTGTGAAACGAGATGTGAAAAAGAAAATATAAGGAATAAGTTTGATCTGTTTTGATATTGTTCAAAATGAAAGATTCTTACAGCTTACAAACTTGCATCTCGCCAGGCCAAACTTCGCTAGGCATCATTCAGGATTATCGCCATGTTTATGCCACCAGACACATCGCATGACTTTACATAAAACATTTTTTCTTTACTAAAATTTGATGCAATTAGAACTCTTAAAGCCTCAATATAGCAACAGTTATAAGGCTTTGGCATGTTCCTGAACTTTTCCCTAAAGCATCCTATTGAAATACTTAATGAGGTTCTTGGAATGCCCAAGAATTGCAAAAATTAATGATGCATTCATTGAGTCAATTGATTCAATTGATGATGCACTTTTTGGACTTGCATTCCTTACTTAATCACCTACAGCTAAGCTACAAATTTGATAAACTCATGCAGAACTTTCACAAATTACTTAACAACTGTTACTACAACAACTCATGATTTGCTGAGATTCATCAAGAATAGTCAAGAACTGCTAGGATTTCTTACCTCGACCAACAGCAACCTGGATACACTGGTTTGGATACCGTGACTTCAGAAGTAATCAGCATGCTGCATTCTTCCATAATAAATGTCACCATGTGCATTATCTGGTAGAGCATAATATTCAGAAATTTAGTCTATTCAGAATAGATATTAGGTTTATGTCGGGTTTACCATGGCATATATACAGTAATTGGAATTAATTTTAATTAATGAATTACTGCTCTTGAATTAACTTCTAATTCAATGTGATTTTGTGACAAAGTATATTATAAGCAGAGAAAAAAAAACTTTTAGGAACATTTGGGTAAAAAAATAACAACAGCAACAACAAAAACATCATTTTTGTCTGTTTTCCAGAACTCAGCTGCAGTGACATCTGTCATATTTTCCCAGGCCAGAAGTCGTACACAAAGTTCCCAAAGAAACAGGACATTTTGGAGAAAAAGGTCCTTCTTTCCTAATAAGGTTCTTCAGTTTTCTGAATAAAGATCCTTTTCTTTTATTTAATTAGACATATACATACATATGTCATATGTACTGTATGTATGTCGGACAATCAGACAGACAGGCAGAATGACAGGCAGAATGACAGACAGACAGACAGACAGACAGACAGACAGACAGATAGATAGATAGATAGATAGATAGATAGATAGATAGATAGATAGATAGATCCCTGCGGTGAAATGTAGGCACTACTGCAGCAAAAAGCTTCATCTGCCTTCCATCGTGCCCTACACATCATTGGAGTTCTCATCACATGGAGATCACTCACTGCTGCTGAGAATAGCCTTAAATGATCTGCTTATGTTTAATAATAACTGAGGATGGTTCTACTTAAGATGAAGATGGCTTAGACTGCATTTAATACAAACAACAATGGCTTCTGTCTGCAGTCTGGTCAGGTTCGGAACTGAAATTGCCAGGAACAAGCTTTGTACCCATAGTCTTCGTACCAAGTCTCCATCACTTAGTAACCTCCAGCTTTCTCATTAGAGATAGACTCCAAAAACTATAAATGTATAAATGTATACATTTTATTTATATCTGTAATTTCTGTAAGTTGAAGTATGAAAATTTGCTTTATTTAATCCCCTATATAAGTTGAAATTAATTCAAATGAATTGAGTATATGACCACAGATATTCACAACAAGCCATTGTTGGAGCTGGTTTGGTGAATATTACAGTTACATTAACGCACTGAAATACACCGCGTGAAGTATGAACACATTCTTGTGTATTTGAGTGTTATGTGTATAACAGTAGAAACCTACTGTTTATCCTCACACCAGACTGCATCTTAATATTTTCTTACTATTGATGCTCCTATAGAGACACCTTTCTGCAGCAACTCTTTCCTCTGTTTTTTGAAGCGATATTGATCACATATATTACGTTAAAATAAATGCAAATTTTGCAGACGTCAAAATGCACAGCTCCTGTGGCATATTTTGTTTATGACTTATAAATCCATTGTGCAGTCTGTTTTAATCAAATGTCGGATATTTTGGATCCAAAGGGATTAAGCTTGTATTTATGCATATGCCAGAAAGTCTCTCTGATGTGCTTGTGTATTAGAACTGGCTTGGGTCATAACATGCTTGTTTTGCTACAATTTAGACTAAAAAAAAAAAAAAGAGAATAATCTTTTCTAAAAAGAAATCAACCCAATTCAAAATAAATTCCATGAATGCAGCATTGAGAGTAATGATCCCCCAGTAATAGGAGGTAAATTAGGATTTGTAGGCATGGCATTCATTGCTGATTTCCCCTTTTCATGTGGAAGCCATTAAACAGGACATGGCAGAGTGTAAAGGTAACACCCTTTGCCTTGAAGAGTCTTATGTAATGACACAGATGGCCAAACTGGCAGACCTAAACAGGGAAGTCCATTACCTCTGTGCAGACAGGACATTAGAAAAGGGTTATACAAGTCCAGCTGCAATGTCATGGGTCGGGTTAGGTCATTCACCATGCCAGCAGCATGTCCAAGTCTAAGCAAGGTGTTTGTTTCTCATAATCACAGCTCTCCACAAGGATTCAGCTCTATGACGTTATTATGTAACTATGGATGCTGTAGCTTTTGCTGGCTGATCCAATTAAACTCACATAAATAGAAAAAGAGTTCAGTGCATGATATTTTCATCAGACTCCTACATACTGACAGAGGCATGCATTCATACATTATACAGCAGGTAAAAGTGACAGGCTTCCTTTCTGTAATTAACATACAGTATACTGTATAAAGCTGTAATTTAGTGTAAGTTTTAAGCAGCTATGGATGGACTGGGTTGAAATGAAACTAAATACTTGCACATCCTTAAGAGTGGGACCAAATTCCACACCCTTTTTAGAGTCTTGCTATTTATTGAGTTCTTGTGTAAGAGAAAAAGAGGGCTGAAGTGCTTCACTAACAAACAGTTTGTGAAAGAAAGGTTCCTATACACTATTAAAATTACCAGCATAATACATTCTTGGAGTTTGTTTCAGCCAATTTTCATCCATCAACTTTTTGTTGCTTAAGCATAAGATGACAATTTGAATTTTCCTCTCTCTCTCTCTCTCTCTCTCTCTCTCTCCGCAAGTAATCTTATTAAAAATCAGAAAACTACAGGTGTATGGTATGGACTCAGCCAGGTGCAAACCAATGTACAGTAGGTAGCCTTGTTACCTTTGTTACCTCATAGACTTGATCAGATTCAGTCCTGAGCTCAGGTTACTGCCTGTTTGGGGTTTTGCTTCTCACAATGGGTTTGCTCTGGATTCTCCTCCCACCTTCCAAATAGAGAGGGGCCCAACTTCTGACAGTCACATGACAGGATCAACGATGGTATGACTACTGACATCTTTAGAAAAAACATAATACTACACATTGCTGCAATAATCCATTTCAATAAAGAAAGTCATATATAATAACTGTTATAACTGGCCCATCTGTATATGATGAATGATTGACTGGCCCATGAGGGTGTGAGTCTGTGTCCTATGATGTAATGACAGCTCTTACAGGTGTATTCCTTCTCCATGCCAAAAATTCCAGGGATAGAGACTGAATTCAGAGTGACCATGACAAAAAAACAAAACAAAAAAACCCTGAATGAATGAATTAATAAATTAATACAAAAAATGTCCCATTATGCTGATTATTTTCAAACAAGTAGACACACATTGATTTATTCTTTTCTTTTTTTTTAATCCATGTAATATTCCTACAGCTCCTGAATTCCCAAATCCTTCTGCACCTTCTACCTTTTTTACTTGCCTGGTCTCTCAGCCAAACATTCTGAAAAATCTGAAAATGTCTAAAAATCAAACACACATAGTAATTAGGAAAATCATCATGGACTATTTCTAATCATCATCCAATTTCAATGAGCCTGAGCCCAAGCCCAGACAGTATGAGATTCCCATTTATGGCCAACAGGAATGGAAACTCATGTGGCCTTCTGTTGTAGCCCATTGGCCTGAAGGTTTGTTGTGTTCTCTGTTCTGAGACCATTTCCTGGTCACCCTGGTTGTAGCAAGTGGATGTTTGAGTTACTATAGGCTTCCTGTCAGGCTAAACCAGTCTGGCCATTCTCCTCAAACCAACAATGAATTTCCACCTGCAATTTCCAACTGCTGCTTATTCTTTTTGAGTGTGTGTGTTATAATTCCATGACATCAGAGGTTCCTGAAATATTTTAACCAGCCCGTCTGTCACCAACAACAATGCCATGGTCAGAGTCACTGAGCTCACACTTTTTGCATTCTGATGCTTAATATGAATGTTAACTGAATCTGATAACTTGTATCAGTGTGATTTTATGCATTGTACTGCTGCCATGTGATTGGCTAATTATACATTTGCATTTGAAATGCAGTGGGTATATTTAGCTATTTCCAACTTTTATTGTTCGGCATGAATCTATACTCGTAAATAAATCCACAACAATGGAGTAGGGTGTGTGTGTGTGTGTTTGAAAAGCTTGAAATGTGTGTGTTTGAAAAGCTTGAAAAAGATAATAATTTTGCAACATCAACAACAAAAAAGTTTTCTGAGCCAGAAAATGCTTAAAATGCTTTTACATGGTAATTATATTGTTGTATTGTAAATATATATGAGTTACTTTGATATTATATTGACGCATTAACGTTTTTAATTATTTGGAATAATAGAGGGAGTATTTTTTCTCCTCTCTTACAAAGATCGAACACCAGCTTTGTTACAATATCCTTATTGTTGAAGTGAGAGCTAACAAATGCAGCTTATTGAAATGAAAAGCACCAGCCAAGTCTCCTAAACTAACAACCCTGACAACAAACAGACAATATGTATTGTGGTTATGCAAACAGCAAACTTCATCACCATAAGAATAGCGAAGGGAAATGAATTTCCTTCCCTGTTGCCTGCAGTAATCACTTAGATAATGAAATTCCTCCACTCACACTCTTCCACTCTATCACACACACACACTGAGGTATGGAAATAATTTGAATAATGCAGCAAAAGGGCATCTCATTTTACACCCTGTTCTGTCTTAGACTTGCTTTATGAGCATATGGAAACTTCAGAGCTGATGTCAAACTTATGAAAGCTGCTTAGCAGCACAAACAAAGAGGCCTTATAGTATGGCCAGATAGACTTAAACCTCTAAAGCGAGGACTGGATATTGAAAAGCCCATTATTCTTCTCAGAGACTGCACCATGCTTTTAATGCTAAAAAAAAAAAAAAATGAAAGAGAAGATTTAAAAAATCCAGAGGACATTGCAATATATTTTTTGTCAAGTGCACTAGGCACAGTGAGACCTGTACTGTTTCTACTTGTTCTTGATCAACACTAATTAAGCCTAAGCTCACTGAGAAAACACATATCATTCAGGAACACAAAAAATTAAACTCATCTGGCAAAGAAATATATATATATATATATATATATATATATATATATATACACCCCCCCCCGCCCCCCCGCCCCCCCACCACCACCACCGATGAGCTGATTTGTGAAATAAGGCAAAACAGAAACTGCCCAAAATCAAGTGTCAAATATATTGGCTCGTTACATGCTGAAATCATACTGAGAAAAATTAAAACCACATGGCAAACATTTTTTAGAGAAAATAACGCATATTTTCTATAAACACTGCAGTGCATAATTACTATAAGAATGTACCTGGATAAGTGTGCACTATTTAGAATTAATAGATATAGATACTAGATATATTTGGTGAAGACTGCATTGGGACAGGGATTCCATGAGAAGTGTGTGGGATGCTTTTACTTTCGCACGGGGTGAGCGGTCAGATTAGAGGTGTTCATTCATTCTTAGTAACTGAGAGTCACAGTGGTTTCAAATAGGTTACTAGCTTGTTTATACATTTGCAAATAAAGCTTTTTTCGTTAGAATATATTAGGTACATGGCCTTCACATCTTTCCAAAAAGTTATTTTTTTCTTTTTATTCATACATATTTTCTCACACATTGTATACTCTTTTGTATATTTTTCTTTTGATTCTGTAAAGCTGCTTTGTGACAATGACATTGAAATGAGCTTTATACAAATAAAATTGAATTGAATTGCACTGAAATTGCTGAGGTTGAGACAGTTCTGGCAATGCTGGCATTGCAACATATTAGTTCCTCCCAACATACTGGAATCTGGAAATGGCAGTGTTTGTATTTAATTTAAAGATATCTAGTATTGGTCACATCTATATCAGGTTTAAAGTTAAAAAAAAAATGTAGATACAAATAATGTGAGCACTAAACAAGTCAAGTTACTGGGTGATGCTACATCTCCGAATTACATAATTTCAATGACAGCATCAATAAGATTGACATAATGTATGTGTGCATCATTTAAAGCTTAATCTGGATTTAACTGAGTGAAATAGAATTCTAAACAAAACAAGTGAAGTGACAGCATATTTAACATTTAACAAAATGTTTACAATTTGCAGTATTTGGACTCATGAAACTGTCCTTTGCCATGTACTATCTTTGGCATTGTTACAGTACATTCAGTCGGGAGGAAGCAGCACTGAAAGTAAGCATTACACTGGAGTACTGGAAATATAAACAAAAGAGCAAAAGATGCTATCTCTGCAAGCAAGCGATCACAGGTGTGCATGTAAGTGTCCACATATGTGTAAGTCCACAAAAAAGTGGTTTAGATTTGCCATTAGAAGAAGTTGTGAGCTCTGAAATGTATGACATTTCAGAATCCGCCTGTGTAAAACTTCACATCTTTAGTAGGCAGGAAACAAATGGAAACAGATGAAGCTGTATGAAAACTTCTCTTGTCTCCCTGGACAATAATCTCTTGGTTTTGGAGAGTAGTTGGGTGGCTTGATCCCAGGCCCTCTGCGTGGTACTATGGGATTCATCCCAAAACAGACAGCAACAGAGCAGGAGCATTGTGTGTGCTACATTGCCCTCTTTTTCCCCTTCTTTTATCCTCTTCTGGTTTCTTAAGCCCGCCCAGAAGCTCTGAAGAAAAAGCACACGCTTTTTGTGATGAAAATGATCAAATAATATTTACATTTACATGCACATGGACGTTGTCATATCTGTGTCCAAATGATGTCCAGAACATTCTGCATCTTGTCCGGTGACCATTTCATCTGGTTCTCTAATGTGATTATTATATGTTTCATACTCCCACACAATCTACTAGCTAAGCCGCAAAATTCTCATAAAAGTGTAATTTCATACTATACAAATAATCTATGCATAATAAAAAAAGAGAAAAACTGGAAGCCCATTAATGTCCTCCTGCCAGCCCAGAGCTAGCAGGCTTGCTAGCTCTGCTAATAGTCGAGGGGAATGTCATTATCAGAGTCTCAGTTTGCAATATCACTTTCTCAGTACGACACTAGACAAACCAGCCAAAACAACATTTGTCCTTCATTATACTGTAATAGTCACGATTTTTGTAAATCTCTAACATTAGCTAAATTACCTGGCAAATGAAAATAAAAGCAGAAAACTTGAGTTTTCACTTTTACTCATCATCACAAAGTAATCACAGTGTGACAGTGGCATATGGTTCCTCTTTTGCTTTCACAAGCTCTGATTGAGTGGAGTGCCAGCCTAGACAGAACTAACCAAGGTCAATAGTTCTCACAGACACAACCTTGTTTTTACACGCCTTAGGGGGTAGTTAGCTGACTTGCCTGTTACTGAGGGCAAACAAAACACCTCTTTGAGCTTGCAGAGCTAACATCCCACATCCATATAGGAACACACTGGTTTGAAGTGTCAGCATTAACTAACTCACATTGTTCCCATCTTTGTTTGAGGATTGTGGGTAAAGTGAGCGTGAATACACACTCACATGGACACAATGAGGACTGGGACTAAAACTCCAAATAAGCAAAGATTTAAGGCTGGAAGATGCTTGACCTCTAAATGTAAATGTCTGCTGTGCATATGTGTGAATGCGTGTACAGGAGTTTCCCACAAACAATCAGGCGCTTTGATATTCCTGCATATTATGAAACACTATCTAAATCAAATGCAAACATAATCACAAGTTAATTAAGTTAGCATCATGGGAATGCATTGTTTAGATCAATGGTTGTCTAAGTGGGGTCCAGAGGCCCCCAAGAGTTTGTGAAGGGGTCCATGCTTTTTTAATTATAGTTAGTTGCAGTGCAAGTTACAACCCATCATTATGAATTATAAATGGAAAACCTTCTTGACTGGACAGTTGCACTCAGTGGATTTACAGTAAAACTCACCTTCGTTACCTCAAAAACAACCTGATAAATAATGTGTTCTAGGATCAAATGTGCTCTGTTAGTGCAAAGTTCAAGCAATATAAAGCTCCCTGACATAAATAAATGCAATAATGTCAAAATGATACTGTATGGATGATGTGGGTTATAAGCAGGGTCAGTAAAATATATTTTACTGTTAATGGGTTCTGTGACTGCAAAAAGGTTTGAGCCCCCAGGTGTACACATGAATATATTGCACTTGTTTTAAATTTGTTTCTCCATGATTTAACATGAACTTCAGGTTGCAGAACTGTATAGTTAATGTAGTTAATGTTATAGATTCGATAAGCCAATGCATTACATGGCCAAAAGAAGATCAATATTCTGGAATGGTTAACTTATTGGCCTACATTAAGCAAATAAAACAATTAAGAAGTGTTGTGATTACTGAATTACAAACTGTACAACACATTACTAACTTTGTAGAAGAAATGCATAGTGCCCACTCTACAAGACCCTGAAAGTGTTATGATTGGCATTGCATCGTTATTTGGAAATAAAATTAATCTGAATATACTGAATGAATCTGGTTATCCCAGCATTGGATTTTTTTCCCCTTATGACATGGTCATATTTCAAGACTCACATTGTGAAAGAGGTGCTCTGGGAACATGCAAACTCATTTTCATACTTAAATTAGTGACAATATTAGTGACAATCAAAGTTGAAAGTGGTCAAATGAAATAATAAAGTGGATGGCTTTTTTGTGTTGACCAGGCATGATAGTCAATGTGGCGACCCCTCGATGGGAGCAGCCACAAGTCTAACTGTGTATTTTATGTCCACTGATATAAAGGAAAAATACTAATACAATATACCCTACAAGTAATTAAAAAACAATTCTGCTTTGTTTCTTGTTGATAATATTAGCATGGTGAACCTCATCAACTTTCTTTCGTTTCCCCTAGCCAGTTGGAAATTTCCATGTGCCATGTTGTTTTGTTCAAACCCAGAATTTGTATTAGCCAGTTTATGCCAGTTTTCTGATTGCTTGTGTCTAATTTCGGTGTATTGCCCAGCCACATAGCTCATTTGCTTCATTGATTTAAAAAAACACACACAAAACCTGCATTTGTGTCCATCTATCTGGTTCATGACAAGCAACAGTTCTCTTTTACACAGGAAAAAAAAAACAGAACATTAACCAACAGTGCATTAGTGCCAATGGATGGCAAAGGTTTGATAAACATCTCTGACGATTATTGTAGAGCAATTTACTTGAGCCCAAGCCACAGTTTTTACCTCTTCCTTGTCACAAAGCCAGAACAACATGAAAGGCTTCCTCATCTGAGAAATGGAGCTTATGCCCTAAAGCAACAACAGAAAATATCCAAACAAATAATCACTTAGGACCTAAATACAGATTATTATCAGTTACATCATTTTAATGATAATAAACAATAAATGATTGCATATTTTAAAACATACCTTAAAAATTACTTTATTTGAGTCCTTGGGTCACTGAAAGCAGGTTGTGTGTTCCTGTTGCATTCTTACACTGTTATTTCACAAGATTTAGCCCATTAAGAGGAAAGCAACACAGAAATTAGTTGTCAGGGAATACATAAGATTTCCTGTAAAATGGGAAGCAAGAGGGCATACTAGAATCTAGTGAACACAGCAGTAAGCATATATATATATATATATATATATATATATATATATATATATATATATATATATATATATATATATAATTTAAAAAAGCTTAAAAACACAAAGACAGATGTTCACAAGTGACCTTACTATGATTTTATTTTTCATTTTCATAACTTACTGAAGATGCTTACACTGAAAGTGTATCCTACATGCACTGATTTACATCCATCTTTGTGGTCTATCCTCTGTTGTTAGATATAAAGATTGCAATACTACAGACCATGGTGCAGTTCTGAATAGTAGTCATTATCAAATGAAATGTCAAAAATACAGGTAGAGTGGCATGTTCATACTTAAGAAGCCAGGTGGAATCCTTCAGGTGATTATTAGGCTGTATGTCTTGCCCTATTGAGGTTTATGAGACAAAAAAGACAGGAAAATGTCTTGCATGTCACAATGACTTTCTTCTGGTTAGTGTCCCATAAAGGCCAGATTTGTGGAATACATGACTAAGTTGACTTGTCTTTTTTTTAAATAATATTTTGAATACATTTTGACTTGAAAAACGAGCAAGTCTTGGATTACGAGTACCGAGTATCATGTATCACGTATGCGCTTCTTGTTTTGACACCGAGCGTCACGTGATCACAACTGAGCCAATGGTTTTTCTCTCTCTTGCGCTGCGGAATTGTGGGTAATTGTCTCCCCTGCTGGGTCTTAGTGCACATCTCTTACTGGTATAATCAACATCTCCCTCTCTGTTTCAGCGTTTCCTTAGTCCTATCTGTGTGCGTGCGTAATTTGACATGACACACACACACTCTCTCTCTCTCTCTCTCTCTCTCTCTCTCTCTGTCGCCTATACCCCCCCCTCGGCTTCACACACACATGCAGACACACACTCTCTGCTCTACACAGAAACTCTGTTTTGTCGCAATTTTTTTCAAAGGTAAAGTCTCTCTGGACATTCGGGACAATCATTGACACTAGTGGTCACTGCACACCTGTACATTACTACTTATTCTATTATGCACGAGTCACTTTAAGTACGAATACTTTACAGCATACTTGCACACCCCCTGGACATTTCTATTTATACTCCACTCCTTCCCACACAAAATTCCAATATTCTATATTTTTCTATATTGTACACAATAGGTTTCTTATATTTTCTTATCTTATATTTTTTTTCTATAGTGTACACCCAGGTTTATATATATAAAATTATATATATAATATTTTTCTCTATTGTATATTTGTACTGTACAGGCAGACATTTTATTCTTAGTTAAATCTACTTCTATTTTCTTTTTATATTTATTTCCTATAAATAGTCTTAATAGTCTTTTATTTTAAGGTCACGGGCAGTCGCCTAAGTATTTCACTGCATATTGTACTGTGTATGACTGTGTATGTGACAAATGAAATTTGAATTTGAATTTAAAGTTCAGGTTAGGGTTAAGGTTAGTTTTTGTTTTTGTTTTTGTTTTTTAAAAATTTATTTTACAGCAATTCCGTTAGTATGGGCTCATGCGAGTGTCATTAGCGATGTTCCTTGCTAATTTTTCCGATAAAACAGTCTTTCCGCTAATGTATGTGTGTGCACGCATATTACACCCACACACACACACACACACACACACACAGTGTCTGCGTGCATAAATGGAAACACTTATCTGTCAGGATTTATTTGTACTTTTTTAAAGGTAAAGTGCTGGTTAACTTGTTTTATTGTTACTTTATATGTTGTATTAATAATTTTTATGTATTTATTTTTCTGGGCTGTGGAACGAATAGTTTGAGATTTCATTATTTCTTATGGGAAAATTCAATTTGGTTTACAAGTGTTTTAGAATATGAGCCTGCTTCTGGAATGAATTATGCTCATAATCCAAGGTTCCACTGTAATAGTAATAGTAATTTTGCTGAAGGCGGTGCCGTGTATCAGGATGATAATGCATCAATACAGCAAGATTGAGTGACAGAATGGTTTGATGAACATGAAAGTGAAGTTGAACATCTCTCTATGGCCTGCACAGTCACGAGATCTAAATATTATTGAGGCACTTGGGATGTTTTGGAGGAGCGAGTCAGGAAACATTTTCTCCACCAGCATCACGTAGTGACCTGGCCACTATTCTGCAAGAAAAATTGCTCAAAATGCCTCTGGCAACAAATCCAGATTTTCAGATACTTTCATGATGGAGCAGCTTCCTTTTAGTGGCAGATCTACAGAAAAAGCATGAAAACCCCCTAAACGTACTGACAGGATGTTAAACCTTTTGACATCATATTATATTCCCTGTCATCAAACTTTGTTTAAGGACATTTTGGAAATTATTCATCTTGGAAGCCTCTAAGAGGTATTAAAACTCTCATATGAGTTGTTGGTTGATCAGCCGAGTGCATTTGAAAGAAAATAGGATTGAGCGCTGACTTCAGATTAAATAAGACATAAAAATCGAGTACTCCTACACATGGCAAAAGATCATGGTTAAGCAAAAGACAAAAATTTCAATCAATATCTTGGCCACAGTTCAAAACTGAGGTGTCAAATTGAATTTGACAACAGTTACAGTGGAACCTTGTATTGTGAGCATAATTCATTCCAGAAGCATGCTTGTATATCAAAATCACTCGTATATCAAAGCAAATTTCCTGCATAAGAAATAAGGGGAAACGCAGATGATTTGTTCCACAACCCTAAATATTCGTATAAAAATTATTTATACAAAATATAAAGTAAAAAGTAAACAAATTACCTTACCTTAACTTTAAAAAGAATAATGACTGGTGTTAGACGATAGAAGAAGCAGGAGCAGAGGGCCTACTGTTTAAGACCACTTTCTCACTCACACACATGTTGACGGATGTTGACTATATGATTGAAGCACGTGCACTCAGACTGAGTATGGGAGACGATTACCCACAATCCCACAGTGTGAAGAACCATTGGCTCAGTTGTGATCTCATGGTGCTCAGAATACAAAGCATATACGTAAACTGGAAGTGTTGTATAAATGCAATATAAAACTTGCGGTCATGCTGTAATAATCTGTACCACAGCAGAACCCAGAGTGTGATATTTATTAAACATGTTAAACACATCAGCAATTTTGTGAGAGCTTTATTTGGCAGTTAAGGCTATTTATCTATCCTATTGATTAATACCAATAATACTACTGTAGGATGCCCTGTGATGCTCCAGTGTCCGATTCAGGGTATTTTTAGACCTTTTTTTTAGTGATTTGGGGATCCAGGATGAGGTGGATGCTGAAGGCCAGTGAATGAAGATAGAAATGACTGCTTAAAAATTCAGATCTTTCACTCATCATCTATACCACTTTATCCTGTGTACAGGACCACAGGGGGCCTGGAGCCTATCCTAGGAGACTTAGGGCCTGAGGTGGGGTACATCCTGGACAGGGTGCTAATCGATCATAGGGCACACACACATATTGTACACTCCTCACATGCTTATTCAGACACTATGGGCAATTAAGTATTGCTTAATCTGCATGTCTTTGGACTGTGGAGGTGTCAGGAAACCCATGGGGAGCATGGGGAGAACAGGCAAACTCCAGGCGGCAATCAAACCTGGCTGGGAATCAAACCTGGACCCTTTAGGTGCACGCTGACAGTGCTAACCACTAAGCCATCGTTCTGCCAACTCAGATCTCTGTGGTTCTTTAAAAAAATATGTAGACCAAACACTTATAACAGTAACCTTGCCAGTCAGTAAAGATTTATATATAGATTTTGATTATAAATACCTTTTACTAAATGTGAATGTTTTTCAAAACATTAAAGATCCATAATGATTTGATGTGTGTGCATGATGATGCAGGAAGCTTGATCTGTATTGTAAATGCAAGCAGCACACATTCCAGCCTTGATATAATTCACATAACTGGCTAACAGTCTCATACAGTAAAAGGCTCCTTGAAATATGGACCTTCCAGTGAAGGATCTCCGATCCAATGCCAGATAATGGCATTAGAAAGCACTGAGTTACAGCCTTGAGGCAAAAATATAAATTAACAGTTGTAAAATATATGTGCACCCAGGCCAAGATATTTTTTTTTCTCTCTTTATTAAATGGAGGTGTTAGTATGGTTGAGTGTGACCATTGCGACAGAATAAATGTTCAGTAGAACATTTTCCAAGTAATAATTCAGAGGGAATTAAAGATGGAAAACCTGCAGGCCTGGAATAAAGATGGGTGTACTGGCTTGTGGGAATGCAATTTAAAATTACTAACACCAAAGCCACATGATTCACACTCTTCCTTAGAAACGGAATGATTTCACAAGAGATCTAATGCAACAAGACAAATTATAGATGCATCTAAAGCTCATTTTTCGGGTACTATTTATCCATATGTAAACTACACTGCATGTATAAACGCTCTGAATATACTATATATACATACAGTAGTGCACCTTATATAGTGTACACATTCTGTATATACTGGTAGTTTAACAAAGGTATACAGTATCATCATTCTTTAAGAAGTTCATAGTCCCAGATCAGGGTAAAGGGAAGCAGACAGGGATAATAGACTGCCATGAAAGGCACTGGATGAGCTAGAACATGCTGGGGTAATATATGAGACAGCTCATTCTCCCTCTACTCCCTTTTGACTCAGCAGAGTTATCAAGGCATGGAAAGAAAAAGGATCCCAGAGCTCAGGACTTTCACACAAGCAGCTACACCAAGTGATGTATTAGTGACTTTAAAAGGGAAGAGGGGGAGTCTGTGTTCAGGAAAAGAACGAAAAGCAGAAAGGAGGTAGAGAAAACATAATATAAGGTCTGTTGCATGAACAAGCAGGATGGGAATGCTGATTTTCTTTCACAGCCTAAATAAACACATCACAAGCAAATCATCCTGGGTACGAGGCAGAGTACAGGAAGGCATGCCAATCTTAGTTCCAAGCACTAGTGAAATACTGGGTGTATGTATCAGGGGATCATATAGAGAAATAAAGGTAGTTTTTATTGTCATAACGGAATTTCTGTTATTCTGCGCAATCGAAAGTCCCAGTTTGACCTGAACGCCTTAGAATATCGCAGGGTTCCCCTGAAACTCATGACGCAAGCCACCTCATGCAACGTCCCCGGCGGCATAACACACTCAGAGGACAGCGCTATTCGTTCCTTCTGCATGTGTGAGCTCACAGACACCCATGACTGTCTGTAGAGCCATGATGAATGTGAGAGCGCTAAGTGCCACCAATCCCAATCAGCTCTCTCTTGGAAGCCTACAACATTATCGGGAAATTGAATTTGCGAAGTCTGGACGATAGGGTGAGCACTTTATCACTGTGCCACTCGAGGGCCCGAGGATATAATTTTTAACACATTTTTTTTTTTCTTAAACAAAATGTACTTAAATTAACTTCAGGAGCAAGGGGGAGGGGGTAATGTCTGTGACGTTCAACATAAGTGAACTTGTTTCTTGGACATGGACATTTTTCAACATTGACCATAAATCGATGATTAGTATGACATATGTTATAATAAAATTATAATAAAATTAAGTTTGCAAAATTGTCTTGGTTGAAATAGAGAGAGCATTTTGGAAAACACTGCATCATCATGTCACTTATTATTTTCCTATAACAGCATAACCCATTGTGTTTTATACCTAACTTACATCAGCTTATCTAATTTCAGTCATTGCAGCAAGACCAAGGCCTGTTCTTTCATTGCTGGAGAGTGAAACATATTAACCAAAGTCAAATGCAGATGATGAGTCATGCACTAGGGTGAGATCACTGGCCCATGTCAGGCCTTGAGCGCCCAAAAATCCCCCCTATTTATTCCGGGACAGGCTTGACTAAACACAACTGGATTGGGTTAATTGCTTTTGTGTCTGTGTGTACCACAAGGAATTTTCTTTTTCTGAGTGCACTACATTTTCTCTTCAGACATGAAAAATGACAAAAAACATCACCGCTCGTATACCATAAAATTCAGGAACTCAGCAAGAACATGAGGCCATTATTCATGTTCAACATGTTTCCTATTTATTTACTCTTGAATTAGTGGAAATGACACTTCAAAGATGAACTTGCATTTTCAAAGATAGCAAGGTTCGGAGAACAAAGCGCCTGGGTTCGGGGAAGTCATGTGAAAACGCCATGGAAGAACGTCATCAGACCAGAAGAAATCTGTGTACTCAAACACCATGCTGACTTGAGTAAAGATGAATAAATAGACAACAAACATCAGCAGCTTTGCTAAACATCTCTAGTGTCCAACATTTGTTTTTTCCTGCTTTTTCAGCTATTTAGCACTTCACTAGACTTCAAGTCTGGTTTACAGTAATCCCTTTAAGTTTGTAATGAACTCTCTTTGAAGCTGCATGTTAAAACATTAAGCTAAGAACACAATAAAAGCAATTGGGTGCAGAGACAGACCAAGAATTTCCTGAATCAGCAGGAAGCAAAATGTAATGTTTTCTTTTTAAATTTGTCTGAGAACAGATAGGGACAAAGATAGAAAGAAAGGCAAAAAGCCAGTGAAGCAGACAAAAGTATTTATAGGACATTTGAAGTGTCCAATAATGGGCTCTGCCTTATCATCGGAAGACAATTTAATTAAAGACAATCTTTTCTTTTGATGACCTAATTTGACCCAATGTCAAATATGTGTACTGTACATAAGGAACTGTACCCTATTCTAGAAAGGATAAACAATAAATAAATGATGATGTATCAAACTAGTAAAGCGCAGCATTTTTCTGTAAAATATGTACATTTTTCATTTAGAGTATATTAGTGGGCCTTCTGGCTAGCGGACCTCCTGATGCTGGCTGAAAATTAAAAACAAAATACTGTTTGATCGATAAAGTGAAATGTTCTGTTTATTTAATATGCTATATGCATGGAAGGAATGTTCAGTGTTATTAATAAACTACCAGCATCAGCAAATTCAACTTCAGTGGGTAACAATTCAATTCAATTCAATTTTATTTGTATAGCGCTTTTAACAATTGTCATTGTTGGAAAGCAGCTTTACACAATCAAAATAATTATTTAAGTTTGTATGAAATGTGAATGTGTATGAATCAAAATGATAAGACTGTCCCTGACGAACAAGCCGAGGACGACGGCGACAGTGGCAAGGAAAAACTCCCTGAGATGGCAGTAGGAGGAAACCTTGAGAGGAAGCAGGAGTACTTACTTCACATGAGTAGTTGTATTAGAGTATATATTTTACTTTTACTCGACAACACCATACAGCCAATATCGGTACTTTTACTTCACTGCATTTCTGAGTGGCGTTGTGTTACATTAACCCAGTGGTGCAAAGTTTTTGAAGCGAGAATTCAAGAAAATGAGTTACAGCCTAATAATGTAACAGGTGATTGAATTCAGAAGTGGAGCTGGTTGCAGACAGTGAAGAGAGGTAGAAAGAAAAAATTTTCTTACTATGAAAAGGGCTTCTCTGAGCTAATTAGCACTTTTAATACTCAACTACATTTCAAGGTGAGTACTTTTGCACTTTTATTCAAGTCGACATGTAAATTGAGCACTTCTACTTTTACTTGAGTAATATTTGCCTTAGGGAATCCCTACTTTTACTCAGTTACAGGATTTCTGTACTTTGCTCACAGCTAGGTGACTTTGATTTGGCTCAGGTTGCATCACATCTTCTCATTACTGATAATTTTATTATAACAGCAGGTTTTATTTTCTACCTTATGTAGAAAATCATTATAAATAAGTTTTATGAAATACTGCTTTATTGTGGTCTCATGATCTACTGGTTTCAATATTCTAGGAATTGGCTGTAATTCTTTTTGGAAACCGCAAATGAGGAATAAGATCTCAGCATGAGTTGTGTGTACCAGTGGAAAAATAGGTGGAGAGTGAACTTTGTGTGTGTGTGTGTGTCAGATGTTGTGTTATACAGAGCAATATACACGTTCCTATGTTTCTGCAATCACAGACTCATCTTGTCCAAAGTAGTGAAGGAAAGTGAAAGGGAGGGAATCCACTTTTACTATTTCACTTCAGTACATAAAAATATGACATGGCTTCCTTGTATACAGTATGTCTTTCTCCCAGTGATTCTAACACAGGCTTCAGAGCCACTGCAACCCAGACAAGCAACAGTATTTCTGAAGATGAATGAATAAACAAATTAAAAGAAATACACATTTTAGTTGCTCTACCAAGCTTTGGAAGATTCATATTTTATGCATACACAATTTTTTACTACTTTGTAACCAAAAATCGACAATTGCCAAATGGCACAAAAATACCGCTCTTCGGCTTCTTTTGTGTGATTTCAACACAAAGGAAAAATGACACAGGCCTTGGACAAATGTCCACCATATGGCATCTGCAGTCTGCTGCTCAGAGCTAATAGATTTATGGTTGAATCTGAGTTTTTCATGTTGAACACACAATGTGTTAATAACCCCATTGACACACTGAACTTTTTTGAGGGATAGAAAAAGACTTGGCATGGAAAGAGAGTGAGTCAGAAGCCGAGGACTTGAACAGGAGACAGGGTGGAACTAGGATGCAGAATGCCCTGGGGGGATATGACAAGGCAAAGATATTACAATGATTCTGCACCTGGAATGGTCTGAGGAAAATGGGGAAAAAAAGGGTCAGTTAAGGACAAAAGCTCCTGTGCAAAAGCTCCTGTGCAAGATTCTGATCTTTAAACCTGCTCACATTTCTGATAAAAAATAAATAAAATAAAAACATAAATAAAAGATCTGACAGCTTACTAGGCTGTTAAGGATTTCAGTGACACCTTGGGCTTCTGGTTTTGGACACAAATCTATATTCTAGTCCAAAAAGTCTTTTAAGTGGAGCATCTGTGTTGGAGGTATTATTTATTCAGAGACTGCACTTAATCTCTGCCCAGAAAAAAAAAATGGCCAAGAAGAATATATAAGTAGTATATCATGTCAAGGGCCCAGTCTGACATTGCTGAAAAAACATCAGGATCCAGGTGGAAGATGTAGCTAAAAGATTACATTAAGTGTTTTTGTGCGATAAAGAATATATTTTGAGTGGCCTAAGCATTATGTCTTAATGATGAGAAATGTTGATATCCTATTTCATGAGCATTCCAGTGGAACCACATGTTTTATTTCCAGCTTGTGTGGATAGTGATTTGAGTGGCGTACAGTGTACTAAATCTAATTAGGACATATTGAATGTGTAACACAAACAAATACAAACCAAAGAACTAGCCATTGCTTTTAAAATCCTTCAGAATGTTACACAGTACATCTGTCTTACAGTACACTGGATTTTCGCTTTTGTCAGCATAACCATGACACCATAAACGTAAAGTATGTAATTCAATCACTCTGGTTTTCTAATTATTTTTTGTTATTTTTTTTTAAATTGTTGCTTCTGTAGCAGATTCTCTGATGCAATGTGAGTGCATTATATGGACAAAAGTATTTGGCCAAACCTGCAATGACATTGTATCCAAATACATAAACTTCACTATGGAGCTGGTCCCCCTTTTGCAACTATAACAGCTTCCACTCTTCTTGGAAGGCTGTCCATAAGATTTTGGAGTTTTTCTGTGGGCATTCGTGCCCATTCATTCTGTAGAGCGTTTATTAGGTGAGGTACTGATGTTGGACGAGAAGGCCGGACTGCCTGGCTGGTATTCCAGTTCATCCCAAGGGTGCTTGATGGGGTTGAGGTCAGAGAGCTGTGTGGGCCAGTCATGTTCTTCTACACTAAACTCATGAAGTCACGTCTTTATAGGCCTTGCTTTGTGGACTGGGGCACAGTCATGTTGGGATAGAAAAAGGGCGTTTCCCAAACAGTTGCCACATTTGGAAGCATAGTATTGTCCAGATGTTTTGGTATGCTGAAACATTAAGGTTGCCCTTCACTGGGGATAAGGGGCCTGATTGAAATACAAACCTGAATTAAATAATTAAGAGATTTGACCAGATACCTATCTCTATACAGTATAGTGTAGCTGTAGGGCTAGATTCCTTACCTCAGGATAGGACAATCTTTTTACAGATTATTTGTGAGTGCATGCATTTATTCTGTCTCATCTGTTCAGAGTATTTGATGACAGTCAAATTGGTAGATCCCAGATTACCTAAAACATTTTTATTTATGGCAATACTTGTGGTTACTTCTGGTTAAGTGACTGATGTCACTATTGAGTGATGTTAGCTGCTAGTAATCAGATGTAACTTAACATTTGACCATCAGTCGTGAGGAACGTTTTGATCTCCTTAGTTTGGTTTAAAATAAGCATTCACTTGCAGCAGCACTTAAACAGTGCTCTTCATAACATTGCTCCGTAAGCCACATTCTTTTGCACACTCCGTTGAGTAGACCAAATTCAATTACACTCGGTTCCAGGCCTGTATGTAAAGCTCGGAGCAATGGAAGTTAAAACTAAATAAATATTTGTGAACATAAACTGCTAAATGAAATAAACACATTTGAGTTGTTTCAGCTGCTTAAATGCACCCTTAGCACTGAAGTCTCGTGGAAGACATGACAATTAGTTTTACAATGCATCTCTATAAATTTCTAACAAACTTCTCTACAAAGGGCGTGTGTGGGTTTTCATTTTAACTGAGCTGAAATTAATGTCACTTGTTTAATCATTTAGTCGTCCTCTGTGCCCTTCACAAGGCTGGTACTGTAGTTGTGCCTGTGCTCCGGTTTATTCAAGTTAAAATACAGGATAGAAACTCTGCGCCCTCTGGCGGTCATGGCTGGTATGGCTAGTTCAAGTGTATGGTATCCACTTGAACTGTCACATTAAAATTAAATTAAAAATGTAAAAGTTTTCAGCGCGTAAATGGAGCAAAAACGCACAATGAACTGGAAAACAATTATCAATATGTGCCTGCTTACCTGCGGTACCATATACAAGGCACAAGCACATGCACTTAACCTACGGACAATTTGGACATACCAATTAACCTACAGCCATGGCCAAAAGTTTCAGTGTTTTTACATCTTTTTGTCAGATGTTTCTATGGTATACTGAAGTATAATTACAAGCATTTCATAAGTGTCAAAGACTTTTACTGACAATTACATTATGTACCAAAAACCCACATTCAAATCAGTCACAGACGAACTTTCAGCAAGAAATCACATCTGATAATGTTACGTCATCTTATACAACACTTTTCTCCTTAGTAATTCCTTCTAAATTATTCCAAATTGCCTCAAACCATCTGTGTTGCGGTTTCGGCTAACGCAAACTATAAAGCTTCAGTAACTAGCCTAACTAACTAACACAAGGTTGGATCCCAAATCCCTTTCTAACCCTTGATCAAGGGCTTTACTTGGCATTAGGAACAAGGGATTCAACACCCTACACAGTGCATTAGCTTTCCATTCTATGCTTTTTGGGATTCAACCCTGAAAGAATCATAATATGAAGCATATTCCACAGCATCATCTCATTTCCAACAGAAGCACTGAAGGAGTTAACGCTATCTCTAGCAAACAACATAATTATCAACAAAAATACATAGTAATATGATGTCATGGTATTCATGTGACTTCAAAATGTCTATAGCTGTATAATATAAAATCAGTGCTGTAATAAAAAAAAAAACTATGAGCATTATTAGAGGTTTAATTTTGTTTTTAAATGAAGTTTTAATGAAGTGTTAATTAATGGATACTTGAGTGCAAATTGTTCTTGTACTGTAAATGTTCTCCTCTGGTGTTTTTAGGATATTCAGGGAAGAACATTCACAGTCATCTTTAGGGTGTCTGCGGTCCCTTCCACTGTAAACCCAATGGTGGTCTGCAGGCTATCCATGCAGGGCCATCTCCAGCAGCAGTGCCTGATTTTCGGATAAGTGAGATTACAAGCAGAGCATAACTTAAAGATGTTAATGTATAACAATTAACGTATGTATACAGTATAAAGATGGACATCACACAGAGAAGCAACGAACAGATTGATAATATAAACAATGGCACATGTCAAGGGGTGGGATATATTAGGCAGCAAGTACTGTAAACAGTCAGTTCTCAAAGTAAATGTGATTGAGGCTTGGGTATGTATAAGAATCTGAGTGAATTGATACTAAAAATTTGGAGCAGTGGTACAGTAGCTTAGGCACAGAGTTACTGATCGGAAGGTCGGCGGTTCGAGCCCTAACTCCACCAGGTTGCCATTGCTGGGCCCTTGAGCAAGGCCCTTAACCCTATCAGCTGCAGCGGTGCTGTATCATGACTGACCATGAGCTCTGAACCCAGTTACGCTGGGATATGAAAGGCTTATCTTAACCTAAAATGTGTTCTGACAGGAGGATGTAGTAGTTATAACCTACCAAATATGTTCCAAGGAAGGACACCTGGATAAGGTTGTGTTTGCCCAAGGCTTACTGATGCAGAACGGAGCAAAGACTAGCCAGTTTTCTCTGATCCCACGTAAGAGCTACTGTAGCACAAATTGGTGAAAATGTTACTGATGGGATGATACAAAGGTATCACTATATGGTATCACAGTGACATTTGGTCTGAGGCTTTTCGTTGAAAATTCAAAGAATTTCACCAATGAAACTGTTATAGTATGTATTATAAATTGTAAAGAGGGAGTAATTTTTTAACAATATTTGAAATGGAGACCAGCCACTTCCTGTGAAAGGTACACACTTACAAGATTCATATTAAGGTCAGGACAGATGTCTCCTTCCAACACACACTTGCTGTGATTCACCTTTGTATTAAAAAAAAGGATCAATGGTACTTTATTTAACAGAACATGATCTCTCTAGAGAGAAAGAGAAAAAGGTAGAAAAATATAAAGATAGGGAGATAGATATTGGAAGAGCTGGAGAAGGAAGATTAATTTATATACAGTATAGATATTTTTTTCTTGCACTCATTGGCAAGTCTGAATCACAGTCAAGTGTGTGTTGGAAGGAGACATCTGTCCTGACCTTAATATGAACCTTGTAAGTGTGTACCTTTCACAGGAAGTGGCTGGTCTCCATTTCAAATATTGTTAAAAAATATTATACTACTGTTTTATTTTTATTGCCTTTATAATTTGCTTGAAAGTCTTCATTCTTACAAAACACACACTACTGGACAGTTATTTACTGTTCATTGTCCTCAATAAATACACCTTTCGTATCTTTAATATAAATCTTTACTATAGAATGGTGCATAAGGATTCAAAGAGTACTTTTAAAGCTCTATGTACAGTATGGTCCAGGTATGTACCTAAAGATTTTTCCAAAAGCACACTATATTCACATTTTCAGTTTACACACGTGGACAAAATTGTTGGAACCCTTTGATCAATGAAAGAAAAACTCACAATGGTCACAGAAATAACTTTAATCTGACAAAAGTAATAATAAATACGAATTCTATGAATGTTAACCAGTGAAAGTCAGACATTGCTTTTCAACCATGCTTCAACGGAATTATATATAAAAAAATGAACTCATGGAACAGGCCTGGACAAAAATGATGGTACCCCTAACTTAATAGTTTGTTGCACAACCTTTTGAGGCAATCACTGCAATCAAACGATTCCTGTAACTGTCAATGAGACTTCTGCACCTCTCTGCAGGTATTTTGGCCCACTCCTCATGAGCAAGCTGCTCCAGTTGTTTCCGGTTTGAAGGGTGCCTTTTCCAGACAGCATGTTTCAGCTCCTTCCAAAGATGCTCAATAGGATTGAGGTCAGGCCTCATAGAAGGCCACTTTAGAATAGTCCAATGTTTTCCTCTTAGCCATTCTTGTGTGCTTTTAGCTGTGTGTTTTGGGTCATTGTCCTGTTGCAAGACCCATGACCTGCGACTGAGACCCAGCTTTCTGACACTGGCCAGCACATTTCTCTCTAGAATCCCTTTATAGTCTTGAGATTTCATTGTACCCTGCACAGATTCAAGACACCCTGTGCCAGATGCAGCAAAGCAGCCCCAGAACATAACAGAGCCTCCTCCATGTTTCACAGTAGGGACAGTGTTCTTTTCTTGATATGCTTCAAGCTTATAAGTATATTAGCAAAATTTGCCTTGGCAAAAAGTTCCATTTTTGTCTCATCTGTCCATAGGACATTCTCCCAGAAGCTTTGTGGCTTGTCAACATGTAGTTTGGCATATTCCAGTCTGGCTTTTTTATGATTTGTTTTCAACAATGGTGTCCTCCTTGGTCGTCTCCCATGTAGTCCACTTTGGCTCAAACAACGACGGATGGTGCGATCTGACACTGATGTTCCTTGAGCATGAAGTTCACCTTGGATCTCTTTAGAAGTCTTTCTGGGCTCTTTTGTTACCATTCAAATTATCCGTCTCTTTGATTTGTCATCAATTTTCCTCCTGCGGCCACGTCCAGGGAGGTTGGCTACAGTCCCATGGATCTTAAATTTCTGAATAATATGTGCAACTGTAGTCACAGGAACATCTAGCTGCTTGGAAATGGTCTTATAGCCTTTACCTTTAACATGCTTGTCTATAATTTTTTTTCGAATCTCCTGAGACAACTCTTTCCTTCGCTTCCTCTGGTCCATGTTGAGTGTGATACACACCATGTCACCAAACAACACAGTGACTACCTGGAGCCCTATATATAGGCCCACTGACTGATTACAAGATTGTAGACACCTGTGATGCTAATTAGTGGACACATTTTGAATTAACATGTCCCTTTGGTCACATTATTTTCAGAATTTTCTAGGGGTACCATCATTTTTGTCCAGGCCTGTTCCATGAGTTTATTTTTTTTAAATAATTCTGTTGAAGCATGAAAAGCAATGTCTGACTTTCATTGGTTAACATTCATAGAATTTTTTTTAATTATTACTTTTGTCAGATTAAAGTTATTTGTGACCATTGTGAGTTTTTCTTTCATTGACTGAAGGGTACCAACAATTTTGTCCACGTGTGTATCTTATAATTTTAATGAACAAAATATGCATACGAAATCAGTGACAATATTTTAAATGGCTTAAATAGTTTGATTTCTAAATTATATCCTAGAAAAGGGAACTAGAGTTCAATAATAGATGCAGGATTTTAGACTAACAATGACAGGTATGGTAATATGGAATAATATTAACATACTTAGAAATATCCAATTACATTTACTCATCAATTCATGTAATTAGCTAATCATCCAGTTCTGTGGCAGCAGTACAATAATATTTACGTATTTATGACATTCCTTATTCCCTTAAAAGCACCCACTAAGTGCCAGTTCTAAGTGCAAATGAGAATGGTCAGAGTATTTTGACCTGACAAGACGACTACGGTAATCAAATGGCCACTCTTTACAATTGTAGTTAGCTAAAACACCAAATCATGAGACAAATTGGCTAATTTCCCTAATTAAATAGATTGTTTACAAAATTCATATCAAAGTGACATAGGAAACGTCAACAAACATGCAGTATGAAAATTACCAGCAGAGGGCAGCATTTATCAAGGAATTCTTCTAATAAGCTGCAACAATACTTGTGGTTAAAAAAGTGATAAGATACCAGTGCAGATTATATTAGGTATAAAATCATAAATGTACCAGTACAGTATTATAAATCAGTTTATAAGTACAATATGTTAACCCCTCACTACAGTACCTGACATCCCAGCTCCACATACACTACCATGTAGGTCTCTCTGCTGTTCTGAGATTCACCTCTAATATAATATCTGATTTGTGCAGATACTAGACTCTAGCAACAAAAAAGGTACTAAAGTGTACATGATCTCTGCTGCGGTGGTATCTTTGACTGTATTTGTGAGACTTTTCTACAAATAATTAAAGTTAACACCACAGTGCTGATGAATGTAGTCATATATATATTATATTCCATATATATTTCCATATATTTCAAACGGTGTATGGGTACCACTGTATATTGATGGAAAAGGTAAAGGCAGATTGTGCATAGCAACAGATTATTTACACTTTTATACACTTACCAATTGATCATTGTCGTATACTGAAATTTACTATCAACTATGTGAGTTGAATACTTGAGCATAATATATTTTAAAGAAGGTTCAGTGCTCATATTGTTAGATTTCAATAGAGTCCAAGACAAGAGCTTCAGACTTCAATACGTGTGGTTAAAAAGAAAAAATATATCTTTTTCATGATGCCTCTTTACCAAATTAAACGTATCAAAACGCATACTAAATTACACATTTTCTTGTCACTAGGGTGGTACTAGAAAGGGTCTTCAACTAGAAAACTTTATTACAAAGTGAAGTCTACAATAGTACTATTTAACACCTTTTAGAGTGTATGTTGGTTGCATTGTATTAATGGAAAGGATAATGGCGTCACTCATTATTTAGCTAAGCAAAATGTATTAGGAAGTAGATGCATCAAGCGCAAATGGCCACACACACTCTCTCTCTCTCACACACACACACACACACACACACACACACACACACACACACACACACACACACACACACACACACACACACACTTGTTTACATTTTTAAAATTCCATACAAACCACAGCATCAGATGAGACACTGTAAACCACGTCAAAAACTTGAATGGTCAGGTCTGGACAAGAAACATTTCCTTAAACAACAATCTGAGACAGAGACCCAATGCTTGTGAAATCTTAAACAACTGGTGCTCACTTTTACATGAGTATGCACACACAATGCCACGAAAAACATTCTATTACCTAGATCAAGACTGATAAATATGCATCAGACACTCCAAAATATAAACAACTATTTATTGTACTATATGTATATCATGCATTCATAAAATAAATAAAGTTTTGAATGAAGCATCAAAAAAAAAAAAAAAAAAAAACATCTGACATTGACTGTGCAATAGATAATAAACCTCTAAGGTCCGGCTCACAGAGGCATCAACTACAACATTAACGCTTTCTCAGAAGCACTGAACTTATATAGCTACCTGTGCTGACCAGGAAGTGTGCGTGACATGCGCATGATACCAAAGCACACACATTTGCGTGACACATTTGTGTAGTCAAATAAGTGTTTACCGAGGTGTACTTTCCAAGAATGGGAATGGCAAGTTGAAGCTTCTACTGACTATGTCTGTGGTCTGCAAAGCCTTTCAGCCTATATCCCTTTAACTATAAAATAAAATCTAATGCGTCCCCAGTCCAGATTCCAGACTGTTATACGACTATGGAACTGATTCGATCCAAATGACCATTCTCATAGGCTGCTAACTATAAAAGCTAATCATGAAGCATACAAGTCAAAGGTGAGCGTAATAGTGTTTATAATGGTGGGTTGCGATTTCAACCATTGAAACAAACTTGCCTACATGTTGCGAATTTACACTATGCAAGTATAGTTTACTGATTGCTACTCAATTTATTCCTTTAATCGTGTTTTTAACTAAAACGACAACATGCCCCAGATTACTTTTCCAAAGTCAGCTAAAAATGAACATACTGTACAATAGAAGCTTGGCCACCATTCATTTCTCAAGCTTTCCCCTGTGTATTTCTCTGAGAGATGGGAGAAGAATGGTTGGATTCCAAATGACGAGCAACTCTATTCAACATGCGCATGATTACCAACACTGACCCCCTGAGGTGAGGAGAATGGTGGGCTCAGGTGGAATGCTAGCTCAAACAAATGCTCAGTGTTCTTTCCGAGTCTTTCATACCAAAGCTCTGTATCTTGAGAGTGGATTAATAAAATGGTAGTTTGAACACAAAGCCCCAATGTGGCCCAGGCTTGACTAAAATATTTGCAGTTTCAAGAAATGGCAAGAAGACTGGAACACTCCTGCTTAACACAAAGGAGTCTACACAAGTCAACAAGTCAAACAAGTCAATCCTTTACGTTTGCATTGAAATGATTGTCAGGATTTTTGGTTTATAACACCTGTCAATGTAATAACAGCTCACAAGCATAATACAAATATTTTAATGTTATAATCCCACAAACGCAATACATTTCCTACAAGCGTAATAGCATAGATGTGGCATTATTGCATTAAAAGCTGCAGATTTGTATTACGTTTGTGATTTACGGGTTAAGTTGACATTTCTTACAGGTATACTTGGTTATTAAGATTTGTATTAAAGTCAAGTGACAAGTCAAATAGGTAAAAACTAATAAATTGCAATGATGAACACAATTGTATTGTTTCCTGCATGTACCCACATGGTCCCCAGACCTCAATTCCTAATCCACTACATTAGATTATAGAGGGGGTTCTTCGCTTTGAATCTCTAAAAAGAAAATCTTTTGTTGTAAGATCTTTCCATAAAACCTTTGGATCTTTGGAAAGGAAAGAAAACTCCAGATTTGTACGAATGATTTTCTGCATTACTGTCTTTTAATCTTGCGAATTTTTAGTCTACCAGAAGAAGTGTCATATTGAGCAGAAGTGTCATATTGACGTGACCTTTGTTAATATTTTTTGGTGACTATGTTAAAAACATAAAAATATTATTATTAAAGATAACTAGATGCTATATACTGCTAATCAGTGCCTTTATGTCTGTCTTTTACAGGGAAAAGGAGAGAAGAAAACATTTAAGATAAGGCTGGTTTCACCCAGCGGTATTCGGTTGCTAGGTTACTGTCTGAGGCAGCAGAAGAAGCTCTTCTTTGAGCTCCGAGTCTTTTCATATCGAAGCAGGCCGCTCTCAGTGGGAGCAGACCAACACCCTCTTGTTATCCCAACGTCAAATTAAAGGTGTGTAGATGCACTGCATCATGGCTACAGCTCGAAACGCATTAATCGAAAGCAACACAGAGCAAAAGTCAACCACAGAAACGGCAGTAAGTCTTCGTATACAAGACCATCTGATAATTTATCATTCAGAATGGGGTGGGGTGGGGGGGGGGGGGGGGGGGGGGGGGGGGTTTGAAGAGGCTACGCCATAATCGCTTCCCAAGGACGGGTGAAAAGATTCACTTTTTTTTTCTCAGACTCACCCTTCCATCAAAGCTTTGTTTCGCCGAAATCAATTTTAAAAGGCGAGTATGTCCTGTTGAAGTGCGGCCAAAGCCGGATCGTTGAGCCTTGGCCTTTTCAGCGTGCCCCAACCCCCACTATCTTACTCAATGTGTTTGCTAATGCTACATAAAGAGAAGAGACTCTTACAAAACAACAGTGCAAGCAGACGTACACACTTGGAAAATACACAGATGTAATATTTAACAAATTTAAGTTTTTATGAATTACTTTGTACAACAGTGTTTAGAAAGAGCATAGAAATATCTGGTAATGTAATCGATTTGTAATCACAGGTAATGCATTTTCTGGGGGAAACCTCATCATGACACAATAACAACAAACTAATTCCAGTTACATCTGTAATATCTGATTAACCGCATTACTACAGTAGCTGTATGAGGACAAAGTTTTAAGGTGAAGACACTAATACATAAAATGTTTACAAAAAAATGTATGTAAACCATATTCAAATTAGAGACCAACATAAGTTTTAAAAAATAAATCCCATTTTCAAACATCAATTTGGTTATAAACTCTGGCCAAAGAAATTGTAAAATAAATATTTTCCTTTAAACATATCACTTGCAAGAATAACTCAGGATATCTGAGGGGGAAAAAAAAAAGGTTCAGTTTAATTCAGATAAAATCAAATTTATTCAGACCTTAAATTAATCCAGATTTTGTTACATTAGTCTAAAAGTCCAATCAACATTTCAGTTTTATTTTAAGCAGGTTCATATTATATCTTTTAATGAAGATCCTACTTCATACATAAACAACATTCACATCCAAATTGTCAAACGCTGTTTCGATGATAATGACTCGTACTTGCACAGTGCTGATAGCTTGATTAGCTTTCAATGTCTTTATGCTAGGCTCTATCCTAACACATACGCTTCAACTCATTTCTGCCCAGAGGAAGAAAAAAAAAGGATTTGTAGTCATCAGGTCAATTAGAGCAGTGAAAAGGAGCTGGGACCCGTAGAAACGCATGATTAAACAGAAAGCCGAGCTGACGGAGGCTGCAGGACACGATCACTTTAAAGCTGTCCTTTGTTTTGTTTTGGCCATAATGAGATCCCATAAATGAATAAACATTTTCCAGTTTAAGATCATTCTAAAAACATCTAAAGGAAACAGATTCTCATTATTCAAATTTGATGGTTGTGAAGCAAACATACAGGATTTAGAAAAGGAGGTGAAAGGTCACTGAAAACGGCAGACAGAGAACAGACAGTATCGTTGTTTAGGATTATAAGAGAAACATGCATGCAAGCACAAATATCAGATACAGGAAGAGTGAAAATAGAGGCATTAAAAAAAATATATATATATATATTTATATAGGGATGATTTTATGGTAATTTTCCTGGGTAGTTTTATATAACCATTATATACTGTATCACACTGTGTGAAGAATCATCGGAGAAACTTAAACGAAAGGAAGAAACAAACAAATACAACGTTACACACTGACAGCATCACAGTGGAAGTGTTGCACCTCTCTTGGAGAAGCGTATAAATCAAAGGCATCTACGCACCTCTTGAACAAAACACACAATGTTACGCCTACTTCAATGTAGAACATCCAAAACCTCCAAATAAATATGTTTATATTAAGCATAACATAGCATGTATAAAAATGTATGTAGTTATGTACAGCAGATGTTTTTCACAGGCAGCTTAAAAAGAAAAGAAAAAAAAATTCACACTTGACAAAAATGTCAAAAGAGCTTTTCCAGAATAAATTCCTCCAACAATATTTGCCATGACACTTTTAAGACAGTTAAGTAAGCAGTCGTAATATTTATTACAGTAGTTCTAGGGATGCTCCGAAATTTCATGGGTTGAAAAGTTTTTGGCCGAAAAGCACAAGACATCCAGTTCTCAAATCCCGAAAAGACAAACAAGTACAAATGCCGGGAAAAAAGTTAAAAGAAACATTAAGCTGGTTTATTTTTTTTAAAGATTAAATACAGTATATTAAAACACAACTCTACAAATATGTTTATGCATTAAAACACCAGAAACTTGTACAGTGTTGCCAGATAAGAGAGGATCCACAATTCTACCAAATCCAGTCCATCTAAATTACATTTGCTCAATTTGTAATCACTTTAAGCAACAACAACAAAAAAATGTCCGTTAAATAGTTTTTATGTCAAGGTGATTTCTAGTGAACTGGAAACTGCAGCCAATCTGGCAACCCTGAAGTTGTAACTGATTCACGACCTGTATGATTTGGATTTGTGCTGCATGTGTGCATCACAGTTTCAAGCACTACCTCAAGCCTTTATTTTTTGTCACATATACATTACAGCACAGTGAAATTCTTTCTTCGCATATCCCAGTGTAACTGGGGTCAGAGCGCAGGGTCAGCCATGGTACAGCGCCCCTGGAGCAGTTAGGGTTAAGGGCCTTGCTCAAGGGCCCATCCTCACTGAGCTGGGAATCGAACCGCCGATCTTCCAATCAGTAACTCAGTGCCTTAGCCCTCTGAGCCACCAGTGCAACAATTTTTATTCTAGTTGATATAAAACAGTTTATCCTTAATGATTATAATTTAGTAACTTATAGTTCTTCAGCTAAGACTTAAGTATAAATAGGAAAAAATAAATGAATATAAATTATTTTATAGTGTGAAAAATCCAGCAATTTACCAGTTTTCGGCCAAGAACTTTCTATTCATTGCATCACCGGTAACGAAAAGTTAGACTGTTGAAAAAAATGACACAGTGATCAGAGTTAATTCAGTCAGTTCCTGTCGAGAGACCTGTCGAGAGACTTATGTTAACCTTTGTGATTTCATCACCAGTTAAAATCAACTGACACTTTTATACCACCCATGTGATGCCTGAAGTGGTACATTACCAACTTGAAACAGAAACAGGGAAAGCAGGACCAATGGTCGATAACTTTGTAATACATTACCAATGCCAAATAAAAATAAACCAAATGAAAAGTTTAAAATAAAAATCAATCTTTTGGCTTGTAGGTCTATGTTAAAAAGAGTAAGATGTAATAATTATCTAATAAGTTTTACAATAGATAATTAAACTTCTATTAAACATATGCACTAAAAACATAGCTAATTTGGGATCATGTCCCCGTCAAGACATCACCAAGCACTGCGTAGTAATTAGGTTTTGCATTGTTTTGTAAATATTTTGGTATACATATTTTTATGCTTACAACTGACTCAGATACGTCTAGTGCTCAAGAATGTGCAGGAGCATGGCTAGACATAAAATCTAAATATGACACGTCATCAGAACTCCTAAATCTACCTTAGAGCATACGAATGAAAGCTATGAAGTGTAAAATTGGCATTAAACTGTATCAGATTTTGAACCTGACCATGTAAACAAAATGTATTATAGATTGTTCATGTAACTGTTTCTGCCATGTAACAGCTCAATGACACTTAGTGTATGCTAACCATGAATTTATAAAACAATAGGGATGTTTACTATTTGGCTTTATATTCTGTGTGCCACATTTACCACTTGTTTGCTTCGACCATAATTATAGTAATTATTGCCAACTGCGACACTGTTACAGTGCAGGCGGCTGCATGCTGGAACACCTACCCACGCTGTATTAACCAGAGGCCAACGCTAATTGTTTGAGATGAGATTTACAGCCCTTATATATTCATGCAAGTGTGGCTTTGCAGCATACGCTGAATGCATCAAGCTCAAAAACAAGCTGGCCAGCTTTGTGTAAGAGCTGAAGGACAGTGGCAGAATTGGTGGCTAAATGAACAGTAGACTTGCACATGCTGGAATTACACTGTCCTCTGCAGACACAGCTAAAAAAAAACAAACAAGCCATTCCCTTGTATTTTAGACACACAAGCATATCTAGGCAGATTTATTGCGTAACTGATCAGAGGGGAGAACCTCTCTAAAAGGCCTACCAGCCAAACTATTGATTTTTGTAATGTTCTACACACACAGGACACTTACACAGGACAGCCCAGTGGGCACACTCATCACCATGCAAGAAGGACAAAACCATAACATTTTCCACAGTTTTTTGAGTGGTATTCCAGTGCTGAAAAAATCTGCTGTACAATTTCAACTTATCCTCCATGAATCCAGTGTGATTTCATTTAGAAGCAGTGTCGTCCAGAGAAAGCAGAAAGAGTATATTGCTGTTTGCATTTCTGATCATTCCTTCGATTTAAAACCATAAAGTTCAGCAGGTGTTGTTTTAACTCCAAAGTAAATCCCAGTAATTCATTTCCTAACTGCAATCACATTTATTTAGTTATCAGTCAAGCAGCTCTAGCAGTAAAGTGACATTCTGCTGCGGCGCATGGCCTCACTGATCAGATATGCTGGACTGACCTCAGGTTCCTCCGTCATCACTACGATGTTCTGCCATTCGCCACACTGGTTGGACTTCTTGATTGTGTCCACCACACACAAAGCATATAAGCAGTCCTCAAAAGTGGCGGCCATGGTGAGCGGCCGTCCATCCCAAGTCCGCCGATCCTCTTGGCCCTGGAAGGCCTGTCGTATAGCCTGGACCATGCAAATAGTGCCAGTGAGGTAGGGCGTCGGAATGTCACTGAAGGCCTTATCAGGCAGCGAGGCATTGCCTAAAGGTGTGCTGTCCTTGAGCAGTAGCTCACGGCTTTCCATGCCACTGTTCTTTTGCCCATACAAGTCAGTGCCACTCACTGTGAGTCGTCCAGCCGTTCCAACCACTACCACCTCTTGCCGAAACTCACCCGGCACGTTAAAGTTGAGAGTCACGGTGCAGCAGGCTCCTCCCTCCAGCACCATCTGAAAAGTGCAAAAGTCGTCACTGGTGATCTGTCTGATGCCCTTGATGTGGTCTGTCTGTTTTATGAAAGTCTTGAGGAAGCCGTGCACCTTGATGGCACGCCGGCTGGTCAGGAATGTGAGCAAGTCAATGATATAGCTGCCCACAGAGTGAAGTCCTCCACCGCCCATCAAGTCGTCACAGCTCCAGTTGTACTTCTTGCCCAAAAGGCTACCGCCGTGGACCTGTGCCTCACAGACCAGCAGTTCTCCCACATAGCCCTCCTCTAGCAGCTCCTTCATGCGCACAAAGGCTGGAAGAAATCGCAGAACATTACCCATAATGCTCAGCAGCTTGGGGTAGTACTGCGCTGCTGACATCATGCGGAAGGCGTCCAGCGGTGTGGCTGTGCGATCACAGATGACATTCTTGCCAATACCTTAGAGTGTAAAGAGAGTAGAACAGAGAATTAGTCAAAGGTTAAGTCATCATCAGGTTACATGACAAAATCACACAATGACCATGTCCATGAAGCATGCTACTCCGGGGGGGGGGGGATGGGGGGACTGATAAGAGAAACAGCAGCCTAGTTCACTTTTTGCTATTGTTCATGTTTCTAACTACTGACCTCTTTCATTTAAGAAAAAAAGAAAGTGCTTGTTCAGTGGGTCAAGGCAGATAGCTGTCACAGTACTTTTTAAAGACCTCTGTTTACTTCTTTATTATTCATTCCTTTATTTATTTCTGTAAGGCCCGTCTTTCGTTTTATCACACTGAAATCCCCAAAGATAGCAAGCCCTGCAAAAAATTAATGCAACAGCAAGATGAAACAGACAATTGAGTTTCAAATGATGTGCACTGAAATAATTCTATCTATCTATCTATCTATCTATCTATCTATCTATCTATCTATCTATCTATCCATCTATCCATCTATCTATCTATCTATCTTTAAGAGACTGATATAACTACAGGCTATTACATCCTTTAAACTCTAGGGAACATTGCCATCATTCATAACATCATTTACATCATTCATAATCCTGCCACACTGTGATTTAAAAAAAAAAAAAATCATGTTCCTGACAGCAGCAGGAAATCTGGCTTCCTATGAACTTGCCATAAAGATACAGGGTAAAGTGTAATAACGGCATTTTTCTCATTAATTGGTTCATTCTGTTAATACGAGTGGTCTTCAAAGCTGAGAAGATCTAGGCCAAACCCTTTCAGCAGAAGATGTGAACTTGCATCAAAACACCCAGCCATGCTACAATAAAACTAGGTCTATAAGGACAGTTTTCATCCTCAGGTGTATTACGAATTAGGCCGTTGATCAACCAGGATCATTAATGCTAAGAGCCTGGTATCTTGCAATATGAAGAAAAATGTTGCCGTAAGATAAAACTACAGTATGTATCATAGGCAAAGTGGGCCACCAGACCTGCTATTGTTTGGGCTGTAAAAGGCTAGACTGATTGGCCTGGTCAGCTAGATAAACAGCAGGAGAGCTGTAGTCGTGCCGCCCTCACAGCTCTCCACCACTTCATGTGACCTTTTCTTAAAGGGGCCTGGTCGAGGAACAGCCATTGTGCTTTCTGAGACCAACAGAACAAAAATTATCAGCTAATCTCCTATTAGCTCCCAACAGTGAAGCACAGGCTACAAAATTAAACCTCCTGCCCTACTTTTACACTCCCAGAGCATATGATGGGATACAGTTTCAGATAATGTAACAGCAGAGACGCCTGGCCATGATCTTTACAGGGTGTGTGAAGGTAAATGAAGCTTCTGACACAGTCAGAGTAAATATATTTATAGACGGTCATGTGCTTTCCTGCCTTTTTTTGGGGTGTATCTTTCAAGATTATTGTTAGAATTAATCTTAACTATTGAGTAAATCTAGATTTTACACAGCAGACATTGTTATTAAACATTTGCAATCCTAATCATGACTCACAGCACAGTACTGTACCGTCTTGATCCACCCCTCAATTAAATTTAATGAAATGAAGTCGACTGAATGAAAGAAATGCGAACAAATGTTTTACTGCGACAGCCTGGAACAACCTCAGCATCAACCTTATTTACCCTCTCTTCTGTTCCAACCACTCAGCATTCAGCATCACCAGTATACGAATCACTGGCCTGATCATCTGTCCTCATCCGCTTCTCACTGGTTCATGCATTTAAGTTAGATGTTTCTATGCTTGAACGATTCATAGGTCATTGTGTGGCTTAACAAAAAAAAAAAAACATTAATCAGAAACTGCTCAGGTTCAGAGCCTGGACTATAAATAAATGAGACTGCCAAAAACTAGAGCCAAAGAAGTCTTTCAGGAAGCCTGGAGAATTCAAGTCTACACTAAAATACAACAAAGTCTGGCTCTTTGTAAGGAAAATATGAAGAAATGAGGGGTAACTTGCAGAGTACTATACTGTATGTCACCATGATGTTCTACGCCTTGCTTGTTTACTTTTACTGCTTGCAGATTTCTTTCACTTTCTGCTGCTGCTGTGGTCCCTCAGGAATAACCTTAAAGTCTGCACAATCTTTGCTCAAGACTTGCACTTTCCTCGGTAGATAATCTCATGTGGATCCTGAAGATTTGTACCTGAAAACTGCTGCTGTAATTATAAAGACTGTCCTTTATCTCCAACTCTTATTTACAATATGCTCTAATACCCTTTTAAAATCTGCACAACTGTATACATTAAAAAAAAAAAAAATTCTTTTTCCGGTGTCACCTAGAAGAGGATGTGTTGCTTTTTGAGTCAGGCTTCTTTCAAGGTATTATTTCAGAGTGTATTTCTTTATTACTGTTAGCTCTGAGTTTCTAAACCTAAAACTAAATTTCTATAAACCTGCTTTTTGAGAATGTCTATTCTTATGTGTCTTATACAAATGGAATTCAAGCTTGCTTTTAATAGACAGTGATATTTTGTTAATATTCTTCATGTGGCAGCCCAAATTGTCTTTATAACTTCTTTTACAGAACAATTCCCAGAGACAGAGAAAAAGAGGTATACTGTATAATTGAGTTAAAGCATAAATGTCTTTATGTATAAACATGCCAAAATGTGTGATTAGTATACCATAAATGTCTTTACGAAGATATGTCTTATATTTTTTTAGGCTATAAAACATTTTTCCAATGTCAAGTAACTCAAAAAGCTTCAATAGTGACTTTTAATTGTCTGGGGATATAGGGTCTTAAAATTTTGCATGTTACATTAACATGTCGATAGGATTTTTGTTGTGAAATTCATTCTCATAGCCCTTCACCACATTGAGGCTGATGTTCATTGAGACTGCACCACTGACTGCAGTATGTTTCATATTCATAAACAGACAGGGATATCAAGTTACATTTACTAGTATGTCTGATATGAATGAAGCTCTCCAGTGCAATGGAAAAGAATAAATCAAATTTGCCTTGAGTGTGCTGGGAGTGTGCCGGTCCAGCTCAGACATTTATGCATGTCCTACTGTACGCATGAGTATAATGTGTCAGTGACATTCGCACACTTTCAGAAAAGCCATTTTTGCCATAGGAAAGACAAAGCACAGGGTAACAGCAAGAAGAACAAAGACAAGATCTTTATTATTCATGGAAACACAATCAGGTATTGTGGAAACTAAAATGCTAATCTCCCAGAAAAATCTGAAAGATGATACAGAGAGAGAGAGAGAGACCAAGCTCATTATTATGCTAACCATCTCTGGGGACCACACTAGCACTAATGGGCAAAGAATACACAGACACACACCCCAAACACAATCACAGAGAGAGAGAGAGAGAGAGAGAGAGAGAGAGAGAGAGAATATGTGCTTGTGTATGTAGAGGATGCCATGTTTTAAGCATCTTAGTGAGGACCAATTATGCAAGGACAGACATATTGGTAAAAATGTCTTAGACACTTTTAGGTCAAAACGTGTAGGGATGTAAAAACATGCACCACACCTTGCCACAAAACTATCAGTTTCTTTAGTCTACATAGTTCAAATTTGATTCTAACCCCTATGTCCCTCTCTTGCACACACACAAACACACTCACGTCCAGCCCCCACAGTGTGATAGCTCAACAGTGCTGAAAGCCTTTCACTAAACCTCCAGGCAGAGCGTGACACATTTGACCCAAAGACCTCTCATGAGCTCTCAACCTATCAGAAACTAGCCACTGCCTGACAGAGTATCAAGGTCTACACCCGATCAAACTACCATGGGATCTTTCGGCTGGTAGACATACAACAATAAATGCACATTCTCAACACAACAAAACAGTGGATATGATCTATCAAATGAATATACGCAGTAGCCATCACAAAATAATCACAATCATTTGTGTAATAATAGTAAAAATAGTAAAAATAATAGTTTTAAAATAAAAATAAAAAAATAGTTTGAGACAATATTTCATATAGATGTCTCAACTATTTTTGTAATGTGCTGTTTTTCTGATGTGTTGTTTTAGGAGACAATTGTTTATCACTTTTAATTCAGACATGACTAATGTGCTTCTACATTCGTAGATGTGAACAAATCACAGAAATACTGTAGCTAACGTGTATTGTACAGAAAATAGACGCTGCAGTGCACCAGATACCAAAATTTACAATGATATACATTAGTTTCAGTGTTTATGTAATTGTATAAAATGTCTAATGTCCAGTACTGTATGTTGTATGTGGGGGGTCACCAGGATCCCCCAGTGATTTGGAGGTGCAGTCTCCAAGACTTTAATGCGGAATCAAAATACCAAACCTAGGGTTTTTTATGCTTTACATTGTATATTTGTGTCAAAGGTGTATAAGACTCACTCTGTGGACTTACGAACGTGCTCCCAGAACATAAACCGTTCGTAAATTGTGAGGTGTGGGAAGTCTTGAGCCATACTTTATTTCTTGATATCAAATTAAATTGAATGATGTAGATTAAATTTGAGAAATGGGAGCAAATGTTTTACCGCGTCATGCTGCAAAGTAGAGAAAAATACAATAAAAAAACAAAGTAACAGCCTCAACCTTTAACTAAGAACCTCAGCAGCAACCTCATTTGCCCTCTCGTCTGTTCCAACCACTCAGCATTCAGCATCACTGGTATACTAATCACCAGCCTGATCATCTGTCATTATCTGCACCTGTCTCTCACTGGTTCATGCCTGGTTCATAGTTTTTTATGCTTGAATTATTCATAGATCAATATGGCTTGCCAAACAGGGTCAGGTACAGGGACTGGACTGAAAATGAGAGCTAAAAAAGGCCTTCAGGAAGCTTGGAGAGGACTGAATTAAAAGACACAGAAAAGACTTGGTCTTTGTAAGCAAAATTTTTAAAAATGGGTGCGGGGACTCAAGGCTTGCACAGTACTGTGTCTTAACTTGTTGAAGAAAGCGTTCTTTGGACCAAATTATTTATATAGTATATTCTTTTTTTTTTTTTTTTTTTTCTCGAGATGTTGAGTATTATATCATGCTTGGGTTTATTAACTAAATGGAACATACTGTAGGTCTGTGGGATTTGCAGCCTGGTTACTGAAAGTGGTTTCAACTCATTATTTGTCCTGAATCAAGCTGAGGTCTAAGGGCACGCCTGCAGATAAGCACGAGCACGACTGTCTCTCAACGGGTCAGAGACCTCGTAGAGACTCTGTCCTCAACCTTAATGGAGTGGAAAATGTCTTTGGGAGTAGTGTTCAGCCCTCCTCATCAATTATAGAACTCTGCCTTGAAACACTCCAGCACAGTGTGCGCGAGCCTCCTATGGCTCGCTTAGGAAATACACTGCCATTTTAAAGGACAAACTGTGTGTCACAGATCATGATTCCTTCCTATAAACATAGAACTATCCAGCCTCGAATAACTATTATGGCCCTGTATGTTTCTATTCTCAAAATGTGAGGTCAAAATGTGTTAACGTCACACATGCAAATGGACTCTTCTTGTAATCATTTTCCATGTAAGCATGCAGAAGACTTGTGAGCAGTACAGAAGACACCTAGATCTTCATCCTTGACCTTCACAACAGACTACAAGACAACAATAGCATTTACTTAACATAAAATACAAATACGAAACAATGATTAAACTACTGCTGTGATTAAACTACTACAGATAATAAAGAGAGGTAAATCATAAAACACTTCATGTACGCTTAATGTAAGTGCATGATGAATTCTCTCGGTGATTTATTTAACCTGGGCTCAGGTGCTGCCTTCCAGCATAAATCAGCCAGCAGCGATCACAGCTGTACTGCCTCACTATAGAACACTCAGTCACACTCACCAACTCATCGCTCATACCGCTTTATCCTGTGCACAGGGTTGTGGGGTGGACCGGAGCCTATCCCAGGAGGCTTAGGACACGAGGCAGGGTACACCATGAGCAGGGTGCCAATGCACCGCAAGGCAGACACACATACAGTACACACTCGTTCACACACTACAGCCAATTTGGGAACTCCAGTTAGCCTAATCTGCAAGTCTTTGGACTGTGGGAGGAAACCGGAGTACCTGGAGGAAACCCAAGCTCCATGAAAAGTCCATGCACACAAACATGGGTATCGAACCTGGCTGGGAATCAAACCTGGACCCTGGAGGTGCAAGGTGACAGTGCTAACCACTACACCACTGGGTGTATTAAACACTCAGGCCAGACACCAGAATGCCTCATTTCTAACCCAGACATACTAGAGGACATACTCAGGCGAAGGTCATGAAGGATGTTACATTTGGTATTTGCTTGTTTTTTATGACTCTATCTAAGGTAAATCTCAATTAATGAATCCCAATTTACACCTGATGTGGTTAATACATTATGCCATTCATGTCTAATACACTCCAATGTAAGTCAAGGTTAACTTGTCTGTTGCTGGCAGCATAAGTAAAATCACATATCTTTAGCAATCAAACATGGCTGTATCTAATGCAATGATTTACCGGTAGCACACATCTTTATTCGCATCCAAATTGACGACCGAACCAGAAGCCATACAACTCCACATCCAAATCCAGTACAGATGTTATATCACTCAAAGTCACCATATAAACTACATATACTAAAATCTCACCCACCTAAAATCATTTTTTTTTCTTTCTGTGTCTGAATTTCCTGTGTTAAATTCTGCCTGTGTGTTTCCTGGCTTGACTTTTGTATTCTTATGTCTTCTTATTTGGCTTCTTAACAAAAGGCTCATGCTGACTAATGAGCTCATCTAATCATCAGTTAACTGCCTCCATTTTGAGACACCATTAGCAAAAAAATATGCTTTTTTAAATCAGTGTCACAGCTGAAAGCATTACTGCAGTTACCAGCGATAGGAATTTGGATGTACTGTATATATGGGCAAGTTGTTCAAATTATACTATTCTGGAGGGTTTATGGATTTCACTGGCGTTCATGCCGAAACCGAGGGACTTTCATGTTTATTTTGCGCTTTGTCAACTACATGTTTGAAAGATTATTTATACAGATTAAATTTTAGCTGAATTCATAAATATCATCCTCCTAAATCTTTCACTATTTTGTTCTCATAAACATTAATTGACCATCCCAAAAACATTACAAGCTATTTCAGTAGGAACATTGTTCTTTATTTAATTAGTATGGTGAAACATGCTGAAATTATCACCCATGGTAATTACACATATGGTACAGAGGTTGACAAACATTACAGCATTCCTATAATAGTCTAGCAATTATTTGTACACTGATCAGTTAACCACCCTGAAATTATAGATAACAGAGTCCTAATCGCCTCTGCTTAGCTGACCATTTTGGACAGGAATCCATTATGAAAGGTAAGAGATGCGCTTTGCAAGTCAGCCTAGTAATTGCCCTACTGACAGCGGGGGAAAGTGTGTGCTTGATGTGGCTTGCTGAGGTGGAGGATAATTGAACGTGCTTCTAGACGAAAAGGACACAAAGGGGGCAATTACACATTCATCGTCTTCAACAACGACTCAGTAAAAGCCAGAGAAAGACACACACACACACACACACACACACACAGATAGCTAATACAGGCAAGATCAGGCCACGCTATATGTAGAGGATGGCATGGTACGTGATAGTGGATGAATTTGGACGAAAAGTGAAAGAGGAAGGAAGAGATAAAAATACAGCGTGGGTCAAAAGGCGGTTTCTCTGTAGGCCTACATCTACATAGCACTTTATCACTTCACTATCTCATAGCTAGTTTACCTATTTATTACTTTGGAGCTGTATTTGCTCATATAATTATTATATATATATTTTAAATAACCTTGGAAATCACTAGAATTGATTCAATTACTTTAACCAGGTAGAAGACAAAGTAGTTTTATTATACTTTACTGTTAAGTACTTTTTTGCTTTACTCTGTATTTTAGCTGTTTTTTTTTCTTATGTCTGCTTTTAAATCTTTTGCCCTTACTGTACGTTAATAGTTAATAATTAATGCCTATACAGATAGTTAGAGCAGCACTAAGGCTTGTTCTTATGTCATGGTTCAATGATTAATCATGATGTACAATCAGGTGTTTAATTCATTGCTGCCTTTTTCAAAATACAGATTAAAATGTATTCCCAACTACTGCATTAACATCTAATTTTATGGTTAATCTCCTTACCTCAGTGATTCTTATTTCCAATGTATTTCAAACCAAATAATGATTTTGTCTGGGTAAGCAGCACTGATCAGGTTTTTGGGCACTTACTGCCCTCAAACTCACTCAAACCTCTTTTTTCAGCTTTTAACAACAACATGATAAATACTGACTGTGGCAAAAATGTTATTGAAGCATCATTCTCAAAAAAATAATAAAATAAGGATAATTAGGTGGTGTAGTGGTTAACACTGTCCCTTGCACCTCATGGGTCTGGGTTCGATTCCCGTCTCTGTGTGCACGGAGTTTGCATGTTTTCCCCGTGCTTGGTGGGTTTCCTCTGGGTACTCCGGTTTCCTCCCACAGTCCAAAGACATGTAGGTTAGGTTAATTGGCATTCCCAAATTGCTCGTTGTGTGTGAATGAGTGTCTGTGTATGAGTCTGTGCCCTGCGATGGATTGGCACCCTGTCTAGGGTGTACCCTGCCTTGTGCCCTAAGTCTCCTGGAATTGTCTCCAGGCCCCCTGCAACCCAGAATATGGGATAAACCGGTATAGACGACGACAATGATAATTAGGTGATTTAATCTTTTTGTTATAATTAGAACATAATTAGAGCTGCACAGTTTTCAACAAACATTATAATAAAAATTTAAAAGATTATAACACAATATTCCAATAAATTTCACTATATGGACAAACCTGCAATGACATTGTATCCAAATACATATACTTCAATATGGAGTTGGTCCCTCTTTTCCAAAATGACTGACAAAAGCTATAACAGCTTCCAAACTTCTTAGTGCCATGTGGCTCACAATCTCAGTTCCAGTTCATCCCAATGAGGAGGTACTAAATTTTAAACATGACTGTTTATCATGAATAAACAAATCGTATGAATCGTATAAATGACAAATCATAACACCTTTATAAAGATAACCGCATTTGACAGCCATCAGACTGTTAAATCATGTAATTTGAGAATTTGTTCTTCAACAGACCTGTACAGCTAGTGATTATATTACATTAACCCCTTATATATGCTATAAAGGGGTAGTGGTGGCTCAGGTCGGGTTCACTCCATTGGTGTGTCCTCGGGTGAAAGTATCATCATTGTGCGCACACAACCCAGCCACGGCATGCAGTTCCGGTCCCAAGACTGGTTGGAAATTGGGAGGGTTTGTGCCAGATCCTGCAGATCAAACGATCCAATGTGACACCTCCAAGGATAAAATGAACAAAGCCCAGCGATAACTAGTTTCACCTTAAATTAATCAAATTCATAGTACAGTGGAACCTTGGATTACGAGCATAATTCGTTCCGGAAGTGGGCTCGTATTCCAAAACACTCTTAAACCAAATGATCATTTTCCATAAGAAATAATGAAAACTCAAATTATTCGTTCCACAGCCCCCAAAAATAAATACATAAAAATAATTAATACAATCTATAAAATGAAAATAAAACAAATTAATCTGCACTTTACCTTTAAAAAAAGTACAAATAAAAAAAAAGTGTTTCCGTTGGTGCGCGCAGGCGCTGTGAGTGTGTGTGTGTGTGTGTGTGTGTGTGTGTGTGTGTGGAATTAGCCCCTTCCCTCGCCTCGTTTTACACAGTAACACTCCTCCTCCCTCTCCCCACCTCGCTTTTTAAGATTCACAACAAACACACACACACACACACACACACACACACACACACACACACACACACACACATACAACGGAAACACCGTTTTAACAGGAAAAAAAGAAATCTTTCTGAGACTGACATGAGCGTATATTAACAGACTCACTTTTTAAGTTTCACAACAAGCGCATAAACACAGCGGAAACACCGTTTTAACGGAAAAAAGCGAGACTGGCATAGCGCATACTAAAGGAATCACTTAAGTTTCACAACAAACAGACACACACACAAACACGGAAACACCGTTTTAACAGGGAAAAAAATTAAAACTCTCTGACCAGGCGTGAGCGCATACTAAGGGAATCACTGCTGTAAAGTAAAAAACAAAACAAATGAACCAGCACCTTACCTTGGAAAAGAATCGCGACAGAGCTGAGTGTCTGTGTGTTTGTGAAGCCGGGAGGGGTGAAAAGGCAAGAGAGCGTCTGTGCGTGTGTGTGTCAGTGTCAAATTGTGCGCGCACGAGCAGAGTTTCTGTGTGTTTGCGAAGTCGTGGGGGAGGGAGGGAGGGGGATGGGGGGAAAGTGAGAGAGTGACGCTCGGTGTCAAAATAAGAGTCGCATGTGTGAAGCATGATACTCGGCGCTTGTAAACTAATACTTGCTCGGTTTCCGAATAAAAAATTATTAAAAATCTTTGCTCGGTTTGCGGAACACTCGTAAACCACGTTACTTGCAATCCGAGGTTCCACTGTAATTACTGGTTATCATGCTTTAAGGTGCTTTACCTGGTGATAAAACCTTAAGTCTTTAAACAGCTAAACAAACAGACCAAATATATTTAACCCAAAGTTTTATATCAAATATATTTAACCTGAAACTCCCTAAGAATGACATTAAATCAATCCATTTGTTATTTTGACATAAAGCCTATAAGATACTCTGCATGGCATTGACTTCAAGAGTCTCAGAGTCACTAAGGAAATGTGTTGCCCAGGAAACAATGACACAGAGGTATGGATGAACACACACACACACACACTCATACACGCACACATACCACAAGGGACCAATGAGAGGAGATGCACATGTGTGTCTGGCTGTGCACACATTAGTAGTACCACCCATTTACAACATTTACTAAAACCACACGCACACACACACACACACACACACACACCCCGTAGATACACACACACCTTATCTGATTACCTCAAGCTGCATTCTGGAGCCAGTAAAACAGGTCTTGCTAACACTTTACACACAATGAGGCGCGTGCTCATAAAATACCTCTCCTTTAGCCACCACCACAAACCTGCTCTGGGTTTCAAGGAAGAAGTGTATGGAGGTCATTATAGAGAAGGCATATGTGTGTCTGTGTGCGACATACTGTAGGATGCAGCTGCGCCTCTATGACAAAGAGCCAGGCGCACTCCAGCTGAGTGCTGCTGATGAAAGCTCTGTGCTCTGCCACAATAATCACACACGAGGCTTACTCTGCTGCATGGTTTCCCAATATTCGAATGAAGCTGTGTGTTCACATGGGCCATTACACACCATAAGACAGCAGCCACAATAGATAATACACAGGGACGAGTAACATAGCAATAAACCTTAATATAAAAATGGATAAACAAAAAAAAAAAAACATCAGGGAAAGGAAAGATATAGTCCCAGATATGACTGGAATTGGGTTAAGAACTGTTTAACACATTATTAAAACCTGGAAATATACAGTAGTGCTGATCCTTCAACTTCAAGCGGGGGGAATGTGTCATGAATGACTGTGATTGAAGATCACTTAAACGCTTGGTGAAGAAATAGAGACCAAATAAAACGCACAAATAATCAATTAATAACTGCATCAAGGCAAGGGGAATCGAAACTGAATCAAGCCTTGATGTCCCTAGAGATTCCCATCTCTGCCCTAAAGGTCCTCATTATACTGTACATGTATGGCATATAGTATATAAAGATTTAGATGCACAGGCTACGTAAGTACCCTAACACCATTATACACCTACACACTTGCAAATTATTAGACACTGGAGACAATAAGGCATACTTTACACACATACACAATGAGCCATGTGTATGCTATGGCCAAAGAGCGGAAATAGCACATAAATATACCTTTTCCTCTCTTAAAATTAAACATACATTTTCGTCACGTAAGACAACAGTTTGAAGTTCGAAGGGTAAACCTGAAATTCTGGATAAGCATGATACGGACATGGAAACACGAGTCCATTAGCTGGAGACTGAGAGAGAGACAGAGACAGAGAGACAGAGTGCAGACTTTGAGCAGAAGGCCATCTCTGAGATTAAATTACTCGTCCCCCCGGGCAGCATGCCCGGTCCATACTGTACTATTGATCTTTTTCCTCCCCTCACATGACCATCCAATAAGAGACACATAACTCAGGGACCTTTCTCAGTCTGTACTGTATAATGTAGTGCTGCTTCTGTTCTAACAATTTTATAAACACATTTGTGAACAAATTGTTTGTCCACTACAATCCTCACGATATGCAATGTTTTGTTATTAAATCTCCTTGGCTGTTGTGAATGCCACATTCCTTGTCTGCAAGTTACAAAAGTGTGACCAAAATTATAATTAATCTTAAATAAATCATTCAGGGGACAGTTGAGAGATGACCTTTACCTTGCTGTATTGGGGTAATTAGGGAGATAAGAATGCTAAATAATTTTGCAACAGTTTGGTGTTTTGGGCTTCCTTTAGCTACAGGTTCCTCTTCCTGTTGTCACTAAAACATCCTATGTATTCTTTAAAATATATATAATTACAAGGGCTGCATAATTTTATAAAAATTGCGATTTATGCTGCGAAATTTGGTATGTATCAAGGGTAACACCGAATAAGGGGCAAATTATAATGCTATAAGGATGCTTGCCGATATTTATTTGGCACCTCAAATGTTATTTTAATTATTATTATATTATATGAATTATTGTCAAACTAGACATAAGTTTCAGACTATGCATATATTACCTGTCATGAATTGTGATCCGATAACTACCCTGGTCCATATCTCAATTTTATACAGTTAATTGTGTGGCACTAATTATTACAAAGTTAGGCATATAGAACAGAATATGATCTCTTTTTAATGCTTCAGTTTACATAACTGAATATCTTTAGTTTTAAAACTGACATGATATATATACTGTACATATATACAAAAAAAAAAGTGTGGCACAAGACTTTTGCACAAAAAGCACAAAAATCTAATTGGTTTTGTCTTTGGCACACTGACAGGTAGCAGCAGTTTTAGAAGAAGAATGGACCCCATTTCCGCGTTCCAGAAATAGACACAGGAAGAAAACCTTGATTGAAAAATTGGAAAAGTAGGCGTTTACATATCAGATATCTGCAAAATATCTGATGTCTTGAAAATTCAACTGCATTCCAAAGACACTACTGGTCAAAATTATAGCGCTTTACTAATATTTTACAAATCAAGCAAATAATTCTCAGCATACACACAGCCAGGCTCTGTGTGAATGCATACTATTCAGGTAGTGTAAAATGTTGTCGAGCAGGAAATATATGCGTTGGATGTGTACCTGTGTGCGTGTGCGTGTGTGTGTGTGTGTGTGTGTATTTGTCACGCGCCAAAATGACCAGGCCTCCTTGAGTAAACTCAGTTGTTATCACAAGGGAGATTTACTACTGATTTTATTCATCTCACTCTCTTCATACAGTATAAAACTCAGAGTATCTTATGTGGAAAAAAACTTAAAAAAAAAAAAATTTCTTTAAAGACTAGAATGTAAAACAGTTGTAAAAACACATTACACATGTAATAGATGACAAGGGAATTAGTGTGTAAATAAAAAGGAATATAATAGTCCAGGACAATGGAAGAAAGAAATCATTAAGACAAATAATGAAAAAGGCTGAAATGAACATGTCAGCATGATATCAGCTCCATCAGAATGCCTTTGAACACGTCGAAATACCGGACATCTTCCTGCTGAATAACACTCTTTACTGGTTGCTGACTCTAGCAGCCAAGAGCAAAAGCCATTAGCCTTCTGCATTAGCATCTCAATGCAGTCGCTATCAATCGTGATGGATGAGTGCATCTCTAAGGCTCCAGCAATGTTCGTTTTACAGATCCAAGACTTCTATCTGTACCAGCAATGACAGACGTTTACGCCTAAAGAATTGGGGATATAAAGTGAAACAATACTGCATATTATATTTAGGACACAACTTTCTTTCTTTCTTTTCAGCAATTGTGAGAGAGAATGCTGTAGTTGTTTGCCAGTGCGGTACACGCAACAGTTTTAAATGACAAGCAAGAATTTCACATAGTGTAGTTTGAGAAGCTTCAGCAAGAGTGCTCCGGGAAATCTGGGCCAAGGAGCTGTGAGAGGGAAAAAAAACAATTGAGACATGCTAAGTAGTTTACTTTTTTCTGACAAATATAACAATCAGTGGAGGTAAGTGTTCCATTTCCAAGCCAACAGCTTAAGGACTCGCATATCTAATGTAGAGCTCCTAATGAGGACGGGTACTTCTGCTGGTCCATGAGACATCTGAATGGCAGAGTATGTAAAAAGAAGCCATTTGCATAGTGACCTCCATGAAAGGCCTGGACTCATCAAACTTCATTAGATTTAACAAGAAGCCCTCGGTAGGGGTTATGGCCATTAGCATCACTTAGTGGGATCTGCTAGCTCGCTAATATCCCCAGCAACATGCAGTAAAGGGCCATTATCATGTCAGTGCCACTGCTGTGCTGGGAATGGCCCACCACCTGGATAATATCTGGTCAGCAGTGGTCCTGGGTGGTCTCTTTTGACTCATGGATGTAGAGGACAGAGGGAGGCTGACAAACTGTGCAAACTTACAGATGGACTATAGTATAACTACAAAGTGACCTATGGAAAGTGTACCCAGCAAAATAGACAACAAGTATTCATATTAGATCACATTTCTTTTTGAAAATACCAAATGGAGTCATTCGTAATCATATTTAAGCAATATCAATGTATTTAATATCAGCAAGGTTGTGATATGAGGGTGCAGGACGCTCTGAAGTGTAGTATTGCTTTTTATACAAAAGTTCCACAAGCTGCATTCATGTATAACAGATTATGATTTGTTTGTTTATTTAATTAGTCATTGTGCTCCTAAACACATATAGTTTCACGACTGGTACAACTAGCTAACCGCAAAGCTGGTGACTGACAGTTAGTAAACAACAATTAACAGTGGTGAAAGTATTGTGACGTCATGCTAACAGCCATGCTCACACTTTAAAACGTGTGGCGCCACTAAAACCACAGTGCTTTTAGCGAGCGTAACTTCACTAAGACTGCATACCTTTAACCTTGAACCTGAACAAGCCTGTGCTTAATAAATCTGTTCCTGTTTGTGAGCTCTGGCTCTGTGTGTTCCCTCCTTGTGTCACACCCATTGTAGCATTTTTACTGGTACAGTACCATGTATCCAAATTGTGCGGAGAATAAAACATGGTGGTGATGAACAGACCACTAAATCTCGTAAGTGTCTTTTATGTTTCCACTTATTCCACTACAGAATATCAGCCAACTTCCGGGTTCCTGGGTTAAATCGCAAACAGTGTGAAATACAAAGCTAGTGCACTATGTAGGGTGTACAATTCCTAAGATGTGAAGAGATGCATATAGTTATACCTCCCAGTGATGTTATGCTCTATTATCATCACAAATAGAATGCTTCTTGTTCAGTCAGATTACTCGGGGCTAACCGAGGTATAATCATATGTATGATATAGGTATATCATTTAAATAACTAAAAATAGATTTTGGACTTTTCTGATGCTTTATTTCCAGTGCAACTTCTTATTTAGTAAATGTAAACAAGTTGATAATAGAGATTTCAATAAAATGCTATGCTGGTCAGGTCAGCAACAGAACCGCTTTTCAGACACCATAATTACTATAAGCACAAGACTCTTATTCTACATTTTCTTCTTAGATAAATAACAATGCACATCAGGTATAACCAAAGTAGTGCACTTAAAGCCATCAACCTATAGGTACATAACAAACACACACAAAAAAATCACATTGCCATTTATATGGAATAGAAAGTAGTGAGCCATTTCAGCCCTAGATGTTGACTTTGGGTCAGGATGCCATCCATGTTTGCCTTGCAGCCTTTATGCACCTCAGGATCCAGCATAGTAGAATGCACCACCAAACACAAGTTGTATACATGATTATTCCAGCAAGATCGTTATGCAAATGGAAGGAGAACAGGTGCTATTTAAGTGAGCAGTAAGTATAAGCCACAATAGATGCTTATGGATAGCAAATAGCTAAATGGCAATTTATATAAAGGCATAATATAATATAAGGGGCGTTCAAGTTAAACCAGGACTTTTGATAGTGCCGGATAACAGAACACAGTTTTGAGAGGTAAAAACTCCTTTGTTCCTCTATATAATACCATGTTACGTATTCCAGTGTTTCACTAGTGCATAGATACCATCAAGGTAGAAGATTTTCTGAGTATACTGGAGCCATTATCAGACTGCCTGCTTCAAAACTGAAACACTGGCCTCCCAGGAACTTTTTAATAGCCCAAAGATATGAACAGTAAATTATTTTATTTCTTCGAGTGAACTCGATAGTATGGTACAGAGGATGTGGCAATAACTGTAAACGACGTTTCTGTAACGTACAAGTGGTGTTGGTAAATGAATGTGTACAGTTTCCACAGACCAATGCATCTCTTCCACAAGTTGGAGACTAGTTGTTTGTCCATTTTCAAAGATCAGGCTTTCCACTCGCTGAATGCTGAAGGGAACAACTGCAGTGGGCTTTAAGTCACCTTGGCCGAGATAATAATTCACAGATGTACAGCTTTCTTTAAAAGTGTGCATCATTCATGTTATACTGCTGTGTTAATCGGCTTTTTTTACTGAGTCTCACCACCGTATTGTGATTCACATCTTCTGTAAATGTCAATAAGTTTTACTCCTTCATTCACAAGAAATTTCACCACAATTTTACATATTACATCTTTCATTCTGCTTTAATATTAAATCTCAGCTTCTGATGGTAGAATGGTAACTTCATTAGATAGGTAGCTGACCAAAAGTGTAGAACCTTATGGTAACTGGCTGAATGTCACCATATTTACTATATCACTAATTTACTATAATCACCAATTTTTACTATAATAATACTAGAATTGGAAAAGCTAACAATCCAACATATTCTGTCAATCTGGATTTACAATCCCATCATCACTGAGTTTTTTATTAGGAAGTTTTTTTTTTAAAACAGTGACAAGTAGACAAGTGTGTCCAAGTAACATACCGGTCAAATTGTCTCTTTCCTTAAAAGTAGCCATTTCTTGGTTCTTCTCCATAAAAAAAAAAAAAAAAGTGCCAGACTCTCTAGACAGAGCTAAAACTCTGTCTTAAAAGACAATCAATAAAAAACTATCAACTGTCCTTGTGGGCCCATTATTTGTCCCTAATCCGTGTTTTACAAAGGTGTATTGTGTAGAGATGAAGTCTTGTGATTGTGTCCATCTGTGCTATGTGCCTTAAAGCTAAAAACATGAACAGGGTTAATATCTTAGTGTGACACCAGAGGTGAAAAGTACTGTTCTTTAGAATGAGTTTATATGATACAAAAATACAGACTTCATCAGTATGCCTGTCAAATGAGTATATGTCTTCTACGTTGAGACATTCAATTAACCCTTTTTATTACTGGATGATATGTGCAATTTTCCGAGAAAAAAAAAAATGAAATCTTTCCTAGCTACAGTATAGTAACACTATAGATACAGTGATATGGATACAATGCTCCTAAACACATCTGTCCTCCAGGGCTAGTAATGAGGAGAGATTTAGTTGAACACGTGCCCCAAGCATGTGAGGCGTACATTCTAAACCTAATCTCATTTCAACTGTTATGATCATGCCGCAGTTAGAAGGACGGTGTCATGGCCGACAGATAACACCACTGATATTTTCAGTGCAGCGATTAAACTAAAAAAATATATAAATAAAATAATCAAATAAGAGACAGACCTAGAAACTTGCTCTTGTTTTTTTTGCCACGGTGCCATAACCACAAGCTTGTAATCTCAATTCATTTAACGATTAAACCATAATCGTACCTGTCCTAATATAAAGCGCTCTCACATTTACGAAGCACACAGCAAAAGCAACTGTTTATATTTTACAATAAATGATGAAATTATAATGCAATTACAGAACATCGGCAGTGAAATATAAATACACAGTTAAGCTACAGCAGACAATACGGTACTAATGTGATAGAAGTTCACGACTTGCTAATCACCATTTTCATCCAACACTGTACATGCAGATTGTATTTAAATTGAAAAAAGGCTAAACTGATTTTCTTTTCCACGTTATAAGGTACAGAGGCTAGAGCCAACCATAATCATCAGTACGGTCAACACACATACATCCACAAGTTAAATGAGAAAATGAAGTGCAGAAAAAGATATTTTCACTCGCAGCTTTCAAATACGCAAGGTCAAACTAGCTGAGGACGATCACTCTGCCCGCCTGTCTATATGTCATCCTGTCCTCTTGTCCTCCTGCCATCCTGTCTGCCTGTCAGCTGCTCCTGCTTACTCATGGCAGCTCTAAATAAACCGTATCTTTCCAGAGCTTGCACGAGAAGACATCCGAAGCTAAAACATGCTCAGGCTCAGAGAACAGGAAAAGAAAAGAAGTGAACAAGTGCGGGGGAAAAAAAGGAGAAATGAAAGGGGATGATATCACGGCTCACTAAAATGTGATGTGAATGTTAATGTGAATGATGTTTAGGGAGTGTATGAGCAAGGAGTATTAGCAGGGATGATGTGGGACAGTGGTAGAGCTTTGAGGGGACCATATTAATTAAAACATCCTGCACTCCAGGTCCTAGTCTACACTTGTATACAGAGGAATGTAAAGAGAATTAAAAGCAACTGCTAAGGAGACCTTTGTTTATTTGCATAAATTCATACAAAAACAACCAATAATATAACTGTCATGCAATTTTGAGCAATTTCAAAATGTTAATATTTATTAAAGGGTTTTTTGTCTCGAATTTTTGGAAGGGGTTTGTCTCTCATTTTCAGTCCAGTCACTGCACCTGAACTGTTTCAGAGGAATGCTTTTGTTTGTTAAGCCATGCAGTAACTTATGAATCATTCAAGCATAAATCCATCTAACTTGAGTCGTGAACCAGTGAGAAACAGGTGGAAATGATGACAGATGATCAGACTGGTTTTTAGTACCTGTATACTGGTGATGCTGAAAGCTGAGTGGTTGGAATTGACAAGAGGGGAAATGAGGTTGCTGCTGTGGGTGCTACATTAATAATCAATTTTCAAGCTCTATCTTTAGGCACTGTGCAGCCTGTCACAGTAAACTATTTGTTCCTATTTATTTAATTTATGAACAAACGAGGGGGCCTCTAAGACTGGTGTCTTTTGCACAATATGTGATGGGCGGCATCAGACCATTTCAGTGTTGCTTATTATCCAAGTTTTACTCCTTACATATAGGACACTTTAGGTCTAACCTACTGTAGAACTTTATGAAAACATAAACTACACTTTTTATAAGCTACACAATACGATCATCATGATGATATTTCTAATATCAGCTCTCAGACAATGGGAAAAAATCGTTAAAAAAAGATGGATGTGTTATAGTATGTCCAAGGACAAAACCTAAAGAAGAGAAGCAGTCATACATCCAAACGAGGCCATGATCTGACTAACATTCATGCAGCTAATGTTAGCTACAACAGGTTTTTTGTGTTTTGACAAAATTTTATGTAGCCACAACATATTCACTTATGTTAACAAGCACTGGTCTCCCCACAACAAATTGCTTACAGTAGTGCTGTAAGGGCCCTCAAATGCAACCGTTATTTCAATATTTCCCCTTTTCTTTATTGGTGCAGAGCCCTGAATGTTTATTTTTTTTATGTGCTGTCTGTGTTATGCAGGCCATTGTTTGCCTTGTTCAGCCTTCAGTTGCTTTTATCTTCCTCCCACCAGCTGTGTGACCGTTAGTCAGAGAGCATTGTGGGAGGTCAGATCACAGCCTCTTGGTCATCTGATTGCTTCTCTTCTTTAGGTTTGTCCTTGGCTTCATTTTAATGCTTGCTATAGCTGGTATTGAAACTAGTGCTTTTTGTTTTGGATGAATATTTACAGTGCAAAAAAATATCAATTGGTATTTGAAATTCTACTTGAAAGTTGTAATAACATAAATCCTCAACTCAACAATAAGTCACTCAGCAAATGAATGGGTATGATGATCAAATCTTATATTCATCTTGAAACCAGTGGAATTTTGAACATGTGGCCAAACTAAACCTTGGCTAACAAGGTTATTGGCTAACTAAACATTATTATTATAAATGTACGTATTATTATAAATAACAACCTAATCCCAACATGGAACTTCCTTTAACACACTTAGTACTATTCGTATTTATACTTTCACAGCTGCATCAGGTGTCACACAGAAGACAGGTTCAATCTGGAGCCTGATTCCTTCACGATAGAATATTATCACCATACCTAGTTGCAATTCAATTTGTATTGCGATTCTCTATCACAATTTTATAAAACCCTGACTCAATATTTATTTCTTCAGATTTTGTGTCAATTCCAAACAAACGTAGCAAATAATTTGACACAGGATTTTGGAGTCAGTGTGAAGATGCATGAATTGTGACGAAAAAAGAATGATGAACAGTAACTGAATACATTTTTGGTCCCTATCTCTACTAGTATATTCTTTCTATTCTCTTGTCATTTCAGGGAGTTTTTTTCTCTCTCTGTTCCTTTTGACATGCTCATTATAAGTCAAAACCTACACTTTTGCTACTGTGACCATATTCATTGCTTAAAGCAAATTGAATTTAAATAGGGTTATAATTAAATAATACGTAACTGCACTGGTGTTTAACCTGAGTTAGACACCAGTGCCACGATATTATATGATCACTCTTTAGCTAGAAAATGGTGTTTACAGCAATTATAGCATAATATCTTTTTTATAATTAAATCATGGTCATTGTGCATAGTGTTGTTTGACCAACTCCACTCTTACTTCTTTTAGGTTTACCTAACCTCTGAGTTCTATCTCCTAAATTCTATGAACAGGATGAGTACTATATTATGAAATACCCATGACTCTGTTGGCAAACTAGACTTCTATATATGGGAACCAAGAATACTTGAAGGTTCATATATTATTCATAAAGTGGGATGAGAAAGATCAGTCTAACTTGCCTTAAAAAGAAAGCACACAATGTTTGTCCTCACCACAGTGAACTTCCTGTATCATGACACCAAAGCAATGATGCAAGAATCAAAAAAAGACTGGTGAGGAAACAACTGTTTATAGCTGTAATAACATAAGTGATAACAGGAACTAACTTGCTTCACAGACATTCCACAACATTAAACCTAACTACAGATGGATAAAATTTGTTGATTTATAGAAATATATTCCGCTTTCTAGATGTGCTGATACTGAAAAGTAAAATAATTCTGGGTTTTAACTGTAATTTTGCTTCACATCACACTAACCGGTCTCATTTTATTCCTTATATTTTGAGAGTTTACCAAGGTTCCCATTTATGACACAGTAGATTATTAGATTGAAACTCTGTAATGAGTGCTCATTAATAATGTAGGGGTAGGGGTAGCTCAGTGGTTAAGGCACTGGACTACGGTTCAGAAGATCCCAGGTTCAAACCTCACAACCACCAAGTTGCCACTGTTGGGCCCTTGAGCAAGACCCTTAACCCTCAATTGCTCAGATGTAATGAGATAAAAATGTAAGTCGCTCTGGATAAGGGCGTCTGCCAAATGCTTAGATGTAGATGTATTGCATGTTACTGTACATCCTGTGTATGAATTCCCAGTGAACCAATAAAGAGACAAACACGCATTGTGCCCCCATAAGGATAGAGCAGAAAATAATTACTTTATTTCACTATCTTCCCCCTATAGCTATCAACTATCACTTGCTGATGCTGGCCGAAGTGACTCGGAGCCCACTTCATTCAATTCTGTGAACATTCAGTGAGTGGAACGCCTGATCCTTGAAAATCAGTGGATAGCTTATCACCAACTCATCTGTCTGTGGGACGTGTAACACACAATCATTCACAAACACCACTTGCACGTTACAGGAACTTTGCTGGGAGTTATTGCCACATCTGACCTCACTCCAAGCCATTTCCAAATGTTTGGGCCATTCTGGAAGGCCAGAATTTCAGACATAAAGCAGGATGTTGAATCATGACTTTGGCGTACTGACAAAACTTTCTACCTTGATGGTATTCAAGCACTAGTGAAATACTGGGCATATAACTACATTAGTGTAGTAGGGGATTATATACAGAAATAAAGGGAGTTTTTATTCCCATAACTGTGTTCTGTTATTCTGCACAATCAAAAATCCCGATTTGACCTGAATGTTTCTTGGACAGTAAAATAAGGGATTCATGTTCAGCATAAGGCGTTTCAGTCAAGCTAAGCCCACTTCACTTAAAGCAATGGTCATGGGAAAAGAGTGAAGCCCCAATGTATTCACTCCTCCATAAGCATGATATACTGTACAACATTCAGAAAATAAAGCCTGGGCCACACTCCTGCTTCTAACGTAAAGCAGCTTTGCATGATTACACAGTTTGTGGTATTCAGAAAGTGAAGCTAACATGCAATGCAAATACGCACTACTGTGCTCCACTGTGGTGCCGGGTCAAATGCCAAATGTAGCCGGTAAAGCTTTTCAAAGGGTGAATGAAATATACATGAAGACAGCACTTTGAATGAGGATGTTTTGCTTTTTTGCTTTGTGAGAGCTCCTTTTTTCCTTTACATCCATCGGCATATACACTCCACTTCGCTAACTCAGGAATGCTCACTTGTCAGAGCCTAGAGAAGGTGGACGAGTCATTTAGTGAACAAAAACATGTTTACCCAAATTTAAAGTGAAGCGCTCTCTCTCTCTCTCTCTCTCTCTCTCTCTCTCTCTCATCCACAGAGTCTCTGCTTCCATTCGCATGTAAATAGTCAACCAGACGACTTAATACAGAGGTCCAGGGAAATCTTACACAACTGACAGCGTCTACTAGAAACATAACTTCTCTGAGAGTTTCCTGAAGGTGGTGGATAGGCAGACTGAACGTGTACAGATTGGTGAGTGGGTCATGATGTAAGAAGTCAGAAAATGAAACAATTTTAGGAAGAGCAACAGAGAAACTGAAGCTGTGGGTTTGGGGATCAGTTGCAGTTTTGTTTTAAATAGTTAGCCTTTGTTTCCTGTTTGTCCTGTCCTCAGCTGATAAGCACATTCTCTTTTTCTCTTTGGACTTGTACTTTTTCAAGAGAAGTCAAAGAAAAATTTAGTTAAGTCTCTAGAAGATACGGTTTAATGTCAGTTGATTTTTGGGGGGATTTTTCCCTGATTTTCTCCCTAATTTAGTCGTGTCCAATTCCTCCCCGTCACTAGGGGCTTTCACATTATGGATATTACTACCACTCAGTCGGGAGAGCCGAAGACTATCACACATTTCCTCCTAACCACGTGACGGCAGCCGACAGCATCTTTTCAAACTGCTTGGGCAGCTTGGTAGCTCAGTGGTTAAGGCATTGGATTACGGTTCAGAAGATCCCAGGTTCAAACCTCACAACCACCAAGTTGCCACTGTTGGGCCCTTGAGCAAGGCCCTTAACCTCAATTGCTCAGATGTGATGAGATAAAAAAATATATATATATGTAAGTCGCTCTGGATAAGAGCGTCTGCCAAATGCCTAGATGTAGATGTAACACATCTACCGGTCCTTCCACTCCCGTGAGCTCACAGACGCCCCTGATTGGCTGTAGAGCCGTGATTAATGTGGGACCACTAAGTACCTCTGAGAGAGCTCGGCCAATCGGCTCTCTCTAGGCCTCCAGCTGTGAGCGGTTACAGCATCACCCGGGAATCTAACTCACGATCTCTGGATGATAGGGCGAGCATTCATCAAAATAAAAATACTTTGCTTATGTGGGTTGTAGAGATGAGGACAATTAAACTCAGTTATGCACTCCCATTTGTTTGGGAATGTACGTATCGCCACATTGACACCAAAATTATTTCTTTACATTTGTTTTTAATTGTATACGTTTGCATTTAATATCTTGCCATTCCTCTATAATTCTACAGGTGGCAATTTAAACTATTCATACATTGGCAGACACAGAAGCTTCCTTTGCAATAGGAGCAAATTATTTGTGTAAAATTAAGAAAATCTAAAAAATAATACTGTAATAATATTGAATCAGGATATTTACAAAAAAAAGCTTACTTAAAGAATCACAATACAAATTGAACAGGCACGTACAGTAGGTATTGTGGAAATATCATATAGACTGCTACTTGATTATTCCCATCAGTAGTGGCCTGTCTTTTTTACTTAGATAACACCAATAGACACTGTGTTCATTGTATTTAACCTAATCTATTGTGTGTCAGTTTTTCATGTTGTGTAACATCTGTGTACACAAATCTGACCTTAAATGTCCCCAAATGCCACTTTTCCATTGCTCTCACACATTTTCGCCAGCATCCATCATCTGCATCTGCATGCTTAGCTGTTAACACCATCCAGAACCTTCCAAGTTCACATTCCTTTTTTTGGAATAACTGATTAGCTTATCAAAGCACCACACAAAGTAAACAGACCAACAGTGTGGAGATAATGACTGTCCCACACCCTGGAAAGGGGAAATTGATTTGCATTCTGCAGTCAGTCTGTAGAACTGTCTAGTCATTTTGCCTTCTGCAGGAAAGCTGGAGTTGCTGTACACCATAACGTGTGTCAGGGTATAATAATGTGTGTTTATGGTGTTTCCAAGTCCAGGACTTCATTGATGGTTTGGATAGTCCATAGCAATTATAGCAACTGGATGATTATGTTTAAATGTAAACTATTAACAGTATATAAGGCATTAACTATACCAAGAATGCTCCAGCAACAGGAAAACCTAATCATGTGAAAGTGATATCATGTAACTACCAAACGCTGTTCAAATATCTACATAATATAAGAAAACAGATCAATTGATTAAACAAATATAAGTAAGATACTTTCTTGTCAGCAGTGTCATGAATGTTTTTCACACCTGTCACTAGAAGGCAACTGATTTCAGTCACCTATCCATATATTTATTGCCCATTTCACTTATCTGTAACTAAAGTTGGGCATTAAAAACAATTTCACACTCACTATAAATACTGTCTATGGCCATCATTGGTTCCCAAACGGTGACTGTATTACTGGTTACTGCCGTTAGCTTCTGAATTAGTTTGTTTTCTTTCTTATTTTCTTGTATTTACTAACTGACTATAGTATACAGCTAATTTCTACATCAGAATCACTCAAGTAAGAGATAATGGGTGTTCAAGTCAAACCAGGACTTCCCAGCGTTCACTAGTGCTTGGATACCATTAAGGTTTTCTCAGTACACCAGATACACCAGTTACATACCAGTTAAAGGAACTCGGCTGGGAGTTATTACCACAACCTCTGTGTCGTCCTGATCGCCACATGTTTGGGCCATTAAAGGAGTGCTTGATGGTATCCAAGCACTAGTGGGATAAATGCATTAGTGTAGCAGGAGATTATATGGGGAAATAAAGGTAGTTTTTACTCTCATAACTATTCTGTTATTCTGCACAAACAAAAGTCCTGGTTTGACTTGAACATTCCTCATATGTAAGAAAAGGGTAAAATAAGGGTAAATGTGTATATGTTTAGATTAACCTAATTAAAGGTTTAATGCAAGAGGACAATGACAGGTAAGAGAAAACATAGTGAACTACAACTATAGCTGTTTTCAATCATTTAAAAATATATTTCCTCCAAATATTACATCCAAAGCATCCGCAAAGCTATATCACAATGTCCTGTCCCTCTATAATCTAAAGTACATCTATCTTACAGTCATAACCATAATAAGGAAATGGAAGTGACAACCTGTTGAAATGCTGTGAATCGAGCACATGTATTAACTTCACACTGAAATACTTCATAAGGAAGTCTAAATCTTTACTCATTTTGTTTCACCACAGATGCTAGCTAACTATCTTACCACAGCACAGTCCATGTTTACTTAGAGAGCTTTAGCCCCTGACCTGCAAATGACACGTTTATCAACACACTATTATGCAACCTGACTAGAGGTAAACCTTGATTACATACACACATTAAAAAAAAAAAAAAAACAGTTCTACACCAAAAGAAAGGACTTTGTCTCTGGATCTAATACAAATTCATTAACACCAGCACAACAGATTTGCCATAATACCACAGAGAAATCAGCTAAGCCAGTGCACCTCACTAGCAGACGCACTTCAAGGTCTTCATGAGCAAGGGATTAGATAAATACTACCACAGCAAAGTAAACATCCAGCAGAATTACTGTTCGATACTAAGAGTGAATATAAAAAAGAAAATCACCCAAAAGGCTGAAAGGTGAACTATTTGACTTCAATTCATACAGGCTGTGATGGCCCACCATTGGCCACACATTGAGGGGTAATGTATAAGCATCTACATAAATTGGTTGTCTGCTAGTGCATGTTTGTGTATATCTTGATTATATGTATGGGTTTCATTCTTTCTTTTTATAATTGTTTTGTTTTTTCTAATATCTGTTTAATTTAAATTATTAAACTACCCGATGTTTGTTAGTTTGGTTGTTTTTAGTTTTGTTATTTTTGTGGTTCCCCATGTGTTTAAAATGGACTGGTCCATCCCTTTAAATGTTTCCCCATTGTCTTGTCTGAGGGGTAGTTATTTTTTTATGGCTCGTTTGGCTTAAGGTCTTCCTGTAGTTTTTTTTGGATTCAGTTGAAGTTCTTCTAAGTTAGTTTGAATTTAGCTTTGATTCTTTTGAGCAGTTTATTTGATTAGAACTGTACATATTGTTTTTTAGTTAACGGACACTTTTTGGTTTATTAAAATTATTTGGGTCAAAGTTTGGGTTTCTACGTCTCATCATTCTTTTTGGGCTGCAAAGGCCGTCACACAGGCCCTCCAGGCCCTGTTAAAATAAATCAGAAAACAGAAAACCAATCATTCCTGTAAAACTAGTAACATGTGCTGTCTTTTCAGAGTGTCTGACGAAAGTGATACTAAAATGAATGAACTGATACTGAAAGCTGACATGGTAGGGCCAATTTCAGCAACCTCTTTTCCATGTCTTCATCAAGAAGTGAAAACTGAAAGGCCGTTAAGGAAAACACCAAAAAATACGACTTTTCCCAGCCGAATTAAACTCCTCCACAGAGTGGGGTTTTATATTCTGATCGGTGTTTAAAGCTGTAAATACAGTTGAACTCAATTTCCAATAATGTACTACAGAGATATAACTAAGAGGTAAACACGAGAGGTTGGGAAAGGAATAGTCGTACATACAGATTTTTGATCGTGTAAAGCTGTTTTGCAACAATGACAATTGTTAAAAGCGCTATACAAATAAACCTAATACTTAACTTAAAATCGAACTGAATACAGTACTACGCAAGAGTCTTGAACCAATCATTTTCTTAAAATTTAGCTTCCCAAGAACCAGACTTTCTTGTATTTTTTAAATTAGTCTTGAGCAATAGTTCTCCAGGCTTTCTGAAGGTCTTTTTTTTTTTTGGCTCTAATTTTGTCAGGTTTTTGGCTTTAATTTAGTTTGTTAAGCCACACAGTGATCTATGAATCATTCAAACACAAAAAGATCTAAGATCAGCTTGTCACAGTAAATCGATTGTTCCCATTTCTTTAAATTTAATATGATAAAATGAGGGTGGCACAGTACTGTCCATGTTAAATTATACATTCTAACAATAAATAATTTGTCTTGTGTACATTCCACAGCATTGTATGAAGCTATAAACTTTAAGAAACTTTAAGGAGTGAAACACTTGGGGATGTGCTCTTATTGTAAAAAATAATTTCATTTGAAGGTGACTATTACCATCTTTGCCCAGGACTACACCACACCTCCTGTCATTAATTCTTTTCCTAAAATAGCACACCATTGTTCTGTTTGATACCTTACTACAATACACCTATTAATAACATACTACAGCATTTATCCTTCTCAATGTGACAAGTAGCGGATTGACTGTCAGAAATTTTTCTATACTGAATATGCCAGTGTCTCTCCCTCATGTAAAAGTTTAAATAATGTGCTGCCATTATTGAATAGATCTTGTGCAATGTGTTATTAGTCACTTTGTTCTTAAGAAAAGACAGACATAATGTCACTTGTAGCAAATTACGACTATACACCTTTTTACAGACTCTAGAACACAGTCAACAAGAGAGGTCACACTTTTTCTGCTTCTCGAACCTGTCCCATGGTAATGGGCTATTTTTGGGTCTCTACTCTGTGATGAATCATTCTCAGAATCTAGTGGTTATTTTGAAGCCTTACTAGACACCTGTGTATGCCAGTCTGTGTTTACCCAGCATGTCGGAGGAATACCAGAACCAAGCTGCCAAAACAAGAGGATGCATGGAAAAAAAGAGAAAAATCCTGAGTGATCTCACTCACTCATCATCTATACCACTTAATCCTGCATACAGGGTCACAGGGGGTCTGGAGTCTATCCCAAGAGACTTAGGGCACAAGGCGGGATACACCCTGGACAGGGTGCCAATCCATTGCAGGACACACTCTCATACACTCACTCACACACTACGGGCAATTTGGGAAAGTGAGGAAACCAGTGGGCCTGGAGAAAACTCACCAAGAAAATGCAAACTCCATGCACACAGAGGCGGGAATCGAACCTGGTCGAGAATTGAACCTGGACCCTGGAGGTGCAAGGCGACAATCCTAACCACTAAGCCACTGTCCCACCATGAGTCACTCACTCACTCATTCATCATCTATACCGCTTAATCCCGTATTCAGGGTCACGGGGAGTCTGGAGCCGATCACAGGAGACTTAGGGCACAAGGCGGGGTACACATACATACACACACAGGGCACATACACACTCACACACTCATTCACACACTACGGCCAATTTGGGAATGCCAACTAACCTAACCTACATGTCTTTGGACCGTGGGAGGAAACCGGAATACCCGGAGGAAACCCACCAAGCATGGGGAGAACATGCAAACTCCATGCACACAGAGGCGGGAATCGAACCTGGACCCTGGAGGCGCAAGGCGACAATGCTAACCACTAAGCCACTGTGTCGCTATGAGTGTTATATTTAACAATATTTTAAAAATAGACCTAAGGTATTTCAATTTCATAGACATTTAGAAGTTAAACTATTTTAGTGTCAATGTATGCTGAGTAATTCAGAGTTCTCACTGAGTATTAGGCTTTAAAATGACTAACTGAGTAATAATTTAGGAGTTTAGGTTAACTCACCTGATTTCCAACAACTCTAACACTAACAGCATTTGGCTGACATGTCGAGTGACATTTAAACCGGAAGATGAAGGCGAGTTTCGAAACACAGGATGTGTGCAATCACACCCGCCAACAAATGCACTTAGATTAGCATGTCATACTTCTAAGCAAAGTGTACATCATGAATCTCAAAATGATTAAAGATCACTGAATCTTCCAACCAGCCAGTATGACACAGAGTATGCAGTATGCAACCTGGATGTACTGCTGTGCATCAACGCAGGGTGCACGACCCAGACATGCGAATCAGGTTTTTACGTCATACAGCCAAGGCAGGTTTTTTGCATGACGCTACTGCTGAGGTACTATATTTGGTTGCCACACCTAGGCTCAGACCAGACCAAATGTACTGACACCTGACAACCAGTACAAGTAGAAACATGAAATCACCTTTAACAAGATATTAGTCAACAGCACAACGTGATTAACACAGAACATGAGATGAGTTTTCAAATCGGTTTTTAATGATCCTTCCCAACCATATAAAGAGACCTAAAGAGATAAAAACGTTTGCCACCTAAACTTGGTCAAACACTGCACAAGACTTAAATGTCAAGTGCAATCTTATAGGAAGACTTGTCTTATGGACATGACCATGTTGTTTGGATACAAAAGGTCATAAGGCATTAGAGCACATATACTGTACTGAGCGACGTAGAGCTAGTAATGAGCAGCTGCTTTTCAAATTATAATGATAATCAAGATGAAACAGACAAATTATGCTGTAATAATTTTCTGGAAAGAACATGTATGAAGTATGTGTGTTAAAGGCTCAGGTAGTTCAGGATTGGGAAACTTTGCACTATAGTAAATGTATACAAACACAGCTAATGGATAAAAATATATTCTAATATCAGATCTAAGCTACAGGTGCATGGATTCTGGTTTTATTTATTTTGATGTGAAAAGGCTCTGAGTATCAGCTCTTGTTACTTATCCACTGACAGTATATCAGATCTGTTTTTAGGTAATATTCTTGTCAATTGTTTTCCTTAATATTATTTTACTGCTTTTTACAACTTGATGTTATTAATTTATTGCTTGTTTGAAATTTGGCCAGTGACCTGGGATGACTGGAAAGGCACCTAGATAACATCTCGAGTTTTAAAAACCTTTGTTCACGTCTACAATCTTTGTTAATCAACACAGCAAATAAATCAACAATCATATGACACTGAGCTGGTGTTTTAAGCAAATCTCCTTCTCCTGATCCTGATATTCACTCTATATCTGTCTGCCTTAATTTGACTTTGTTTTAATCTTCTTTTGGCTGCTCCCATCAAGGGGTCGCCACAGCATCATATCTGATCCGCACATGACTTTGGCACAGGTTTTATGCCGGATGCCCTTCCTGACGAAACCTTCCCATTTTATCTGGGCTTGGGACCTGCACTGAATCCAGTGGCTGGGGTTTGACATACCACTGAGCCACCAATGCCCTGTTATTACTTATTATTGTTATACAGACATTGCCGCCTTATAGCTCCAGGGTTCCTGGTTCAATCTCGAGCTGAGGTTATGGTCTGTGTGGAATTTTGCATGATTTCTCATGCCATTCTCTAGTTTCTTTCCATCTTCATGACATTGTGCATTAGTAGGACTAGCTTTACTACCGTACATTGCCCCTAGCTGTGAATGAGTGTGTGCATGCCATTCAGGGTATATATTCCTGTCTGGTGAATTAAGTCATTACTGAATGTGTGTACACGTGTGTGCGTGTGTGTCACTGCGCTACTTGTAGACAGTGATTCTACTATAATTATTATTATAATATAGGCAATGATGCTTCATAGCTTGGGGGTCCCAGCTTTAATCTTGAGCTGAGGTTATGGTCTGTGTGGAGTTTTGTATGATTTCTTGTGTCATTCTCTAGTTTCTTAACATCTTTAAAAAAAATTACATTGTGCGTTAGGAGGATTGGCTTTACTACATTGCCCCTAGGTGTGAGTGAGGGTGTGCATGCCATTCATGGTGTATATTCCTGTCTGGTGAATAAAGTCATTACTGAAGATGGATGAATATGTGCGTGTCAGTGTGCTAGGTGTAAAATATTAATTCTACTTTATTATTACTATTATTTATTATTACTATTATTATTATATTTTTATTACTTATTATTATATAGGCAATGCGGCTTCATAGCTTGACGTTTCCTGCTTCTATCTCGAGCTGAAGTTACAGTCTGTGTGGAGTTTTGTACGTCATTCTCTAGTTTCGTAGCATCTTTAAAAAAAATAAATAAATAAAACTGACATTGAGCATTAGGAGGATTGGCTTTACTATATTGCCCCAAAGTGTGAGTGTGTGCATGCCATTCAGGGTGTATATTCCTGTCTGGTGAATTAAGTTATTACTGAAGATGGATGAATGTGTGTGTGTGTCAGTCTGCTAAGTGTAAAACATTGATTCTACTATTATTATTATTACTGATTTTATTTTTTTATTACTTATGATTATACAGGAATTGCCGCTTCATAGCTTGACGTTTCCTGCTTCAATCTCGAGATGAGGTTACATTCTGTGTGAAGTTTTGTACAATTTGTCATGTCATTCTCTAGTATTTTTGCATCTTTAAAAAAAAAAAAAAGACTGACATTGAGCATTAGGAGGACTGGCTTTACTATATTGCCCCAAAGTGTGAGTGTGTCCACGCCATTCAGAGTGTATATTCCTGCTTGGTGAATGAAGCCATTATTGAAGATGGATAAAAATGTGTGTGTGTGTGTGTGTGTGTGTGTGTGTGTGTCACTGTGCTACGTGTAAAACGGTGATTCTATCATTATTATGACAAGTGCATAAGGAGGAAGCAGAGCCAAAATGCTCATGCACATGTAGTGCATATGTAAAGACTCCCCGGTCTCTCTCTCACCCAGTGTTTTGACGGCGATCTGGCGGGTGAGCGGCGGTGGAAGGTTGATGCACACCAAATCCACATCCTGGTGCAGGAGCACGTCGTCGATGCGGCTGGTGTAAAAGGGCACGTCCATCTCCTTGGCCAGCTCCTCGGCCTCCTCCTGCGTGCGGCCCCACAGCGCCTCCACGGAGAAGCCCTGACTCTTGAGCAGCGGGATGATCACCCGCGCTGTCAGACTGGTGCCGAACACCCCGACCCCGGGCAGCATGGCGATCACAGCGTACACACCCGGACTAGTGCAGCATGGCATGCAACTACAGCACACAATTTCTCTCTATATATAAATATGTATGTCTCACTCGGTTTCTCTGTCTATCTCTCCGTAGCATCAAGTCGGCCATCCACCTGCACCGCGCGCGAGCCACTTCCGCCGCTGCCTCGCATTTTCGCCTCCTCCTCTATGCACTGTGTATGCTTATCGTATTTAATTCAGCATCCTGTAAATCCAAAAGGGTAAACACGCAGTACACGCAACAACAACAAAAAAAAACGTGTTTAAAAAACAAAACAAAAAAAACGTATCAGCAGGGTGCAGTGAAGAGCAGCGCGCGCGTCATGTCCGTCTCCTGAGACGCGCGTGCAAACAGAGCGAATTACAAGCGCTCGAGCTTTAGCCGAGAAGCCGGACACCCGCCGCGCTGTGCGTCTGTCAGTACTGCGGCCAGTGTGTCAGCGAGGCTCACTCCTCCTCACTCCTCCTCCTCCCTGGTAACCCCTTCCCTCACTCACTCACTCCTGTGTGTTTCCATGGCACAGGCGCGGCACCACGGAGGGCGTGGCTTATTACTATGACGTGTTGGGGGCTCGAGCGGCCCGCTAAAACCTGTCGTTTTTAGGAATTAACAATTTATTGATTGATAAATGTTATATCATGTTAATAAAAATCGGCTGATCGGGTTTAATGTGTCAATAATCAGTCATATTAGTATTTCAGGATGAAGCCCACATACATGTCTAACTCAACAAAGATGAACCTCTTAATTTTTTCACAAAATTTTGTTTGGTGTGACAACAGTATATGATATAGGTTTCCGTTGGATTGGTACAAAATTTAACTAGTTCATGGCAAGTCATTTCATCTCATTACTATATGGGGTATAGAAAATTATGTTTACGTGCTGTTTATAGTTTAAGTTGTACTTCTTTTATTGTCAGCCGAATACACTTATTGTTCATAAACGGACAGTGAATCACAGATAAGAAATCGAAAAAGTAAATTGGATAAAGATTATGTTTGTGTCGTAAAATGACTCCAGTGTGTTAAAATTCAGTTATAACACTTCAGCGCTGAAATTATGAACTAATCCCAGTAAAAAAAAATATTTATCTTTTCTAATTAATATCTATTGGTGCCGATGTTTGCTGACATTGAGCAAGTAGCTTTTTTTTAAGTAGATTATTAAATCTGGTACATAACCTGTCATAACATATAGGGCTCTGTGCGGGCCAGTAAAGTCCTTCCACACCAAACTCATCAAAACATGTCTTTATACTCCTTGCTTTGTGCATGTGTATGTGTATATACCCTTCCTTGTGTTTGGTGGGTTTCCAGCAGGTACTCTGGGTTCCTCCCACAGTCCAAAGACATGCAGTTTATGGTGTTCCCAAATTGCTCATAGTTATTCCAAAATTGGCCATAGGGTGTGAATGTACATGTAAATGACGACCGGAGGTCCAACTACAGTATGTAGTAAAAATGGGAATAAATGGGGAAAATCACTATTGGCTCCTATGGTCCCTAGTTAGTCTACTGTACAGAGGATCTATGGATTGTGGAGTTTTAGATGCAGGCATGCATCACAATTTGTTGCAATTATTATGACTACATTCACTTTCTTTCATGTTTTCATACTGAAATACTCCCTCTAAACATGTCTAGAAGAGACAACTACAAAGAAATATGCTGGATTTTTGGTTAATCTGAGGGTGATGAACTGTCCCAAAGCCTACTGTAGGCATCTTAAAATCCCATTTTTTTTGCTATTAACAGAACTACAGTTCAAATTAAATAAAAGGGGGAAAAAACACCTACAGAGACTCTGCCTGGTCAACCTGGTCCTTCTGAAAAATGTATTTTGGCTCTTCGAAAAAATAATGAGAAGAAGCCTCTCATTTTATGCCTATGCAAGTTGATTTTAAAGCCACTAAAAGAAAGTCAATCACATATCAGTGATGTTTTACTAACTAAACTTTTTGCCAAAAAAAAGTAAAAACACCAGGGGAACATGCATTTTGTCTAATTACTTCTTCCGTGTGTGTGTGTGTGTGTGTGTGTGTGTAGAAAATACATCTGGGGTCACTTAATAAAGGCTTCACATTAATTTCAAATGGTTTTGTGGTGGAAACTTAAACACAGCAAAATCCAGAGTTTTAAATTGACACCCAGAGTGTTAAATTAACAGTGAACAGTGCTTATGTGGGTTCAGTTGGACTCAACTGTGAATATCCACAACTTTGGATAGCAACCTTCTCTTTTGTTTTTATCATCTTTTTACAAGATAAAAAATAAAACATGAAAGATGGATTTGTGGGTTATTATTTTAAAATAATAAGATATTTTTCAAACAAGTTACACTTAAATTAATAGCGTATATGTGATTTTAGTCACCTGACTATTCTGACATGCTGAAGTTAGTATTGAAACTTAGCAATTATAGGCTAAATTCTAGTTTATGTAAGGACATATCATATTTTTCCAGCCTAGATTACATTCTTCTTGCAATATAACACTTACTACTAGATAATAAAATGTCCAAATAAAATGTGTGTCAGGTAAATTGTGTCTTTATGATTTACTGCACAGTAATTGGTACCGGAGAAACATGATTGAAAAAAATAATAAAGAAGTTGGGCACCATACTGTTAAATTCAGAGAAATTTGTAGTGATTATTGTAATAATTACAGCTAGGACTCCCATTCTGTCGTATGCTATAATTAAAATAGACTCATATGCTTGTCAGTTTGTCATTCATACAGTGAGGCCCAAAAGTCTGGCTTCATAAGCAATTTTCCAAGAAATTTTATATTTTTTGTTTCAAACCCCAGATAGCTTCAAAACTTACAAAAAAAGATCAAGTACATTTATTAAAATAATATTAGCAATTAAAATAAGGTGCTTTAATGAAATGTAATTGATTTTCATGTGTCATTCAAATAGAAAGAGAAGATTAAATATACATTTGCTAGCCACGTGCCAATAAATGCACATGACTGTTTAATATAATAGATACTAGTCCTTGGACCTAATCAAGGTAGAAAGTTTTCACAGTACACTGGAGCCCTGAACGGACTGCCTTCACATCTGAAACACTGGCCTTCCAGGAATTTTAATGGCCCAAACATGGGGAAATGGCCTGGAGTGAGGTCAGAACTGTAGAGGGATGTATCTCGCAGCCGAGTTCCTGTAATGTGCAAGTGCTGTTTGTGAATGATTGTGTGTACAGTTCACACACACCTATTCACCTCTTCACAAGATGTTATCATGAAGTTCACAAGAAGTTATCTGTCAATTTTCAAGGATGAGGCGTTCCATTTGCTGAATGTTCATGGGAAAGGTTGCACCGAGCTCTGGAATCATCATTTACAGATGTACAGCTCTTGAATCATTCAAATGTTTTACTGCGGCTTAGAGTCAACGTATCAACATACTGTGCTTGAAATCTTCTGTACAGGTCAATCAGTTTTATGCCCTTATTCACAAGAAATTTAATCAGAAATCCGGGTTTCACTTGAATGCCCCTTGTATAAGTTAATTTTTTTTTTTTTTTAGGTTTGAAGGCAGGTATTTATGGAAAAAGTGGAGGGAGACTACATTTTCTTATTTTTTAAGTAAATCAATTTTGGCCAAACTAATCTTAAAATGAACTGTAGGGGGGGAAAAAGTAATTAAACCCATTCCAAAACATGGAATGTCTAAAATAGGGAATATATTTTGATGAATAATGATTTCCTCTTCTGTGTAACAGCACAGTAAGGGAAACAGCTGTTTTTATCATTAACAAATACAATAACGCTCTGAATCATACTCACATTTTTAAAAAAACAGATCTTCATTGTTTGTTGCCATGCGTTTATCTACAGTGTTCAGTGTAGTGTGTATTAAGGCAGATTTGAGACACATGTCAGGAAAGGATGATATATTATTGAAGTAGACTGTTCTAAACTATTGCCATCTAAAACAGTTATGATGATTGCAGGTGCATATTATGAAACAATATTGCTGACAGTTAACGATGGGGTCTGTGATTTTCTGATATTTTAATTTAAGGTCCACATTACAAAACACCAGCTATTATTAAAAACACGTCTCAACACCAAAAGATTTGTAAACAGGAGTTAAAAGGAATTATCTAAACTATCAGAAACTAACCAATAAATAAAAGGGCATTTTTGCTTGTCTGTCAGTCATGAAGCATTGCAGCACCGAAGAGCTGTAATTAAACTGAATTGAAGTTATGCTGAAATATAAGATTTGCATTCACAGGGTAAAAGTCTGAAGGTACAGGATGACTTGGGAGTGAACTCTGACACGATGAGCTCGTTGTATTAGCACTCAGCGTTAGCATTCTCTTGATAAAATCACTAACCACACAATTAATAACTCAATGCTAGTTAATACTTTAGTCATGGTGACCGAATGATGTTCTCCACAGGGTCTTAGGTGTGGAAATATTTGTTCTGCGGTGAGCTGGGTAAACACGAGGACCAATTTTTTCTAGTTGTAGTGCCGAAAGTTCTAGTCGTTCTATTATTTCCGTCTGGTGGAATTGGTGCCACCTAGTGTAGTTCTGGAATATTTTTTGTCTTGGGTTTTTTTTTGTTGTTGTTGCTGATATCCATCCTAATTGTACCTTTTTAAAAGTAATGGTTTCGTATTTGTTCACTTAAAAAAATATTAAACGAAGAAATTTCAGATTGTATTATTACAGCTGTTAATAACATCCTGCAGCCTCGGATTTCAACACAGGAGGATCATTACTCCAACAGTACTGAAGCAAGTACTGCCACCTGGTGCACCAAATTATAGTAGGTTATATTATTACTATTAGTAGAAGTGGTAATAATAGTACAAGTGATTGTGCAGAAAGTGATTAAGAGAGTAAAAACTATCTTTATATATTTATATAATCCCCTGCTGCAGTAATGCACTTATCCCAGTGTTTCTATAATGCCTGGATAGAAAGTTTCACACTGCAATATGTCTAAAATGCTGGCCTCCCAGGAACTCCTTTAATGCCCCAAACACATGGAGATGGCTTGGAGCGAGGTCAGGACTGGACTCAGGGATGTGGCAATAACTCCCAGTTGAGTTCCTGCAACATGCAACTGGTGTTTGTGTGTTCAGTTCCCAAAGACAGATTCTTTGGGAATCAAGTCTTCTGCAAGTTTGCGACAAGTTATCTATCGATCGTCATGGGGACTACTACAGTGGTCTGCGAAGGCCTTCCTTAACATGTTAAGCTTTATACCTTCATTCACAAGAAATTTTATCACAGGTCCCTGTTTGACCCCTCGTAATACTGTGTATTTGTGAAATTTTGACTTTAAATAAATCAATTTGAAGAAGTTTTATCCATCAGTAGAAATAAAAAAAAAACAAATCATTCAAAGACATGAGATACATTTGAGCACTTTATTTTAAATTAGTCAGAGGCACAAATGTAATTTAAAGGGCTACTTTCCACTACTGTGCATTCACATGTGCTACAATCAGTGCCTTTCTCATATTATATGCACAAGGCAAGTACAGGTTTTGGTCAAGCATGTCCATCACAGTGGATGTGAGATAGGGGGTCTTTTTTAAAATCAAAATGATGGGGGAGTCCGGATTTTATAATCTGAGAAGTTTCTGTATAGTATTTTGATCATACTGCTACATATTCCGCATATAGATATTACATATGCATACTGTACAATCTCTCTCTCTCTCTCTCACACACACACACACACATTCACACTAAAGGTCTCTTTTCTTCCATTTAGAATCAGCAAACACAAACAGTTATTTAAATTATTTAAAACTGAAGAAACTAACGAGGCACGGCTTTTCAACCTTTCCACTCTGTCATAATGGAGTCTATCGCTGATCTTCCTGTAGCAGTATATCAGTAGATCCTTTCTTTCTCTGGTTCAGTGGATTATCATCCTCATCATCATTTCTTTTTAGTTCAAGTCCATGTACTCCTGGCCCACCTTGATAGACATTTTAAGATTTAATCCTCTCCCACGCCAAACAGGTGGTGCTAACGTGAAATTCAAATAAACAATATTTTTTCCAGTGCTGCAGCCCATTCACTGTCCTGGTCCCATATAAAATTCTCCCAGAGACACAGAAATATTATGTTCCAATTGATTTAGGGGACAGAACTCAAACCAAGAACAAAACCCTAACACGTCATTATCTCTCTTCCAATATTTCACTAAAATTTAACATAACACTTAGAGTAGCATAACCAAAGTGTAGAGGCTAAGACGACAAACAACACAATAAGACTAAGTAAACTAGTACATGGATAGAAACATGGATGTTAAACTCCACAGAAAGAAAGTCCCACTTCATCACAATCTGTTGTAGGTATGGACTTTGCTTTCTACAACTAGTTCTATCACAATGCACTGCAGAAAATACAATGTTCAGGTTACAAAATACTGCACAACCAAAGAAGAAAGAAATACAGATATAAAGAAAGAAACAAACTGTTCAAATATATACAGTGATATATCCCATTTTCACTACACCAGACTTGAATGACTAACAAGGCGAAAAAAACTGCGGAGATGACATTAAGGAATGTCATCTCCGCAACAACCAATAAGGTTGTTGCCTCCTCAACAACCTTATTGTCAAGAAATCAATTCAAGCCACATAAGCTGCAATCACAAAAAACAGATTTTTAAAAGATTTACATGTTACACATACACGCTTTCTCCATCTACTGTGCGTGACTGTAAATACACATAATTTCACACATATGCACATATACATATGCACTCATGTGCACACGCACACACACACACGTCAAAAACACCTTCCAGTAAGTTTTTTTTTTTTTTTTTGGCACAAATCATACTTTGATACAAAGGACAATCACATTACCTTACAAACGTAAAATGATAAATCACAAACAGTACTTCCTCCTTTTGTAATACCAGCTTGTCAGGGTTCCTGAACCAAAACAGGACTTTCTATTAATCTGGCCCTTACATTTAAACTTAATTTGTACTTGAAAAAAATAATAAAGAAAAAACCCTATATGAGCACATGGACTATAGTTATGCTCACTCTAAACTCCGATGTCCCCATGTATTGTATATAACTTACCTAATATGACCTGTAGCCTGCATTTTAAATACCAACTCCTTCATGGTGTGCACGATTGTCATCACTAAAAACAATAAGTGGCCCAGCATTAAAACTTGAGCAGCTGTTCATCTAATTTGTATCACACAGATGCAGTTACTACGGGGGAATACGATTTTGGTTGTAAATTAAAACGTCATTATAACATTTATATTAAGTTCTGATGACTAATATTCCTTTTTTTTCCATGGGGGTCTTGTTTAATAGCAAGCTCCTATGATATTTGGTCTACAACTTTATATCCACTAAAATCAAGATTGTCCAAGTTCTTTGTGCAAGAATTATGGCTATTTTCCTGCTGCTTAGCAATATACATCAAACCCTTAAGCAGCTAGAGAATGATATGCCAGTCTTGTAATGAAGGGATCAAAATTATTGCATGTATCCGTGTACATAATATCCTCTAAAATAACATGCACATTTGGCAAATATACCACAGCTATCGCTATCCATAAAACAAAACACAAATAAATACTTGACAGCTAAACATGAATAGTACATTTCGAAACTTGGTGCAGATCACAACTTTTGATTTTCTTAATAAAGAAAATGAAACCATATAAAAAATATATAAAAGAATGATGTACTATATGCTGACTACATACACTAAGAAAAATTAAGGTGACAAAACTTTCTTAAGGTTCTTAAGAATAATGCCATTGATAGAGTTTTAAACCATTTTAGGTGACAAAGAGAGAGAGAGAGAGAGAGAAAAACAAATCTCTCACTATAAGTGCTACCCTTTATTACAGCATCTTAGTAGTCAAGAATGAGTATTCTTATTATTCAGTGTCAACCAAAAAAAAAATGGTTAAAAGACTATTAGCTCAAATGTTGTAATTCTTCAATGGCATCGTTCTAAAGAGCCTCTTCTTTTAAAAGTGTACACTGATTGCTCCTACATCAGTAACTAAAACAGCTGACCAGGCCTTCTTATAGCTACATGTAGTGCTGCAGTGACGAGCAGCACCACCATGCCGAAGTGTTTTATTACAGCCTGAGAATAACAGTAACCCTAATTCTCCTTGTCTCGCTGAAAACTCTGTAAAAGTGTACTCAATATGGCTTCGCAAGAGGTTCATGGCTGTTTTAACAAACCTTGGTTAGAGGAAGCGATTCCTTCAGAAAATGATAGCAATCAGCACATACAGCATTACTGATATTACTTAATCCTTCACTGAACAAACAGACATGTACGGTAAAGAGCAAAGGAAGAATAACAAAATAAAATGAATACAGAAAGTCAACGAGTGCCATTCTTTGTGGTGTGCTTGTTTGTCCTTTGGCCTTCCTTGGTCATACATTTTGACTGAAATGCCTCCCTGACAAAGGGGATCCTCTTTGTCCATTTTCCACGAAGACCAAAGCTGCCAGAATCAACAGTCTTCCATACTGCCACTAACCCAATCCCAGCTTCACAATTCTGCAAACTGCAATTCAAATACATTTGGTGTTGGTGGACAACAAAGGTGCTATGAGTAGATAGTGATTACTTCTCGTCCACCTCCGCGCACCAAAAGCACCCGGTTGAGACCTTCTAACAAAACCTCCAGGAACTCCATGTCTGGGGCACACTGGTTAAGGAACAAAATCACTAATTTAAATTTTTTAATACAAACAGAGATGCAACATATACTTCTTTTAACTGTTGAAAAAAAAAAGTTGTGTTTTTGCACATGACATAACTTACCTTCAGAAAACCAGAACTTATCTAAAGGTAACAAAAGGAAAGCAGCAAATAATTAAAGTTAAACCTTGGATTGTAAGCCTAATTCTCAAATGCTTGTATATCAAAGCACTCATATATTAAAGCGAATTTCTCTGTAAGAAATAATAGAAACTTTGATGATTCATTTCAGAACCCCAAAATATACATATAATATTATATATATTAAGATTATAATAAACAGTACACGCACGGAGTGATGCACGCGTGTAGGGCAGCCACATAAAGGGCTTTTTATAGGGGGGCGAAAACAGCAAAAGCTTGTAAAGAAAGAGCAGCTGTGCCCTATAAGGGTCCTTTAGGGGTTAGTATTACTCCATTCAATAGGTTGTGGTCCCGATCATACTCTCGCGAGACTTCGCAGACAGGTAGCGAGAGGTTGGCGGTGACGTAGCGAGGTCACCTGCGCCACCTTTAAAGCGCTGCCGCGAAGAAGCGAGGGGGGGAGAGAGATGAGGAGAAAACAGCGCTGTATGAATACGAGAGAGAGTGGACAACGAGTTTCCGAGGATTTACCGTTTTCTGGACTAATCCTTACCGGACATTTTCACTAACCTCTTGCTCCGTTGCCGTGCTCCCGGATCATTATCATTACTGCCGGTGAGACCAACACATCGCTCCCAACACACACACACACTCACACGCTTGCAATAAACCGGACTGTGGACATTTGTCTCATTCATTCGCTCACACTCGCACACATTCTTTATTATTACTTGTATATATTTTGTATATATTATTTTTTTTTGGTGCACCTTGTTTGTTGGTTTGTTTATACACTTAATACACTTTTGGGTTGTTTTGAACTGTGGAGTTGCGTCTTTTCTTGTTCCGCTACACTTGCGCAATACCGGAAGTGAGGTTCAAGAGCCCATATTTAGTGTAACAATTTTTAACATCATAGCCGAGTGTTACACGCGCACTGAGACTAAGCATGGGAGACGATTACCCACAATCCCACAGCGCGCGAGAGAGAATAACCATTGGCTCGATTGTGACCATGTGATGCTTGGCAGACAAAGCGCAGGCGCACTACTCGTATATCAAGACCGTGGCCATTTATTAAGTAAAATTGAAAAAAAAATTGTGCTCATCTTGCAAAAAGCTTGCAGACCAAGTTACTCGCAATCCAAGGTTCCACTGTATGTGAAATTCACTTATATTTGACACTTATTATTAGATAAGGATACAGTTTTCATCTCCTCCACGGTTCTTAGGAGGCCCAGGCATGTTGAGGAGGACCAGCTGAGCGTCCTGCGACTTATTCAGCACCACTTCATTCAGCTTCACGGCCGTGTGCATCCGCCTCACATTCGTCTGGTTGCTGTTTTCCAAAAGCATGTAAATAAGGTGTGAACATCAATAGACTGATACCTGAAAACCTCAGAGAATGGATGATAAACTGCAGATACCAAATACAGGGACAAAAAGAGCACTTAAAACTTCAGGGACCTAGATGGCATTTTCAACAGCATATATGCAAATCTAAATTTATATAAATGTACTGTTATAACTAATTGTACTGTATAATCTCTTTTACCAATGAGGTGATTAAAATGTACTGAAATGTCCCTGTGTTGAGTACTGTGGTTTAAATCTCCCACTTACTTGCAACAACACATATATCTTCTTGTATATCATGGAATTTTTCACAGTCCAAAATACACAAAAGACAATTACAAATTCAAGATTATGTAAGAATTGCGTAAAAGTGTCATAAGGGGGGAAAAAGTCACATTAAAATCACCCGAAACCTTATAAAATCTTTACTATAAAATTTATTTCGACATGTAAAATTAGTCGAATTGTTAATAACATCACTGCAGCAGTTTTGCAATTTTGTGAAACAGAGAAGATCTGAAATCTAATTCTGATTATATTGGACAAGCATTAACATATTAACAAATTCTTAAACCCAATTATGTGCCAATATGCAAATACAAACCAATCATCACCAGTTTACCTGCATGTAGGATTGGAGTGTTGTAATTTAGCATATTTATAAAATCTACATGGTGTCCAATAGGTCAGGGACCAATATTGTGTGCAAGAATGTTGATCTAAATGTGTTGGCCAAAATCCACCAAAATACGATTCAGTGGCAGAGAAAATGATTAGGGCCTAAGAGTGGACGTGTAGCACATAAATTTAGTACATAGTTATTCCCAATGTTCTTTAAACTTGCAATATTTTAAAGTAAAATATTTTAGCAGGTTTTTTTGGTACTATCTAATCACTCCGCTTAATATCAGTAATAATATTTATGTTATATTTACTCTACATTCTACCCTTTTAAATGACTAAAGTACCTATCTATCTATAGTATATGATCTTTTTTTCTTGCCCATCTTCTGCTTCACACTCTAGTACGTGGTAGTATTGCACCATAAACACAGACGAGGAAGTAATACACTTCAAAAACGTTGAAAAAAAGGTTTGTGGAAGATGCAAAGCTGTGGAACTTCATCAACTTTAGTCAATTTGATGTTTAAAAGTTTGTCTAAATTTAAAAGTGTGACTCGATTCTAAATCGAAAATGTTAACTGAATAGACCAACAAAAGCTCAATTAAATTGCATAATCAATTCAATCTTACAGCTAGTTCCTGACATCTTGGACACATTTTGATGAAAAGTGGCCTTCAAACTAGATTTTGGGTGACCTTACATAAAAATTATATCACTACATTTTTATATAATATGTTGCATTCTATTACAGTGTGCACGTTTTGGTAACGTTAATACATACACTTTTATGAAAAACAAATGCAAAATCATTGATTGAATTCATATATAAATAAGAATGGATTCAATAAAAAAAAAACTACATTGTTCTTTTACAGGGTCAAAGCAGCTAGCTAAATAAAAGCACATTAGTGGAGGTTAAAGCGCATGGCACTAATAGCTGGTGAATACAGCAGGATATGACTTTAATGCGAATTACAATTAAACACACTGACACACAGCGCAATCAAAACACACGCTCTCCATCACAACCTGATGTCAACTCAAACATCCACACTCTAGGATCTATTTATTTTGCATGTTTTTTCAAGTTTTATGATTCAGAGTAAGGTGTATGTTTTCGCATATTCTTAAACCGACACCAGGTGCTGTGGTGTGAGAGGCACGTGTTGTTTTGATTGATAGAGAAATACTACTCTGTCATGCTAGTTAGATGACTTCATAAAATCAAAGGAGTTATGACTTTGTAAGAAGCATGCATCGCCATATTTGTTTTTCACACACAGGCACACACACTTTGCAGATGATAAATTGTGATGGACCGAGGAGACGGGACAGCTACAACACAGACACATGGCCTACATTAAAAAGAAAGTGAACTTACAGACTCTCCCACTCTCTGGAAGGACGAAAATGGGACAAAACAATAGAGACAAACTTAGACTTTGCTACAAAACCTTCACGAGGACATGCCAACCATCCTTGCAAATCCAAAGGTAAAAAAAAAGTGCTATAATGCTATAATCTACAATTGTCTAATCATACCTACTGTGAAAGTTTTGCAACAACATTAACTGCTTAAATGCAGCATTCTCAATTCCAGGGCCAAGAACCGACTTGCTTTCAAGCACTACATAAAAAATGTGCTGTGTTAGCATTCCTCAGGACTGGAATTAGAAAACACTGCTTTAAACATGGCTTGTCTATTTGTTTAAAAATTGCTTGTAATACATTTACAAAATGTTAGGATGACATAGGAACTATACTGATCAAATATACAGTAGATCTGAGTAAAAGGATATAAATAAGGAATTTTTTTGCATAATCATACATAGGGTTGTATTCAAAATATAATATTTAGGTCAATATATACAAGGAGGAAAATTACTCATATTTAGGCTTTGTTTATGCAGATGCTTATATTACTTTTTTGGGCTCCCCATTCAGATTAGGCAACCTCAGTGTGGTTCACGTGTTCATAATTTGCCTCGAGTAGAAGAGTGTAATAAGGGTCAAAGTGACTAGAATGCTACCTACAACACTAGGTTATTACATGAGAAAAAAAAATACAGGCAATGGAAAATTAAGGTTAAAGAGAATACTAATATGGCTTCTCTCCATATTACTGTACATGACAGATTATAATACAGCACATGTGGCGGTTCCTATGATTTTGCTCGTTAATCTATAATGGATATTATAATATAATATAATATAATATAATATAATATAATATAATATAATATAATATAATATAATATAATATAATATAACCATGAGATACTAAATCTAGTTCAAGAATCTGTACTGTACTGTGTGTGCAGAATGTGGACATTCTGTAGTAATACCATACAAAAGTATTTTTGTATGATATTAACACTTTTATTTGAATATATTGTTAAAGTATGGTTAATTTATTGCACTAATCTGTTAAGAAAGCACGCTCATGGTTTGAATGATAAGTTCAGTATTGATCATAACTTTATCCTTAAAAAACTAAAGATTCCATAAAAATAATCATTTTACAATTCTTTTTATGATTCAGTTTTTAACATAATTGTCAAGTTATTCAGATTGAGGATATAATAAAATAAAACTTTGATTTTCACACGTCTATATTCGGACCTCAGACTTTATCATGGACTTCAGTGCAGTTCAGACAGGTGTGTTTTAGTTACACATTATTCTGAAATTAAGTTCTTCTTGCAGTTTAACAGCTTAAGCAAGGAACAGTATTTGTTTCCACAACATTGACCGCCACCGCAACCACATGTCACTCTGATCATGTTTTGGGTTGAAAATACACTCCAGGAAAACTACAGATTTGCAAATGAGGTTTATACTATTAATGGAAACATTGATTAATTCCATTAATTCCTGATTTTTTAAAAATGAATTCCTTTATGAATAACGTTATGATCAACACTGTGAGCCTACAAACCATGAGCATGTTTTCTTAACAGATGAATGCAATAAATTAGTAGTAATAGTAAGACATTAATGCACACACAGATATAGTACATCATTTATTTCTGAGTATTAAATTATCTTGTTTAATAACATTTTAAATCTTTAATAATTAAAGTACGAGTAGTAGTTGTAAGTCTAACGCATTCTTGCATCCATGGAAGTTGGCTATATGGAGGTTTTTTAAGTAACACAGAGACAAAGGACACATGGTGAGATCATGACCGTTAGTCCAGACAATGTGCCTACACACTGGGCCATGCTGTTTAACAGAGATGGCTTGCAAAATCCTTTATGCAATAATCAACACTACTACAAATCATGCAGGCTGTGCCCTCTAAAAACAAAACAAAAAACATACATAAAAAGTTTTCAAAAATCATGCAAGCTTCTTTTTGACCATATATAAATTAAACATTTTAAAATTGTACTAACCAATCAATACTCATAAAAATAATAAAGATAATACATTTTGATTGAAATCTTAAGCATTTTTCATAAAGTTCTGATACTTATAAAGAAATTTCAAATGTCGTCATTTTTGTCTTAGCTATTCCTACTAATTAGAACATGAATATTTCTGTGACTGGTTCCCTTATGATTAATCTAGAGCCACCAGCATATTTTTGCTATCTAATCAAATTCCTCATTTAATCATGAAGAAATAATTCAAATCGCAGTGCGTACTCACGGTTTCATGTTGAAAATATCCCGCACACCCATACTGGCGTTCTGCTCCCGGTTGCGATTGCGTTCACTAATTAACTTCTCTTTTGTCCAGGTCATGTGGACCCGGTCAGCAGTGGCATCAGGTTTAGCATTCAATACAGCATGGGATGCTGTGTTCTTATCATGAATGAGCTGCGCCTAAGGATCCATCACAAGCATTAAATCAGTTCACATAGCTCAGAAACTATAAAAGCATAATAGCCAACCCAAGGAAATCCTCCTTTTGAAATCCTAACATCAGGTGATTTTTGTCCAAGGGTTCTGTTAAATATTTTAAACACAGCATTAAATGGTACATACCTGTGCATACATACATACATCCTGTACATACAGAGGAGCCCAAAAAAATTATACACACTTCCAACAGTTGTTATCTATGCCCTTTTTTAAAACTCGAATTGAATTATGGAAGCAATGTGTGGTATTATGTATCCTTTAAAGATGTCAGTAGTCGCACCATCACAATGCTATTATCTGACTGTGATTTTTTGTGATATTTTTCATGTTGCGTGTATAAATTTTTTGGACGCTTCTGTGTATAGCCTGTGGTATCTTTGCATACTTTGGATTCATGTAGCGCACCAGATTCAAAATGGAGGAAGCTACTGTATAGTCTTCTCAGTGTTCTGGCACGATGTACTAAAAAAGGCATTTTTAAAGATGAAAAATTCTGAGAAGTGAATCATGTTTTCTTGTTTACTTTTGTGTTTTACTATTTATGATTCACAAAGTGGATAATTAGCTAACTCGAGGAAAACTGGCATCTGTAAGCTAGCTAAGCTAGCAACTTCCAAAAAAAGAAAAAAAAAAAAATCAAATGTTCTCTGTTTATACATAGTAAAATTACAAAGGTTCTCCTAAATTGATTTAGAGGATTTGAGGACTTGTATTTACAGGAACATGATGTGATGTGATGTAATATTTAAAAAAACAAAAACACAATGTGACTACCGGGAGCTAAAATGCTAATTGCAAAACAAAGCAAGATAGCAAAGGGAGATTTGGTTTAACTGCTCTCTCCTATTTTGTAATGACAAAAGTGAAAAAAAAAAAAAAACCTAACGAGAAGCAAGCTTCATCTAATACAAATTTGCCAACTATTCAATATGCATGTTGAAATTATAATAGCAAATCTGATTAGCATGCTAAAAATGCATATGCTACACAACCTTAATAGGCTTTTATTATTATTATTATTATTATTATTATTATTATTATTATTAGAGTGATTACCCTATTAAAATGTAAATATTTAATACAGAGTTAATGAGCTCTTTGATAAACCTTGGAACTGCATTTATGTAAAACATATGTATTTTAGTACATATTCCAACAACTACAATGAAAACCAATATGGACAGTCAGTAAACGAAACAAAAATGTAGACATGTTCAACGTGTGTTTTGTATGAGTATCAAATGATCCATGCTGTGTAACATGTAAAACACACAAGGTTATTTGACACTTAGGTTTTACACATACAACAAGACAAAGTATTAATATGCATGATGAGTTGGAATTATATCAACAAGCTGGCATGCAATGTTATGCATATCATTTGTGAATGAATCAAAAAAAGTGACGCGCTGCTTTTTGCTAAGTAAAGCGGAGAATCTGTGGTGAAGCTCGTTGACAAGGGTAGCAAATGATAAGGAGTAAAAGGATAGAGGAAGAATATTTAAATTTACAAAGGGGCTCACAAGGAAGTGGACGCCACTGTGCAGATATTCATGCGTAATGGGAGGAGTCGTGGAGATGGATAAACACACCAGAACAGTTGCAGAGCCACTGTGTCACTCAAGATTTTAAAGTGACCAAGATCTCTGAATAAAGATTAAAGATTAAGAAGATTTGTCTTTGACTGTATGTCAAGCTCTCTGCACTTGTTTGTGGCTCTGTAACTGTGAGTGCTGAATCTAGGGTGATGCTCTCGGGGGCACGGTTTTTATATTTGCTACCTCATTCTCCATTTCGTCTTCCAGTGCAGCACCTTGGTTACTGGAGCCCGAGCTCTGAGCCCGAGTGTGGTTCTTCCTCCGAATGGAGCTACGAGATTCGTCAGTGATGCTCTGAATCTGAAGGGGTAAGCGCCAGGCCCCATAGCAGCAACAATATAAGAGATGTCATATGGCTAAATTACGGTGTGCAACAAGGATTTATGCTACATCTTCCAATATGTTTTTATATAGCTGGCAATCAAGTGCTTTATACAACGTAAAAACATTAGGATCCTATGAATTCCATGATGTCATGCATTACTGATCAGGAGAACCTCAATTTTACACACTATCCAAACTATCAACTTTACAGCCCTTTGCCGACTATCAGCCAACCCAGAGTCTTACTAAAAATGTTGTTTACTGAAAACAAGAAAAGTGTACCATGTTACAATATACAGATATAAATGAAGTCTTTATTTTAGTACAAGGAGTGGACATGGAAGTGGGATTTGTTTATTTATTTAACTAATTATATAAAATAGATTTGGCCTTTATAGGTTTTGTGAAACTTTAAACATTTATTAAGTATGAGGGGTGTTCAAATCAAACCGGGACTTGTGATGAAATGTCTTGTGGAAGAAGCTGTAAAACCAATTGACAGCTCGAAGCGAAAGCACATGATGTCTGATAAATAAATGCTCGCATGTACAGTCAGCAAGTGGAACCCCTGATCCTAGAAAATCAACAGATAACTAGTCGTCAACTTGTGGAAAAGACATATCTTTCTGTGGGAACTGTACACACAATCATTCACGAACACCACATTACAGAAACTCGGCTGGGTGTTATTGCATCTATATACATCTCCTACACAGACCTGACTTCGCTTTAAGTCATTTCCACATGTTTGGGCCATTAAACGTAGTACCTGGAAGGCCAGCATTTCAGACATGAAGCAGGCGTGTGATCATACACACGGCATACTAAGAAAACTTTAAAACTTGATAATATTCAAGTACTAGTGAAATGCTGTGATAAGTGCAGTAGTGTAGCATGGGATGATATGAAGATAATACGGTATTTTTTACTCTCATAACGGTGTCCTGTTATGCTGCACAATCAAAAGTCCCGGTTTGGCTTGAACAACACATATATAAAATAAACGCTAGTACATTAAATTAAATTAAGATGTTGAATCACTACAACTTACAATTACAATAAAATATTATGGTTTCTACCCAAATTTCATTCAAAGGAAGCTCTTGCAAACACATTACCTCTCGCTCCCTCTCAGTCCGGGAGAGATGCATCTGCTTTAGCATCTGTGAGCGCTGCTCCATAACGAGGGTCTTCTCGTAGGTGAAAGCTGAGATATCACTATCGTGCTGTTTTCATGAAAACGCAGAAGAGAACGCAGGATCAGTTTGGAATAAAAGACAGCATTTACTACAGTATATGGTAATGATCAGAGAAGATCAAGAGACATCTATCCATATGTGAACAAACCATTTCAACAACTTCAACCTCGGCATCTAGCCGAAGGTGATACAAGAACATCTGAAGGTCTTTCTTCATCTGGATACTGTTATCATCCATCTGAGCTACAGTGAAGATACGCATCTTACACTTCCTCCACACCTGATATAAACATAGACACAGATAGAGAAAAGCAAGTGTAGAAGAAGAAAAAGATAACAGACAACAAGTTACATTTTATGAAATAAATGGGCTTTCTTTAATAGTGCTGGTTTTGAGACACAGTACTATCAGACTCAGACATTTGTTTGGTGTACCTTGTGTTGGCGGAGCAGGAAGGGCAGCAGCATAAGCATTCCTCCATCGTGAACCACCCACCAAACATCTATGGTGCCCTGTGGTAGCCGCTCCACCTGAGGGAAATTGTCCACATTCTTTGCTACCAGCAACGCCTGATGAGCTGCTGTGGTCTCTCGCACAGTCTCTGAGGAAGATACCAAAGTTTTTGTTAGGCTTAGGATTATTATTTATTTTTCAAATGCTGAAAATGTAATTAATGGTGTCTGATAAATAAAGAAACGTATATCTGTTTCACAGAAAAAAAATACTGTTTCTGAGATGCTGACCGATGAAGTTCTTCCATGAAAGTGGATCACTGCACTGTTTCCAGGAGTTCGGCCATGCCATCAGCACTGTGTTGTGTTTCATGCCCCCGAGACCGGCTGACTGAATTAGATGTGAGACGCCATCACGCAGGTTGGACGTCACCACCACGTGACAAAACCCCTTGGTCTTTTCTGCAGTCATGGCTTCTTTGATGCTCTACAAAGAACAACAAAAAAAATGTCTAACTACATATACTTAAGTTATCTTATCAGAATGTTTGTACTTTGTCCCTCTTGTCTTTATTACCTCACATTAAGTACTGTTTGTTTTATGATAAGAACAGCAGAGTAAACTGATATTGTACGTGAGGAATAAAACACAAGCATCATGTTATTGTAAAATATTCAGTGAAATGATGGTGCAATGCAGGCCTCAACCAAAACAAGGGAAGTTATTGTTAGCACTCTGAAGTTAATTCCTTTCCAATAACTCCATGTCCCCAAATGTATTTTTGCTTTTAAACCAAATTAATCTCCCAATGCTAATAATAGTTAAGGTATAAAAGAGTAACATAATTTATTTGATACATTCTCAGTTCTTTTTATTGTTTCAAAAAGGTCAGAGTCAATAAATAAGATGAATTGAAAATGTAACTGGTCACATTACTAAAAAAGCAAAAAGTGCAAACTCTTCTGTTCTAAAGATTGTCTTATGATTTAAACGTTACAGTCTAACTTATGCAAGACACTGACACTGTAGACTATTTCCATAACTAATAATCATATAATAATAATAATAATAATAATAATAATTATTATTATACTTTTCTCACAGAAAATTCATCACATCAACAAATACACACTTTTTTAAAAAGCACTGATGTGAGTATCTGCCGTAGATATACTATACAAATGAGTTTGTTAGTACATGAATATTAATCCATAATATGAATGACAGCTGGAACAACTATCAGAGCCACACTGCTACTGAAAATAAATCAACATGTTTTGACCAATCAGCATTAAATAGGTAACAGAATTTACAGTGTATAAAACACTATTTCTTTTGATAAGACCCATAAAATCAGTGTTACATAAACACCTTGTTTTAAAAAATATGATTTTTAACATCAAGCAACAAAAAACACATCTACATCATAACGTTTTACATATTTGGGGGCACCAAACTTTATCTCGAATATATTTTTTATCTCATAACACATCTGAACCGTTGAGGGTTAAGGGCCTTGTTCAAATTCCCAGCAGTGGCAACTTGTTCCAACCAACTAGGACCTTCTGATCCTTAAGCACTAAGCTGAAGTATATTTCAGTTATAGCATTAACAGACATACTTTACAGAAGCTCTGAAACCCATGTTAACTTGTAAAGGATGTAGTAAAATATCGGACTTTTAACTGTTACATGAGCAGACCTCAACACGGTTAATTACTTAGTTACAGCTACAGTACTTCTTAGTGCCACTAGATGTCAGTGTTCCCTCATGCTTTATACTATAGAACGCATCAAATATCCAAACTGTGAACCCTGGGAACTGCACAGGGCGTTTTCCTCTGCTATAATTCACCGAACCATGGAGTAAATGCATTTTAATTTATTGGATAATGACAGCAGCATCGTAACTGAATGATGTAGTTTTGCTGCTTAATATATGCAGGTATCACTGAGTAGAGACTTACTTGCTCAGCTTTCTTGGCCTCTGTGTCCTTGGTGAGGTAGGTACCTTCCAGCACAGAGCCGACAATGGTGAGCCCTTTACCTGCCTTCAGCTGCGTGGTTAAGGAGAGGAGACGAGGGTGTTTCACTTTTAGCTCCGAGTCCAGTTTCAGCAGGACCAGCAGCTGAGGTCTTAAACATAAGAGCAGAGAATAAACCTGATGTATAATAGCAAACAGTAGCTCTTGGTGACGTCCATCAGGTGTTTTTTATCTCGCTTTGAGGAGGCTAAAACAAGCCTAAGAACTGCAGCGGTAATCAAAAAGATTTTACTGTGTTCAATAAGGACTCATTCACAATGTGCTCATACTGAACAATGCACTTTATAATAAACAGCTGTATAAGAATAATCCCACTCTATTGTGAACAAGCAGACGAGTTTTCAGGTAAGGAACACCTCAATGAGTCTGCAGTCCTTTACACCTTCTGCCATTCTCGTTACTTTTATTAGGAACAGAATCAATTGGTTATCACAGAGTTCAAGTTCATGGTGAATCCTGAGACTATTGCAGGAACAATGAATATACGAGTGCATTATTCTTACACACTCGTTCTCATGTCTGGGGCAATTTAGGATATCCAATCTGCCTGCCTGTGTGTTTTTAGAATAGAGATTCCTAGGGAACTGTGAGAAAACCCATGAAAACACATAAAGAACATGTGAACCTCTGCCCAAGCAGTAACCTGATCTCAGGATTAAATTCAGGATCTTTCTATCTAAGGCACAGCAATGATACGCGCTACGTCACCATGCTGTCGTACATATTTTATGTATTTTTCTGTTTTAGTAATGTGTACTTTCCAGACTATATAAACATGTAACAATCCTAAAGGTTTGGAAACGTAAAAGGTTAAATAATTTTGAGTTCAATATTAATAATATTAGCGTTTTATTAAGAACTCATGCACAGCTCAGCAAATTTAATCTGACTGCAGCAAAGCACTGGCACCAAGCCACACAAAGAAGCTTAAGCAACAATGAGAGTGAAGAAAGGCCCTGGTTTCATTTCAACACTTGACGTTCTGCTCGCTCGGACAGATGGCACTACGAGTTCTTGTTTTCTTGGCATCGGATTACGGCAACCCTCGGATAGGTGGACAGAGAAAGAGATTTGGCCTCACTGTTTTCAATAACAGTCTGCTAAGGGTTGGATGAATCGCGGGTCATCCATTCAGTGTGGGATTAGCAATGTCTTGAGAAAAATCTAGTTAATCAATGATACGTCTTGGACTATAGTAGTGAGGAATGACGACACCGTAATCCAAATGGTGGTGGAAAGAGTAATCGGATTCAATATGATCTCAGCATACAACTTATATAACTAAAATATTATTTCTAGAAACTAGAATTCTCACCTCCAGTTTTTAGTGTGTGGTGGTGCTTCCTCCAGACGAATGAGAGCATAACGGGCTGCGTTGAGTGACACGCCACGGATGCCATCGCCCCACTCCTTCTCTGCTCTGTGTACACACAAATGCATATATACTGTATAGAAGCCTGAGGGTAGTTAATTACTTTTAAGATTTCTGGCACATAAAACCACTCAGAAAAGCAAATCAGCTTATACGCCAACATGTGAAGCGCTGTTGACCTGGACATGCTGATCACACCTGTGCTTTCAGTACCATTCAGCTGAGCTTACCCTCTGTATTCGATGTATTTGTAGATACAGCCAGCAATGACCATAGCTACCAGGGCATAGGACCAAGAGGATATGAACATCAAGGCAAGACACAGGCTCATTCCTAAGAAAGACAGTGTCCTGTCGGGAAAAGAGAAAACCTTGAGAGATTGTCTTTAACTGAAAGAAATGATTGTCGTTATTCTGTTGGGGTTAAAACAGTCATCTACTGTATGAGGACTTTTTTTTTTATAATATTAAAAAATATTAGCAAATGTCAGTTTGTGTCAGTCTCCTTTAATTTCTTACAGCTAGGAAATCAATTAACTGGAAACGATCCATAAATGAAACAGGAAAAAAAAAATCCTCTGTACAGATTTATTTCATGAGCATGGTTATTAATGAACTATTAATACATTGGGCTCATTAATTATGTGCACAATACAGCCAGAGAGATTTTCATTCCTTAAATTTCCACTCACAGAATACCTAAGTTGAAATGGTCATAAGATCAAAGTTAGAGCAAGCAATACATTAGGAGATGGCAGAGCGAATTACTGTTTGAGAAAATGATTAAAAGCCTATTAATGAACAAAGTAATTTGATTAATTTTTAAATCAGACAGAACCCAGCTGTCCATCAAACATATTTTATTTGACTGTAACTCTTTTACGTCTTTAAGGAACCTGTTTTATTCTGTTGACACTTAAAAAAAAGTTTTTAAACAAGTAAACCCAAATGTAGTTTTAAAGTTTTTATATGAATATAATACATGAATATAGCCATAGAAGCTGGCATGGGGTTAAAAAAGAAAGAAAGAAAGAACCACACCGTTACCAATCCATCTTTACAATTTGTGCAGTCTTAAAACACTTTTTGACATTACATATGACACCTTTATCAATACAAACCGTTGGTGAGTTTTCCTGCTCCTACACCTTGTATAATCTCAGAGTGGCGTGCAGGAGGGAATGGCACTACGCCCTAGTGTGACCTGAACATGAGTTGGTAATGGGATTTAACCAGCTGGCTAGAAAGAAAGGGGAGTAGCCAGAGACAAGGCTTCTTTCAACTCAAAGCAATGTCAGTAGGCACGTTGTGTACTTTTAGCCTTAACGAACCTGTGGAACGTCATCAAGGAATAATCTGTGTATCCTTCGAGAGAGTGTCCTCTGAGGGATTTGCGACTCTGTAAGTGAAGTAGCTAATAAGAGCCAAGCTGATTTCCATGGCTGGCAGCCATGATGATGAATACTGTCAGAGGTCACTGACCCCTAGGAGAATAATTTGCTTTGTTCACTTGCTTGGACTTGGATAATCTAAACCTAATACCTGCTCAGATAATGAACCAACACAATAAAACGTGTGAGGTCAGTATACGACCTCGGCCCGGAGCTCACCAGTGATAGTACTTAAAGCGAGGACGCCAGTTGGGTGTGCGCAGGAGGGTCTGAAGAGCACACGCCAAATTCACAAACAGATAACACATCAAGAAGAACCTAGAAGACAAACGCACACACAGCATCGGTCATAATTAGTAAAAAAAAAAGCAAACAAAAAAAAAAAAAAACAGCAGCTTTCATAAGCAACAAGGAAAACAAGGTAAAAATAGTTGAGCAGGAAGGAAAGAGGTTTTTAGTTTGAGGTTTGAGGGTGAATTAAAGTTATTATTATATAAAAAAAATATGACTAATAGCAAGAACTATTATAGTACTATAAATGAACGAATGAGATAAAGGCAGCTCTACTCACATGGACAGGATGGGAGCCACGGCATCTAGCGAGGCGATGAGAATGCCGATTTCACAGATACCAGCAGTAAGCAGCAGCGCCCATGTAGGTTCTCCATTCGCTTTTCCATGCCCAAACACCTGAAAGCATGACATCGTGGATGTTCAGATACACAGAAAATATTACCACTTGGGAGTGAATGTGATTGCAAGGAAAATAACCATCAAAAAGATCTCGAACTCAGGGAACTCAGGGGCACGAGGTGGCGCACACCATGGACGCACACACACCCAAACATACCCTATGAGCAATTTGGAAATGCCAATCAGCCTTCAACCAAGACTTTGGACTTTATGAGGAAACTGGAGTACCTAGAGGAAACCCGCCAAACACTGGGAGAACATGCAACTCCATGTACACCGACCAGAGGCGAAATTAAAACCCCCAACCCTGGAGGTGAGAGGCAACAGTGCTAACCACTAAGCCACTAGCTGATAAACAGTTAAACATTAAACTTGGAGAAACAGTTTACATTTTTATAGCCTTAATTTACAAGTGAAGCGATTTGAACTAACAAGCTTTACCTTCCCATTGGCCCTTTAAATGTCTGCTATACAAGCCTGTCATTACACAAAGTTGTCTTTAAAGGGGGAAAAAACGAGCTGAGCTGCTCCATTTAACTCCAATTAGCCTGCCTAGGCAGATTAATTACTTGCCAATATTTCACACTGAAGTTTTTTTTTTAGCCCGTCATGTTTTATTTAATGTTATACAGAACCTTATGCTTTAGGTACATTTATATCTAAGTGTTGCAAGGGCAATACATACAGTACAGTACAGTAGACATGTGTGTTAAATATAATGTGGTCAGATGTAAAGTTTGTAGTAATGCTAATATCATTTACATAAAACCACCTTTATTATTATTATTATATGAACTAATTTAGAATTTCAAATGCATATTTTAAAACAGTATAATAAAAAGAATCTTTGATTTGGAAGAACATGATGGAGTTTGAGAACCCTCTGAGTGGCCTTTTAATGTGAGCTAAGCCTATAAATAAAGGCTGCCACCACACAGGAAGTTATAATTACTCATAACGTCACATGAACCAGAAATAAGTCAAGTGTGCATGTCAGTGTTACCTCTAAGAAAGGCACGATGCCATCTCGCGCGATGGCCTGCAGCAGCCGAGGGGCGCCGGTGAGACTCTGCAGCCCGGCTCCGCAGCAGGAGAAGAACGAGCCAATCACGATCACCCATGGAGACGGCCATGATAAAGTACCAATCACTAAATTTTTCTTCACTGAGTCTCCGAATCTGGTAACAGACAAATATAAGAGAAGTTCATGTATTATATTTATAATTATTATTTTATATTCAAAGCAGCCTGCACAGAAAAATTTTGAAGCTATTATTTGGAGGTACCGTTCCATACTTCTAATCATCTTTACTGCTTTACAACTATATGTAATTCTTTAGAGAATACATAAACCTTTACTTTTTAAATTAATTCTTGCCAGTTCTAGTTGCAATACCACATTACTTTTTGTTCAGCTTTTATAATTTCTCTGTTTTGTGCTTTTGGGATATATATTTTTTTTATCCAGCTGCCCCTCATTGCATACCGCTGTGCTTTAATCTTAATGTTTTTTAAAAAAGCTCACAATTAGATTTTTGCTCTGTGTCATTATTTATCTATAAACAATGTAAAAAGTACTCACTTGTCTCGGAGGACAACTCCTTCAATGCAAGCACCGAAGAGCACCACACAAGAGAGGTCTAAATTATAAAGTTAAGAAAATGTTCAAAAAAGTAAACAAAATTTATAAAAACAATACAGATGAATATTAATTATAATATATATATATATATATATATATATATGTAATGGGCGGCCCAGTGGCTTAGTGGTTAGCACTGTAGCCTTGCACCTCCAGGGTCCGGGTTCGATTCCCGCCTCTGTGTGTTCTCCCCATGCTTGGTGGGTTTCCTCCAGGTACTCCGGTTTCCTCCCACAGTCCAAAGACATTTTAGGCTAATTGGTGTTCCCAAAATTGTCCATAGTGTGTGAATAAGTGTGTGTACACTCACCTAAAGGATTATTAGGAACACCATACTAATACGTGTTTGACCCCCTTTCGCCTTCAGAACTGCCTTAATTCTACGTGGCATTGATTCAACAAGGTGCTGAAAGCATTCTTTAGAAACGTTGGCCCATATTGATAGGATAGCAAGCACCTTGCAGTTGATGGAGATTTATGGGATGCACATCCAGGGCACGAAGCTCCTGTTCCACCACATCCCAAAGATGCTCTATTGGGTTGAGATCTGGTGACTGTAGAGGCCATTTTAGAACAGTGAACTCATTGTCATGTTCAAGAAACCAATTTGAAATGATTCGAGCTTTGTGACATGGTGCATTATCCTGTTGGAAAGAGCCATCAGAGGATGGACATGGTCAGAAACAATGCTCACGATGCCCAATTGGCATTAAGGGACCTAAAGTGTGCCAAGAAAAGATCCCCCACACCATTACACCACCACCACCACCAGCCTGCACAGTGGTAACAAGGCATGATGGATCCATGTTCTCATTCTGTTTACGCCAAATTCGGACTCTATCATTTGAATGTCTCAACAGAAATCAAGACTCATCAGACCAGGCAACATTTTTCCAGTCTTCAACTGGCCACTTTTGGTGAGCTCGTGCAAATTGTAGCCTCTTTTTTCCTATTTGTAGTGGAGATGAGTGGAGATGTGTGTGTGTGTGTGTGTATGTATGTCTGTGCCCCAAGTCTCCTGGGATGGCTCTCAGCTGCAATGGGATGGCTCTAGACTACCCCCCCCCGTCCCTCATACATACAATAACGTGGTATAGACAATGTGAGTAAGAGATAATGTTTGTAATATTATGTGTCCTGAAGAATGCAATAAAAAAAATAAAATAAAATAAAAACGTTATAAGGTCATTAGGACAGACTTAGGAAGAAGGAAGACAACAGAGACTAAGATTCTAAAGCCATAGGGACGACATAAGGATACAGATGAAGGTAGTAGTTGCTATGGCGAGAATGGTTCCTACGGGAATGGACCTCTGTGCATCCCGCAAGTCTCCAGAGCGGTTAGATCCAGCCATGATACCTGCAAAAAACACAGGAAAATAAAATCAGGAACCATTTGCTTTCTGTTTCAATAATAAGAAAGACTGAAGTTTTTATAAAATCAACAATCGTTTTTTTTTTTGTGATAAAATTAATTATTGAAAAAAAAATACAATTAATTATTTTTTCAACCTCAAACTCATTGGCCTTGGCTCATTTTCTGTGAAGAGCAGAACAGGATGTTTGAGTCCACTGGACCAAGCGCTAATAAAAGTATGAAAACTGTAGGTCCTGTGTACCTGTACTCCTCCTGTCTGGGACTGCCTTGAAGTATGTGTATGTGTGTGTGTGTTGGGGGTTGTATATGTATGTGTGTGTGTGTGTGTGAGAGAGTGCGCACAACGTGTCCCGCACAACGTTGCAAACATTGTCATAAAACATTGTGGCAAAATTCAAGCACCGACACCTGTCTGCTTTCACATTCAAGATTCAATAATTTTATTTGTCACATTCATGGTTGTACAAGTACAACAGTAGTGAAATGCAATACAGACAAACTCCAGACTGTACAAAAAAAAATTCCCGCGCACTTACTGTAACTTTTTGTCTTGTGGGAACCAATCTTTATTTGATCGCATTTTTCATATCTCAAGTTGGGGACTGGGTGCAATAAATATAGCTTTGTGGTTCCTTATCACAACCTATCAAGATGGCCAAAAGATTCTTTGTCCAGAAGACATTGCAATTGAATTTGGAAGAGAGAGAGAGAAGACATGACACAGAACCAGCCCATCAGCAGCCAGCTCCAGAAACAGAAGCTTGTCAGCAGCTAGCAAGTAAAAAAATATGGATGTCAAGAAATGGTCATATTGAATGGTCTTCTTGCCCTAGAAATGAGCCACCCTGCATTGCTGCCAATGTAATAATAATGCATCAGCGATGGCCGTTTCTTATGTGCAGGACATCAAATCTTCTTTTGAGCCTTTTGTCCCAGATTCAATCCAGAAAATTATTCTGGATTGCAATAATTTAGGAGGAAGGGCTGTTTTTTGAAACGAGGGATATCTCTTTTTTATATTATTATAGGGATATTATTCGGGGCTCTTATCCTTGCTGGAGTTTTCAGGACCAAGCAGGAATCCACAGAATCCCGATAGGATGAAGAAACTGGCAGAGAACATGTCTATGCAACAATATCCCTGGAAAACCTCCACATAATTTCCAGGATTATCCACTTTGATAAGCGAGATGACAGACCAGCTTGACGGCAGAGAGACAATCTAGTTGATGATTGATATTTTTTATTACATTTTATTAAAAAAGGGGGAAAAACGAGTAGCACTTTAATTCGTAAATGTGATCTAACAAAGGTAAAGCGCAAATATTAACCATACATCCTGTGTATATTGCTCGTAATCAGGATGAAGTAAACCTCTGTTGAGTATTTTAACATAAAATTGATTGACTACTGTATATTGAATTAAAAACTACAAAATGCAGTGGGTCCACCAGACCCGGAACAGTGGGTGAGTAACAAAAATATGAACACCACACAAGGGTTAAGTAAGTATGGCGTATGTGTTTTCCATCAGAGCTGATATGAGCGCTGTTGCGTTATAGCCAGCAGGCATGAGGCCTCTGGGGAAAAAAAAAAAAAAACCTGGCCCCAGTTCTTTCCAGCTGAAGTGAACTGATAAGCATGATCTCCATGCTGGCTCTCTGACTGTCTATGTGTGTTTAGATACAGCTCAAGCCACTATGCAAGAACAGAGATTAAACCCAAGTGGAACAAATAGAACTAGTAAGAACCTGGTTTCCCTGAAAATCGCTGTCCTGGACGACCCCCTGCCCTGCAGATTTGAGTGTTTTCTTTATTCCACCACAAACTCTCCAATTAAGAAAATACTGTTACTTAGTTAATTAGTTAAATCATATGTGCTGGGAGAAGAGACCCGAGTTGGATCCCCAGTCTCAAAGTGAAAGAAAAGGAGGGAAAAATCATAACACAGAAAAAAAAGACACTAACGGAAATGTGAGAGTGCCCTTACCCGTGACTGAAGGAAAATAGATGCCCACGAGTAGGGTGAAGTAGGTGGCAATGTCGGTGAGTACATAGGGTAAAGACGTGACCGGAGTAGCATCAGATGTTGCCACTGACTCCATCTTTTTCTCCACCAGCACTGCAGCGGGGCTGTAGCTCGACCACATGTTCTCTGCACAGACAGAAGGAGCACTATTAATTAATGCTACGATAAGGTTCATGATTGTTACAACGCATTACTCAATTTGCATTTAGGAACATAACATAGACTTTTAACAAAGTGGGGTTATGTCTAGAGAAGGTGAATCGATAGTTCAACTGCGGCGCAGGAGCATCATGGGAAGTTTGATTAGGGTTATGTTGTATCTACATGGTAGGTAATAGTATATAGTTTTTTTTTATATATAAAATATGTTCATGGTCTCTTAAAGTTGATGTGCCAAAGTCAAGTATGTATGTTATAGCCATATAGTTTCATCAAAACTGTCTCTTTGACAGAAAATCAGCTGAAGCAGAATCCTACTGGTTTTTGCAGACCATGATACAACTAATGAGAAGTTATTTACGTTCAAGGCTACTACAAGCAATTAAACACTGGTATCACTGAAGAATATTTTTCCTGGGCTTTAATATGAATAGAATCTACATTTACAGAAGGTGCTACTTTTCTTAAACATTCATTACTTTATATAAACAGAACTTGTGAGTAAAAACGGGCATGCATAATGCCAGTTTGTATCCTCTTAATAATTATAGCATTCTCTCTACTAAAGGTAAGAGCATGTAATGAGCAAATAATCAAAATTACACGTAAGATTTAAATGATCCTGTCCATGAGATGCTTTGTGTACCAGTTATTGCCCCTCACCTGAGATGATGCCACTGGTGAGGCCAGGAATACCCTGCAATTCTGTCACATTGTTTTCCATGAAATACTCATTGCAGGTAGCATTGAGATAAGGACTGTCGCAAAATAGAGACCACAGCTTTGTGGGAACAGTAACGTTGTTGATGATCTCGGTCTTTAAACATTTGTCAAAGTCTTCGTTTTGGAGTGTGCGGTTTCCCAGCAAGCAGACCCTTGGGAGAGCAATCGGAAAAACAAGGTTTTAAGTAATTATGAACACTGTGTTCGAGTGTTCGAATATTATATTACAATTGTTTTGGTTATATCAGTGTGAAGATTGTATGGTTTTCCAAATCACTTTAACTTCACCTCCAATAGTTTTGTCATAATGGATAAGTCAGCCTGTAGTAATATTTGTGGTAACGTTAAGTACACAATTTAGTATTATTAATAAGCGTTATTAAAAATAAGAATATTAATGAATGACACAGACCGATATATTTAAATAATTATTGACTGATAATTATTTATTTATTTATTTTTTATTAATATTATGGCTTACAGCTAAGCAAAACACAAAATTCAGTATCTCAGAAAATTTCAATATTAATTAGGTGCAATAAATAAAAACTACTTTTAGCACAGAAATGCTAAAAAAAAAAAAACCCTCATGCTTTGATTGTGATTTTGTAGTGACTGGAAACTGGAACAGGAAGGGTTTTCTTTTTTTGTTTTATTCCAAAGTTTTTTGCCAACCATAAAACATAAAATACAATACAAAACCGTTATCATGCTTCTTGTCTACCAGTTTCAGTTTTACTTTGGCGGTTGATGACAGGCACATTATCATAGTACAGGTATCTACCGGCTATACGTCGGTGGCCATAATAATTAAGAAAATAACAATTATAAGTTATAATACAAATTATAATAGAAATCCTAATCAGAAAACTGGCTGTAGTGGACACACCCTCATATGGCACACACTACAGGTTTCCCCATTAATTTGTATCTCTTGTCGCTTGTATAGACCACAATCATGCATCTATTTTAATTTGTACAGTTCAATACAGAACGTTTTGTTCAGTGTGCGTTGTGAGCCAAGTGAATATAGTCTAGCTTTAACTTATGATAGGGGATTTTCTCTATTACTTTGGTTACTTCAATTTAATAGATCAGGCAGAAAATCCCTTCAGATATATATCATGGACTTTGTACAGGGATGAAGAGTCAAATGAACAAGTTTATTTAAAATATAATTCAGCATTTCTTCCTAAACAATAATTCACAGGTCAGAATGATGTAATTTCCGACTTGGCACATTCGACAGACGAAGTAGGAAATGTGCTGAAACTGCTAGGCAGCTAACTCTGATGTGTGATTATAGATTTTTTTCTCAAACAGCAAATTGTCTAGCCATTTTTTACATTTAAAAAATAAATGTTGATTAATCTAAAGCTAATACTCGTATATACAGTATAAATCAATTAAAGTTTACCAACTTAGTTTGTAGAAGTTTATATGTTTACAGTATGTTTATGGTTCAAAATAAATTTTATGATATTTTTTATGGGTTTTTTTTTTTTTTTTTTTATGTTTTCACAAAATTTACAGAAATGTGACTTCAAAATCGAGGTACGTACCAAAACATAATTTTACATAGCCTTAGACTGCAAGCATTGTCTCTGTTTAAATTCTCTCGTAAATATTATAGTTTAGTGCATTATTACGCCCAAATACGGCAAAGCAAGGACTAGGGATAGTTCATGACATTTAAAAAGTTTTTAACCAAATTAATGAATGAATGGCATTTTTCTCATTTTGCAGTCAAACTGTTAATATAGTCAGCTTATTAGTATGGGGTTGTATGTTTGTATTAATACATGTTTGAATTATGTAATGTGCAATCTAACCTACTACAAAAATCTGAGACCTAATTCGTTATTCGGCAAACATGTTTTTTTATTCCCAGCTTTCAAAGTAACCCAAGCTATATTTAAGAGTAGTGACACATTAAACAGAAACCATGGTCCCTCATAAATAAATAAAAATTCACTCATTTTTCACTCAGTTTTCAGCAAATTTCAAAAAAAGCAGCTTACCCGTTTTCTCTGTTCAAAAAAAATCTTATGTCCAAGTTAAAAAAAACAAACAAACAGCAATGTGTGTACTAAACTGTAGGCCATGTCTAATTACATTATAATAAAAATCGACTTACATTATGAACTTTCATCAAAGTAACAGGCTAAATGTGTCAGTTTCACATCCTGGGTTTAAATTCTTATTTGTAAACCTTTCCAATCAGACATCAGAAATGTATTTTAAGAGACTACTGAGCATGTATTATTGTGTATACAATATCATACAAGGCATCTTTTTGTGTAGGTTAATATCGTTCATTCCGCAGCACTGTTAAATTCTCAAATCTGAGTGCAAGTGTTAATTAACTTTCTTTAACAGCAGTTCTGACAGCTGAATAGCTGCAAGGCAAATAAAGGGTTTATAATTAATGTGCACATGTAACTAATGTGTTATCCTTTCTAGTCACAGTCACATTTGGTGGAAAATGTGTCACATAATCTACGAATTCTAATAAATAAATTAAAACATGCTATTTGACAAAGAAGAATATATAACCATTGATATGGTGGATAATTTACGAATGGCATACTGAGTACGAGCACAAGAAGTCAGAAAGTTTTCCACCACAGGAGTCCACAGAACAGGCGACTTCCTGGTTTCTCAGTAACAGGAAAACCTGAATATTTTCCCATAACACTACACCCTGTTGTGCTTTAGTGCTTGCATAATTACAGAGACTGTAATTTACTGAGTCTAGCTTTAATAAACTCACAGAGCTTGCCAAAATGTCTCTACCATGTTAGAAACATCCTGTCCTTACAATTACATCAAAAATACCTTTCACTTGCACAACCAGTTTTTTCAAGCAAAACAAAAGGAAAACAATAAGAGCTATTGAGGGCAAATAAAGATTGCATTTCGTCACTCACGGAAAGACGGGTGGCTCGAAGATGGTCTTGATGACTCCGGCATAGATGGCCAGAATAGACAGGATGACACAGGCCAGAAAGACCAGCGCTAACTTATTGACATACTTCACTCCCACAAACACCACCAGCGCCATCAGGGTTAGGCAGCAGGTGCCGTACAGTCGCATGTTGTTCAGCATGGCCGCTGCTTCTAACTCCTTCTCCTCTGCTTTAAAGATGGCAGCATTGGGCACTACGTAGGACTGGATTACAAACAATGAACAATTAAAATGTCAACCTAATCTGGCCAGTAATTTAGTTAAAGGAGTTTAGTTAAGCTGCATGTAGACAAAGGTATTTTTTATAGTTACATGTTGCAAATCCAGTCTGGTTTTCATGGTAAAGGACAAGATTGGAGAAACTACATTTTTTGCTATAACTCTAAAGGTCATATGCTTTTATTTGCAGCTGGGCTTGAATGGCTGGCTGCTCTTCCTTCTTGTAGGTGTTTGGCTGTGCTCTATAATTGCAGATCGACATGATGACTGGCTGGCAGCAGGGGGCGTTGCCCATATAAAAAACACATAGGGGGCACATTTTATAATAGTACCTTTCATGTTTCCAGAATTTCCTTGAGCAAAACCAACCAGACCAACCTGATCTGTTCGCTCACACTTCAGCTGGGGTATGGTAGATTGTCTGGCTCAAAGCTGATAGTTGTCTTGTAACTCATATGTTTAGAAGTGACCACATATAGGAGTATGGTGAAGTTACTAAACATCCTAAAACTAATACAAATCATGTACTGTATATAATTGTAAAGAAATTAATTGTTCTTGTTTCTTCGTCACTTAAAGAGGGAAGGGGTGTAAACAGGGTACATAGTTAAAAGCCTTTTTGTTTTAAGTTATTTTTACTTTACTAAATTATTTGTACTGGTTCATATGTTATTCCCTTTTCGTTTCATAAGTAAACCCAATTATGGTGGTAAAACCTGTTGTCTGAGGAGTTTTGGGAACCAGAACGAACCTGGATTAGGATATAATCAAATGCGTTCACACACAACTCACCAGAAGGATCTCAATAGTACCAAGGATGTACATGGCTCCAGCAAATGTCGTGCCCAAATAGAAACACAGCCCTACGGCACCTCCAAACTCTGGACCCAGCGACCTAGAGATCATGTAATAGGACCCACCAGCTATGATGAGCAACAGAGAGAAGGGAAAATAGTAGTCAGAAACATTTGCACTGGAAGGTTCTTAAACATGTGGCCCATATCTTTACTAAATAAAAAGTAGACATAGTGATGACTAAGAAAATACTGCACCTGGAACTACTCCATTTGTTGCAATGGCACTCATGGATATGGCTGTGAGCATTGTCTGAAAAACAAAAGACCAGACCACTTTTAACAAACACGAAAGCGTGTAAACCCACAAGAGACAAAGGACTGATTTAAATATAATTGAGTCTGACTTGAAAATAGTACATTAAAGGTATAATCAGCAACTGTGGTAGAATTGAAAAGTTTTGAAAGCTTAAATCTTTACAAATACAATCCTTCTCTTCTGTATTTCTTCCAAAGCCACACCTCAAACCACATGTAAATATGTAGAAAACCCCCAAATTTGTCATTGTCCCAGAATTAACCTCATGATGTCCTGGTAATGAGGTAAATGGTTATTCTTTGTGCTGTTTCTGAGTCCTGGTCCTGATGTGAATAAAACATCACCAGATGTTTTTTTAAAGGATTTAACTTTTGTAAAAGCCGAGTCACGGATTTGCAACTATTTCATTATTTTTAGAGGAGTTTTCTATCACTATTACATAACAGACCTGTGCGTTCTAGATTCCCTGAACTAACTTGGACAAGCAATCAGTATACAGTAAATCCCTTCAGCTGCTTCAGTCGCAGTCATAGTCGAAAAGCTGCCCTAAAGCCACTTACGGGTCCATTACCTCAAACAGGAACTTACTGATGAACGATTCTGTGATCTCAGGCAAACACTGTGAGGAGTGATAATTAATGAGGAGTGACAATAATCTGTCTAATTTATTCATAGACTCTGTTATGATCTTTCAAATGACAACTGCTGGATACAAAATGCCCATTGCAAGTCATTTGAATGGTTTTCCTGAGTTTTCCACTAAAAGCAAACTATTAAAGCCAGGACTGTAAGATTTAACAGCACACACAAGGACATCATAGCAACATGAATCAGTCAACTTCAACATACTGTAGTACATCATACACATTGTGGCAACAATGCAAGCAGGACAACGTGATTGACTTTTGACCCTTTTTCTAAGAGTTATTTTATTTACATAAATTTTTTTATTATATCTAACATAAATAAGATGTGATGTAATCAGAGCAACATTCATTGCATTTATATATTCCTGTATTTAAACCAAATGTATTTACTGTAATTATATGACATTTTGTGACCTAGCAAAGTCAAAATACAGCATAGAATCAACTCACTATATGTATGTTTGGTAAATAAGCATTCCCCCAAAAGTTGCTATCTGGATATTGACACAAAGACAGGAACCGCACTGCCTCTCTTGTAAATAAGCATTCCCTTAAAAAAAGGCGACTGATCCCATTGTCTGCTCCGCGTTATAAATATACACCTGTGTCGGAGTCCCAGGCACCGAAGATTACACATCAGGTTGCCAAGAGACATAAAATGCTAGAGCTCTGCTTGAACAGAAAGTTTGAACAGAAACTTCCATCTACTGTACACGTTCTCTCATATTGAGCTTCGCTTTACTTTGATTTACTCATCGTCACTGAAAAGTAATGTGTCAAGTCGCCTAAAATGAATAAAATATTTATTAAGTAATAAGGAATATCTAATTTTATCCCCTTTTATAGAATTCGTAAGGGGTTTTCAAATCGCGCAAGGCACTTTTTAAAAGAGCGAACTGTCAGAGAAATTGTATACTTACACAACAGCAGCACATAGATACAATGATAAAGGCCTCCAGGACGCCTGCAGTTCCAACAATCCAGGTCATTCGCAGAAACAGGATGACCCCCAGTATATTCTGAAGGCAGGGCAGGTAGACTCCCATGAACGTCCCCATCTGTGGACTCTTCTGTGTAAGGTAGAAGCAGAAAATACAAAGTCTTTTCACACGCTTCATAAAATAAGCTACGATTACAGAACAGAAACTTTGAAGGGGTATTCGTACGTTTGGAAAATCACTAAAACTAAATGTTATAATGCAACTTTGAAAGTATTGTGAAACTATTCTGCACTTCTGTATTATGATCACAGATTACAATTTACGATATATGAAGTAACTATTTCTTTATTGTATAGAGTGATAGGGAAAAATACAAAGAAAATCAGAATCACTAGTAGCAATACCGTGACCTGATGCGCAACAATCATTACGTGACTATAACCATCAATAAAAATCATGGCTCTTATTCATTCTAACATCTACAGTAAGTTTGTGAGAAGCATTTTGCAACGTCATGACCTTTTGCAAGGTCATTTCCCTGTATGTTTGTGGCCTGACCGACCAGCAGAAGCCGTGCCACTCTTAGTATAAAACACAACAAGGCAATGAACCTCATCGTTGTAACCATGAGGTGGTGAGCCAACCTGGTGGCATGGCCTAACAACCATTTAGAAATTTCAACATTAACATTAACACACAAATTAGGATGTTACTGAAGTGTGCTGTTTCTCTCAGATATATGCACAAGTAAAAAGAAAACATAGAGCAGACATAAGGTATAATTTAACAGTCTAAGCATGTTGTCTGATCATTGCAAATAAGCATAAACTATCATTTGAAATATGATTCCAAACTGCGATGTTCGGATCCCCATCCATTTTAACTGAAGGAACAAAATCCACATTTACACAAGCCTGTGCCTTAAGTGTGCCAAAGCATACACAAACCAAATACGGAGAAACTATAGAGTTTGTTTTTACTGTACACGTAACCTGAAGACAAAAACACTTTCATATTTTCCATTTCACTGAAGGGCAAATACCGAAAACAAAGACTTACAGTTTGAATGCAAAAACGTATACATGTTAAACACATGCATGTTTAATTCAAATGTGCTTCTGAATCACAAAATGACTCCTTTTAAAAGTGGGATACTTACTTTGACAGGTTTTTTCTTTGCTCCATCCTCCTCATCTGCCTCCTCGTGCTCCCGAACCCCCTGTGTAAGGTTGGTGTAATTGGCCAGTTTGCTGAGAAGCGATGACACCATTGGGTTGCTATCCATCTCTTCCTACAATGTGCAAAATGTGGACAAACGAGGCATCAATCAATGGCTGCACATTATGTGACAAGGATACCTGCTCATTTTCACAGGTAAAATTAATAGCTGGAGGTCTGGCAGTTCAAAATCAAAAGACATGTAAGGATAAAACACAATAAAAATGTCAACTCAACAACACCTTTGGAATTTTCTTCATAATCAATGAAGAACATACTGTAAGTATATATGTATATCTATATCTAATGGGGAGGGTGGTGGCTCAGTGTTTTAAAGACCCTGAGTTACTGATCAGAAAGGCTTTCGAGCCCCAGCTCCACTAGGTTGTTGTTGCTGGGCCCTTAACCTCGTCTGCTCCAGGGGCGTTGTATAATGGCTGACCTTGAGCTATGACCTTCGAACAAAAAGCTAGGATATGCCGAAAAATGAAGAAGTTCTCTGTGCATTAATGTATATGTGATGAATAAAGGCAGAACTTAACTTATCTATCTATCTATCTATCTATCTATCTATCTATCTAGGTTGTTTATTATTCACCCTATTGTTTTATAGTTCACACAAACAACACTGTAAATGTAAGCATATATTAACAATCTAGCACATTTTAACACTTTATAAATTGACAAGAAAGAGAAGTTTAAATCCTCATTATTAGTTTAGAAGAAATAGACAGAGTACCTCAAACAGTGCCATGTTTTTGCCATCATAGAGGCTGCCCCTGTCATTGTCTGAGTTGATGAAAGGACTGCTTTCCTTGGGGTTTCCATCACCTGAGACAAAGGAAAAGAAGGACTTTGTACTACAATCATGCAAATTATGCTCTTATAACATTGACAGATATCTTTGCAATCTTAAGAACAAATAAAAGATCTCTATGTAAAATCGTCAACCATATATATAACCATAATATACAATACTGTGCACACCCATAATTTCTTCAGATTTTGCTTCCAAACAGCCAGAAGTTTTTGTATTTTAATGTAGTGTTGAGGAATAGTTCTCCATGCTTTCTGAAGAGCTTTTTTGGCTCTCATTTTTAGCAAGTGTTTGTCTCACATTTTCAGTCCAGGCCCAGTACCCGACCGGTTTCAGAGGAATACTTTCTGTTTGTTGAGCCATACACTGAATTATGAATCATGCAACCATAAAAAAAAAACATCTAACTTAAGTCATGAACCAGTGAGAAACAGGTGCAGATGATGACAGATGATCAGACTGGTGATTAGTATACTGGTGATGCAGAATGCTGAGTGGATGGAACAGACGAGAGGGGAAATGAAGTTGCTGCAGAGGTTGTTACTTAAATAACCAATTTTTATTGGTATCTTTATGCACTTTGCATCACACAATAAAACATCTGTTTCTATTTCTATAATTTAATCTACATCCTTTTATTTAATTTAATATAAAGAAATTAGAGGTGGCTCAAGCCTTTGGTGCAGCATCGTGTATTACCAGATAAGTTCATGGTATGTCTAGACATGTGCCATGCATTTAATTTTATAACACAGTGCTTGCTTTGTCATCGCTGAGAAGAGACTAGAATACAGACAAACTGAAATTGCACGATAACAGTCAATAACAATTAATAAATGCAATAACAAAACTGAGACCATAACAGTAATGAAAACATATTTTAAAGAGAAGCCCATTATGACACCTCAAATGGTTGAGCATTAAAAGATAAATGTCAGAATGTTTTGCCATTCTTTTCAGGTTAAAAAAATAAAGAAAAACTGCTAACTGCATTACTTATAGAGACACAACATGGTTTATGTGTAATAAAACCTTTAATTTTCCTGCAGCTTTTGTGAGTCAACCACTTATTAGTCAGTCATTTATTAGCATCATTCCAACTGCAAGTCAGTAATGATCATTATTTTTAAATTTCTGCCTCTACGGATATTTAAGGGGGGGGGGGGGAATCAACCTTTAAAAAAATCTTCATGATTATTTCAACAATAGTCTACTACTATGCATACTCTACTGTATTACAGAGAAAATGTTTTGGATGCAATAAAATGTTCTAGTTATTATTCTAGCAATGTTAGTTTGTAAAGCTTTGTGTGTTGCATTCATGCGTGGATATTGTTGCAGCATGGTTATTCTCAACAAACAGAGCATATTTAAAGCCTCTTGGTCATTGTAACATACATCCTGTACATCAAAAGAGCAAAAGTCATTAACATGCAAGTCATATGGAGACCTGGAGTCAGACAGGCGAGAGGAAACAACTGAGCATTTTATGGCTAGACAAAAGGGTTCCAGCGAGACACAGTGCTCAGAGGGTTGTTTTACGATATAGAACAAAGAGATATAAGAAATAGAGGCTTGGAAAAGTTTACAGAATATCAGAAAACCATCCATCCATCCATCCATCCATCCATCTACCTACCTGCCTACAAGAGATACAAAGGTGTGCTTGTAATCCAAAGCACTCATATATCAAAGAAAAATAATTTCCCCATAAGAAATAATTGAAACTGATGATTCGTTCCACATCCCAAAATAATTGTGTGTGTGTGTGTGTGTGTGTGTGTGTGTCTCTGTAGGCAAACTGGAATCTTGGATAGATGGATGGATGGATGGATGGATGTTGATATAGGAGTGACACACACAAACTGAGACTGAGCATGGGAAACGATTATCCACAATCCCACACCACGAGAGAGAGAGAAGAACCAATGGCTCAGTTGTGATCACGTGACAATCGGCAGACAAAAAGTATGCATACTACTCGTATTTCAAGACCGCGCTTGTTCATCAGGTAAAATGTATTAAAAATTTTTTTAATTTAATTATTTACAACTACACCCTCTTTATTTTGTCTCTTGTTGTCTCACAGACTAAACAACTTTCTCCATGCATGGACAACAATGTATAACTAAACTAAAGAAAGAAAATGCAATGCCAAAAGCAGTGGAACTGACAACAAAATCCTGAGTACACTGAGCACAGTCCAATCATCCCAGCAGACTCTGCCACATTGATTTTCCTATAATTGGAATGTAAAGGTGATCGATGCTGTCCCTCTGGCTCTATGGGTCATCCAACCCAGCATGGATGATGCCCTAAACTTCAGCTTACGATTTGCTGTTGTGGATTTAAACACTGCATTGCTCATGTGCATAGAAATATAAATCCAACTCCAACTCACAGGATCATATACAGGAACAGGCAAAAGGTCATTAAAAGAGCAAACAGAGTATGACAGGTAAAGCCAAAATCCGAGGAACGGAGAACAAAAGAGTGTCAAAATATCCAGAAGATCCAAACAAAAGAAAACTAAGACTTGGCAAACTGAGCAAATACTTTGCAATGAGCATGAGTTCAGTGTCTGTTTATTTAGTGTGACTGATTAGAAACAGGTGTGCATGATTAGAAGGCAAGTGTGAACGTGACTGTGTAGTGCAGTAATGGAAATCCTGGTCCATGGTGGACATTATTTCCTGTGCCCAATGCACAAATTTTGTCTCATAGATAGAAATGTATAATCTGCAAAAAGTCACCATGTGACTACACTGTACGTTGTTATGTTTACGTTGATGTCTATAATGATCATTTTAAAAAATCTTCATGTCTCCTCTGGAATAAACCTTCCTATCTAGATAGTTAATAATAAACCTTGTAATTAAGTTCTTAATGATGTCATAAAGTTTATGGCACATGCTTGTTTGTTAGAACACTGTAACCAATATACAGGGGTTTGCAAAAGTCAGGCTCTGAGCATACATGCACGCTGTTATTACAGAAGATAACTTAATTAGTAAAGACACTATGGAGACAAAGTGATGATGTCCCATTCCAAAGAAAGGTCCAGATGGAACTAAAATCATCAGAAAGCATGAATGAATTATTTAAGTGGAGGAGAAAAAAAGAACAATGTGAGGGAAAAGAAATGCACTTGCAATATGAATAGGACTTCCAGAAACGTGGGAATATTTAAGCATCATTTTAAGCAATCACTTTGACACAAAACATGCTAGCAAGTGGCATACAGTCTCTATTAATTATAAAATGTAACTAATTCTGGCCCCAGAATCACTGTCAATAATAGTTGGTAGAGTGGTTAGTGCTGCTGCCCTGCACCTCCAGGGTCCTGATTTGAATTCCCACCGTAGGGTCTATTGTGTGTGGAGTTTGCGTTCTCTGGTTTCCAAACTGGTGTTGCCAAATTGCTCATAGTGTGTGAATGTGAATGTTGACCAGAGGTCCTACCACGGTTGTAAAAATGTTAATAAATACAATGGTTACCACTGGCCTCCATGATCCCTAGTTGGTCTACAGTGGTTCATGGATGGATGGATGGAATACTGTACAGTAATAATCGAAATGCAATAAAAATACCTAATAAAAATGTAAATATTTATCCCAAAGGACGAGCCAAAAGAAACTCCCTGAGACAACGTGAAATCTTGAGAAGAACCAGACTAAAAAAGGGAGCCCATCCTCATTTGGGGGTCACCAGATAGTAAGAGTGTAAATAATTTCTCTTCCCTTATTCACACTAACTGCAGCTGCACACCAAAGCTGTCTTCATCTGTTTTTTCTATATGCCCTAGCAGTGAAAATCCCATCAAGAGTGAGAAACAGAGTGATGAAGTGTAAATATTCACACAGATCAGGTTAGTGGACAGACAGTGGTTTATTAACTATTCCCACGATTGCTTATGCAAGGGATTATATTGTACATCAACAACAACATTTTATCCATGTCAGTATAGATTTGACGTTCTTACTTATAGCCGAGTCTTCAGCCTCTGGATTTATGAAAAGCACTTAAACCTTACATAATTAACCATCTATCATTAAACCCATCTTGAATTAAAGGTTCCTTATAATTACACACTTCACGTGCTGCATGACTTCGTTTCTTTAAGTTTCATGAGCTGGATGTTAGTGACAGCTAGTTAAACAGCAAATGATTTGCGTTCTACTAAAGAAAATTTGGAAAAGATAGAGAAAGCAGAGGTGTAGACATGGGTTCACTTATTTGGCATGGATTTCAGTCAGGTACATCACTCGAGTTCAACTAGAAATCTGCAAGGACATTTTCGTTAAACCTGCTCTGACGTCAGTGCACTTTCTCAGGTACATAATATTACTGCTAGCTACATCCAAGCAAATAATCGTCAAATGCAACCAGAATGCAGACAGAGATGTACATCCACTCAGCTATACAACATTTTATAATGATAACTGTTCTTTGTCCATCTTTATTATACCATATACCTCAATTCGCAAGAGATACAGTACGTTCCACTTTCATTTACCAGGAAGAGGACAATGACCCAGTTTACTGACCTGTTTGCATCATTGCCCGCATCACACTCACTTACACAAAGCCTTAATAACGATAAAACTGAGAGTCTCATCTGGCCATGGATGGAGCTCTATGCCAAATAAAATGATTTAAAATAAATAGGAAGAACCATAGATACTCTAGATATCTGAACTTCTGAACTCAGGATCAAGAAAGCAGGGTCTCCTTAAGGGCCCAAAATACTCAGTAACAACTGCGAGCCTGTTAGTCACACTAGAGCAACAACCTTTAGTATCAGGCATACAGTAGGATTTTCTGCATTCATCCCTAAACAGACTCCTAACTGACCAGTGTAAGTGACTGTGATCTCAATCATCTCAATCATGATTGCAAATATGCTTGATTACTTCAGTAGCACAAACCTACTAAGACGATCACAAATTTACACTCTAAAATCTAAGAAGTCATTGACATTACTCAAGCCCAAAATATCATTTGTTATTACACCAGGAAGGCTTGGGTGTGTTTGAGAGGGTTTCAGATTTTTATATTGCATAATCCAGATTTCTATCAAAATATTGTTTAAGAACCACATGGCAAAGGTTAAAAAACTATCCTAGTTTCTTATCTAGAGTTGAGATGAAGCAAAGAATCATTTACACATTACACAACTCTAATTATATGAACCAAATTCGAGAGACCATTGTTATCCCTTGTTCAGTATTTACCATCTACAATTTAATCAGAGCAACGTACGATAAAGGAGACACCGGATTAAGGAGTGCAGAAGTTTGCTTTTTCCTTACTGCTGACACACATGACTCACATTGAAAGACTAGAGGATACTTCCTTTTTAATCAGTGTTTACATCTACACCAGTTTTTTTTTTAACACCTCCTTGAACTCTGTTGAAATGTCAATATGATAAACACCATCTACAAATATCTTTACTCAGAACATTAACTTGCCAGTTCTGGTAAGCCTCAGATTCCCTTTTTTGGCTGACGAGGATGGATCTCAGTGTGGGCTTCTTCTGCTGTTGTAGGCCACCCACCTTAAGGTTCGGCATATTGTGAGATTCTGAGATTCTTTTCTGTTCATCATGGTTGGTTATTTGAGTTATCATAGACATTCTGCCAGCTCAACCATAGTTGGCTTTCAAGAGCATGTTTCCACTAACAACTCTGACACTCGCTGGATGTTTTCCCTGCAATTTCTTAAATACTAAAATCTGGCACCAATACCAAGTCAACGTCACGGCGATTCAGTTTTCTCCCATTATATACAGTATATTTATATATATGAAAGTTAACTGATTCATCTTTTGTTGTTGTTAAATTGTTATTTATGCTCTTGATCTGAACCTGCACGCTCTTATTAACTGTGCTTCTACCACATGATTGGCAGACTGGATAATGGCATGAATGTGCAGGGGTATAGATGTCAGCAGTGGAAAAGACTGAAGGTTTTCTATATAAATCCTGCAGTTCTAAGAGTCACCAGTATATACAGTAGTAGTCAGAGTAACTGCATCGACACCTTTCCTATCACAACCCAAACACTTCACCATATAGAACTATGTCAGTATTCTTGCTAACGAGATGACGAACGAAAATCTAAATGATTATTGACTTTAATCACCTCTTTAGACATGTCCACGCAGTGCTATCTGATTTAGAGCTGTGCCTGATTTACAGGAGCTGCACCGTTCTCATTTCTGCTGAATTTGCTGGGGGTTGCACCGGTCTTAATGATGAATGACTGCAGGTGTACCTGAGGTAGAGCGCAGTGAAGTCCTTGAGCTGGCCCACTGCTTGACCCATTACAATAGCCATAGTACTCAGAGAAAGTGAGACTGCAGAGGAATCATTCTGTACTGGGTTTTCTTCCGCACCACTGCCGGATTGTTTCAAATCCGTATTGCGCTCCCAGAGTACAATGTAGGTATCTAAAACCTATTCTATCTCTATAACATCACTGAATACAGATAACCAGCCCAGTGCTCACAATATGGTCTAAAACCAATAAGCCTGTAATTACCAGTACAATCTGAATGGAAACGTTACTGAGCATGCGGTCTATTTATACCTGCTCAGCTCTAATTCTAAGCTGCCTAACATACACCTAAGCTAGGTTTCCCTAATAATGCCAGTGCCAGAAGCTAGAAAGAAGGATGCACTTCATTACTTTAATCCAACCAATAAATTACAATGCTAATGCAGTATTACCAGGGTAAGAATAAACCATGTACAGGAATATGACCAAATATAAATATATAAATATAAATATCGGGAAGCATATCCTAAACGAAGAAGCTGTCAACTACAAGTATTCCTAAGTGAGAAATATAGCTGAGTCAAACATATTGTATAACCCTAGCCTGACTTTTTAGGAACCCTTGACATTTTCACCCAAACAGCATAGAGTGACCCCAGCCACTTACCCTGGCGTCGGGAGCTCTCTCCCTGCTCCATGCTTGATGGAGAGGAGACGAGAGAGCTGTGCTGTGAGAGTGGCTGCATTCAGGTTCCCCTAAGCCTGAGCTCAGGAAGGTTATATGCCAATCCCTGCTCTGATGATCAGATACTGTCACACAGCCAACCTGAAGCCAGTGACACATCAGATGCTGATCCCTGAGCATCGGCACTAACAGAGAGGGAGGAGCTCAAGGATAGATTAGGGAGAGAGAGAGAAAGAGAGAGAGAGAGAGAATGTGCAAGCTCAAAAAAAAAGAGAGATGCACTGCTGTTCACTTGCTGTAGCTGAGAGGAAACAGCATGAGTGAATGGACATTGAAGCATAAGGGGGGGAAACAAAAGAGTTCTGTATATAATGCAACAAAAAAAAAGAAAAGAAAATGAAACCGCTTTCTTAATGCAATCTACGCAAATATTTTAGTGATTAGGTCCTGGAACTTTCTTTACAGGGTATTTCACATGTGGTCACGCGATAAGTGACTGTGTAATGGGTTTCTGGTGTTAAAAGTTATGTGGTTACACGCCGCAAAGCCTGATCAGTGGTCTTTAACCACCTCTTCATCAGCATGTGAACAGAGCAATAATCACTTAACAAGATTAGCAAAATCCTCTGCTTTTTATAAAACACACAGGCCGAGAGTGTAGGCAGAGGACCCACCTGAAGGATATCTATAAGTAAAACTAGTCTTTTTTATATTTATATAATGAATAATAATAGCCAAATAAATAGTCAAAATAAACTTCTCATAGGAATCTTCTCAAATAAATCTTTACTTGAAGCATTTAATCATCACTCAACCACGGTTCGTAATACTTGCCCATCACAAATACTGTAACGTATGAGGGGCGTTCGAGTCAAACCGGGACTTGTAATAAAAGGTCTTGTGATTGAAGGTGGAAAAGAAATTTACAGAACCCTTTGAGTATAGTGCGGTCAAGAGACCCTTAGTCTCAGTAAAATATTGGAATGGTGCAAACATTTTAAAGAAGGTACATCGGTAAAGGAACAGTACACACAATAATTTACTGACACCACTTGCAAATTACAGGAACTCAGCTGCGAGTTATTGCCACATCCCCTGTACAGTCCCGACCTCTCCCGTTTTCCACATCTTTGAGCCATTAAAGGAGTTCCTGGGAGGCCGGCATTTCAGACGTGAAGCAGGCATTGGCGTATCGTGAAAACTTTGATGGAATCCAAGCACAACTCTAGGATAAGTGCATTAGTGCATTATGACACATCAGCTAGCTCTGAGTAAAATTAGCATAACGTCTCCCTTTTTATGGCTATATGACAAGATTCATATTTGAAGAAAAATGTTATATTCTTAAAAAGTCTGCCATGTTTACTGATGTCGCATAGAAACGCTTTGAACTCGGAAGTGAAATTTTACGTAGCAAACAAAAATGAGCGAAGGACATGTACCTGTGAGGTAATGAAATATAGACACTCTTGTTGAACAGGAAGTGATGGGTTAATAATTTAATAATTAGATGATGCTCAATGTAAAATAACAGAACATGAGGAGGTTCATGGAATTTACTTTACAGTTAAAAGGATTTATTGCAAAGAGGTTTGGGAAGCCATACCACTTTGCTGTAAAGAGAGACATATTTCACAATCACCAGGCAATCAGTAATACAAAAATGACCTAAACATGAAATACTAAATACCAGACAAGCATCTTTTTCTTTCAAGTGAGCAAAATCCAAACGTAATGTGCTTTACATCAATGTAATGCATTAAGTTACTTTGTATATACTGTAATATCTTAGATATACACTAGACTTAAACTATCTTGGTTTGTTTCTTGGGACAATTTTGATCACATTTTAATGAATCACGGCCATTAAAAAAAAATCTCTAAGTGAACATGCTGAAGGATATTTATCATACTGTCAACAATCTCAAGTTAATCAACGAATGATAACTGGTGGCTGTTGGACAGAGGTGTAATAAACACAAAGAATAAATGCACGAATAAACACAAAGAATAAATGCACGAAGATCTTACGTTTCATTTCCCTCAAGAAGTCAATAACACAAAACAGGAAACCACAAGAATAATGAGATTAAAACACCAGTATTGATCAGCAGATTAGTGGTGTGCATTAATAACATGTCCGTGCCACAGCGCATCCTTAATGCAATGACAGCAATGTATATTTATTGCACTGAGTGTGTCAAAGTAATAAACTGACAGAACGAAAATTCTAAAAGTCCTGGCAATTTCCAATGCAATCCATAACGTGTACTTTTCCATTCGAGAACAAAAAGTGCGTTTGAGTGTGTGTGTGTGTGTGTGTGTGTGTGTGTGTGTGTGTGTGTGTGTGTGTGTGTGTCTGTGCAAGGAGTCAAAAGTAGCAATTGCATGATTTGGCCATAAAACAGTCTGGCCCAGAAGCCTTAAATGACAGCAGGTTTACGGTCAAGACTGAGCTCGGTCGAATATATGGATAATGTGAGCTTGCAAAAACTGTGAAATTTAAAAACTGACATGAAATGAAACACAACAACGATGCTGTATCCACCAGAGGGCATCACTGACAACCAAAAGCAGGGTCAGCCTACTCCAGATTTACAGTTGGTTCGTGTCCTACTATTTATCTCAGCGTTTTAAAAGAACTGAGCTGCTTTCGAAAAAGCATGGTGAAAGTTAGTGTAAAGATCTGAAAACTAAACAAAGTTCCCGAGTGCCTAAATGAACAGCAGGCACCAGGTGTTTTCCAGTTGCCTTGGTGAAGGCGAATCCAGCTGGCGAGTTCGCTTCATCAGCAACAAAAGTACTTGGAAAAGAAAAAAAAAAAAAAAAGCGCTCCTTACAGATGTAGTAGGGCAGTGAATCAGCAAACAGCAACTAAAGAGGGGGAGGAAAAACAAATTCTGCAAACATGCTGCTTGCTGTATAGACACTACACTGTTTACAGACGAGCAAGTCCGGCCACTTTAATTGTTTTATAGATACTATAGTAGGTGTTACTTCAGACATACAGTATCAGTGACAAGCGGTGTACAGTTTAATTCATGTAAATTTGATTAGTATAGTGCTTTGAAAAGATGGATACAACCGTCATGACTGTCACAAAAAAGCTGAAATGAAATATAAATTACAAACGTATACATTTATGCTTAAGGAGCAAGCCAGGGATTGACAAATGCGAGGAAAAAAGCACCTGAGACATCATGAGGAAGAAACTCTGAAAGGAAATCGACTCAAACGGCAAGCCAGCCTCATCTGGGTTATATCTGATTATACAATTACTAATAATCATTATTACTATTTTTTTTTTAATCAACTGTGTATTCGTGGAGATTTGAGTGCAAAACTGTTCATAGCAATTGCAGTCCAAAGCCACCTTTCGTTTTTTCCCTCCATGACCTTAACGCTGAGAACAAAATGGAGGAGAAGAAAATGTACTACATTACTACTCGTTTTTCCTGATTTGTTTCACTGCAATTTACATACCCTAAAATGGTTAAAAAAACAGGCCTGACACAACAACGTATGATTTTATAAGGAAGTATTTAGTGACTGGGCGGTGTGATGTGGCCTGACACAAAGCATTACTGGTTAGCACCCCAAAGCGGTTACGTTACAATAACAACATGTTCCAAAGTGCCTCATACCTCAATAATTTTCCAACTTGAACAATTCTTTAGTTATGAATGAACTGCATTTTTTATGTTAGAATCATTTAAAGATATATTTCTGGTTGTGCAATGTCTGCGAAACGTCTTCCAGATGTACTTCCAGTTGTTCCTTCTCTTTCTTGAAGACGAAAAAAAGGCAGTCTGGGCCAGTCACTAAACCTGAAAGTCCTTTCAGGCCCGAACACTTCACCATTGTTAAAAAAACCCTGAAGTTGTACAGGTAGCTTTACCTTTGAGTGTTATAAAGAGCTGACATTTAAGACTCCTTTTTTTATAAATGCGATATCCTTATAGAAAACCTTAATATATCAACAATTATGTCCATGTAAAAAACAAATTTATTGAACCATTAGCTTTAATATAAACCTGAGCCAGAACTAATGGTTAATTCCATGAAGGTCAGATTTGCACGTTAAATTCCACATTCATATACTTGTGCATATATATATATATCCTGGATCAGCCAGAACATTAAAAATGTAAAACATTAAGTCCAATATTGTGTACTGTAGGTTCCCTTTGTTTTGCCGTGATGGTGTCTGGGTGGGGCAGTTGGCAATGCATCTTTTGGGTGCTGCGTGTTGAGGGTGGGGCCTCCGTCGATCGGACTTGTTTGTCTACTACATTCCATGGATGCTCAGTCGTATTGGAAGCTGGGGAATTTGGAGGCCTGATCAACAACCTTAAACTCTTTGCCAAGTTCTGATACATTTACATTTAAACATTTGGAAAACGCTATTATCTAGAGCAACTTACAAAAGTGCTTTGAAGTTTCCATAATTTAGAAACTCATACAATAGTATAAGTCAAAATTCCTTAGACTGGTTTACTAGGTTACTGACTAGTAGTATCATCAGTCAAACACTGTTGGAAGGGTTTTGTTTGTTTATTTTTGTTTTTTTTCCTAAGGGATTAACCCCAATTCCAGGGTATCTAGAGCCTAACCCAAGAACACTGCAAGTGAGGCCGGGACACACCGTGAATGGGATGCCAGGCGATTGCAACCAGGACACTCAAGGATCCAGTTTTAGTCAAACTCTGAATACAGCTATTTCTCTAATGTTAGTGTCCAGATAAGCATAACTGACCTAGCCATTTCTGGACTGTCAATCTAGCCAACAGGTGTTTCTGAGCATATGCATATAAAACAGTATAGTGCTCTTGTGTATCTAGCTGCCTATTGATGTTACATTAACAACTGTTCAAAATGAATGTGTGTGTGTGTGTGTGTGTGTGTGTGTGTGCGTGTGCGTGTGTGTGTGTGCGTGTGTGTTCGCTCTGTAGTCTTACTCTAATGCTTTTGCTGCACACACAAGTTCATAAATCTCAGGGCATTTCTTTTCTCAATGTGTTTATCATTAAACCTAATGTCATGTTAACGAGAAAAACAAGATGAATTGCACTGTGTTAGGTTCCACCCCAACCCACGCTGCTCCAAATCAGCTCAATGTTTTCTTTCTTTCTTTTTTTTTATCCGTACAGTTTTCCAGATCTTCAAGCATACAATACATTCTCGACCCCAGTGTCCTCTAATCCCCTCCTCCCAGGCCTTTCAGATTCAATCTTCTTCTAATTAAAAAATGCTTGGCCTCAGTACACTCCTAGACACCGGCTCCAAGAAATTTATGGGCTCATGAGCTCTCAAATGATCTAATAAATTGTGTTCTTTATCATGTCCACCTTTCCTCTTCATAAATAAGAGCAAGTGTTGTAGACCATGAGGAATTGATCATACACGCATGGACAAAATTGTTGGTACCCTTCGGTCAATGAAAGAAAAACTCACAATGGTCACATAAATAACTTTAATCTGACAAAAGTAATAATTAAAAAAAATTCTATGAATGTTAACCAATGAAAGTCAGACATTGCTTTTCAACCATGCTTCAATAGAATTATTTAAAAACATAAACTCATGGAACAGGCCTGGACAAAAATGATGGTACCCCTAGAAAATACTAAAAATAATGTGACCAAAGGGACATGTTAATTCAAGGTGTGTCCACTAATTAGCATCACAGGTGTCCACAATCTTGTAATCAGTCAGTGGGCCTATATATAGGGCTCCAGGTAGTCACTGTGTTGTTTGGTGACATGGTATGTACCACACTCAACATGGACCAGAGGAAGCGAAGGAAAGAGTTGTCTCAGGAGATTTGAAAGAAAGTTATAGACAAGCATGTTAAAGGTAAAGGCTATAAGACCATTTCCAAGTAGCTAGATGTTCCTGTGACTACAGTTGCACATATTATTCAGAAATTTAAGATCCATGGGACTGTAGCCAACCTCCCTGGACGTGGCCGCAGGAGGAAAATTGATGACAAATCAAAGAGACGAATAATCCGAATGGTAACAAAAGAGCCCAGAAAGACTTCTAAAGAGATCCAAGGTGAACTTCATGCTCAAGGAACATCAGTGTCAGATCGCACCATCCGTCGTTGTTTGAGCCAAAGTGGACTACATGGGAGACGACCAAGGAGGACACCATTGTTGAAAATAAATCATAAAAAAGCCAGACTGGAATATGCCAAACTACATGTTGACAAGCCACAAAGCTTCTGGGAGAATGTCCTATGGACAGATGAGACAAAAATGGAACTTTTTGCCAAGGCAAATTTTGCTAATTATACTTGAAGCATATCAAGAAAAGAACACTGTCCCTACTGTGAAACATGGAGGAGGCTCTGTTATGTTCTGGGGCTGCTTTGCTGCATCTGGCACAGGGTGTCTTGAATCTGTGCAGGGTACAATGAAATCTCAAGACTATCAAGGGATTCTAGAGAGAAATGTGCTGGCCAGTGTCAGAAAGCCAGGTCTCAGTCGCAGGTCATGGGTCTTGCAACAGGACAATGACCCAAAACACACAGCTAAAAACACCCAAGAATGGCTAAGAGGAAAACATTGGACTATTCTAAAGTGGCCTTCTATGAGCCCTGACCTCAATCCTATTGAGCATCTTTGGAAGGAGCTGAAACATGCTGTCTGGAAAAGGCACCCTTCAAACCGGAAACAACTGGAGCAGCTTGCTCATGAGGAGTGGGCCAAAATACCTGCAGAGAGGTGCAGAAGTCTCATTGACAGTTACAGGAATCGTTTGATTGCAGTGATTGCCTCAAAAGGTTGTGCAACAAACTATTAAGTTAGGGGTACCATCATTTTTGTCCAGGCCTGTTCCATGAGTTCTTTTTTTATAATTCCGTTGAAGCATGGTTGAAAAGCAATGTCTGACTATCATTGGTTAACAGTCATAGAATTCTTATTTATTATTACTTTTGTCAGATTAAAGTTATTTCTGTGACCATTGTGAGTTTTTCTTTCATTGACCGAAGGGTACCAACAATTTTGTCCACGTGTGTACCTCCTGTGTTACGGGCCAGGACTTCATTACAGTCTTACAGTACATGGATTTCTGTTGGAGAGATCAGGAAGCTTCTTTCTAAAAGTTAGAGAATGATAACCTTTTTTAAAAGGAAAAGGAAAAAAACAGACTTAAAGTCAGAGCTTTTATGGAAAGTTGCTAGATGCTTGATTTTGCCAAAATGGATGCATAGCATTTTATTCCTTAGATTTAAAAACTGTGAATTATGTGACACCAGCTGAACCCAAAAAAGGTTCAAACTTTATCCTGAATGTCATTTTTATACTAGTGTTTTTTTTTTTTTTCCTGAAAAAGAGTAATGCTGGAGTGGCCTTATTCTGATCCCTTCTCTGAAACTATAGAACTGTAAAACAGGTTTTGCCAGATATTCTTAACTGATTGAGTATATATTTGCATCCTCACTTAATTTGATCACTTTGGAACATGGACAATATCATGGGAAATAACACTGCTGCTGACACACATCACTTCAATCATACTGATTCCATCATACGTACACCATTTTATCATTATTTTAACTTTATTCTAGGGCAATTTTCCTAAAATCTTTCTATCTATTCTCATTTTAGGTAACGGACCATCATATTAGCATTTCACGGCATATAATAAATACCGTTTACGGTTGTGTACATGACAAATGAAATTTAAATTTGAATTTATTATTTGTGTCTTTGTTTGTAATCATGTAATCTTTTCCCCTGATATTTCCGTACTCAACTGCATCATCTATAATTCTGTAAATCCTCATCGAAATATAAGTTATAAATAATTTGCGATATTACCAATTCTATTTAAAACAGTGAAAATATCAATATATAAAATGTACAGAAGATCAAGTGTGTTCCCATGACCAAGAGAGCTACCACAATGATGAAAATGTTCAAAGCCAAACATACTAGCAGCCTCAAATCTGATGAAAGAGAGAGAGAGGGAGTGGGAGAGGCTATAGATTTTTAAAGCATGTTTGTAATTGGACTGAACACAGACCCTTTCTGATAACTGTTCAGTAGATAAGGTCACGGTCAGAACGTAGATGAAGAGCACATGGCAAATACACAAATGCCTTATCCAAGTGGCCCTTGAGCAAATACACATTAGGAAAGAGAGATCTGGCAGGACACATGCCTTCGTTTGGGAGGGCATTAATAACAGAGTGACATTTAACATTTAACCATGTCATTTATTAAGCTACCTTTATTATTCCAGATGAAAAATTGTTTGCATTTTGAATAGGACAAGTAGAGGCCTCAAAGGGAAAGGGGATAGGAGAAAGCAGAGTAGAGCAGAGCAGCGCTAAACCCCTTCCCAACTATAGTTTCAGTAACTCAAGGCTCGTAATGTTAACGAACATCTCATTTAAAACCCCATGTACTACACCCAAGCCTCTAAGTAGCATTCAAAGAGCAACTCTTCTGCCCCTGGTTTATTACAATTACAATGAGATTTTACCAACAGTAACTGGCACAAAGCAGCGTGGTGATAGAAAAGTCAACTGGGAGAAACCAGACTCAAAAGGGATCCCTACTCTTCTAGGTTACACTTGAAGGCAGAATTAGAAACCAATAGTAATCCACAGAATAGGCAAACATTTCTAAACGTTACAGCCTTTATGATGACATCAGCACTTTGTATATGGCGTTCACACTAGCCGGTAGAGAAGTTGCTTGCGCCATAGTTTGTATCTTGTGGCTGTTTGTGTCAACTACTAGGCATTGTCACTTGAACTTGTTGCACAAAATGATGTAATCTCCAACGTTCAATTCAAACTGATCTTAGGGATCAGGGTGTTTTATGCTGTACGGAATCTAAGGAAAACATGAAACTCTTACTTTCATGTAGTAGAGTAGATGTTTCCAGGGACAACTGGCAATCTACTGTATATGGTTTGATTTGGTATCTTTTTATTAGCACTTAAATATTGAGCAACACAAATCTGTATGGGAAACACAACATTGGTCAATAAGCAATAAAAAAAAAAAACATATGTGGAAGTCCTGCTAGTGTGCGTCACATGCATAAAATGGCATCAAATGATTGCCTTCTGTACCTGTATGTTGTGCTGAAAAAAAAAAAACATATTGCACAATGCTGAAGCCAAATCAATCATTTTTAGAACGAAACAACCCCCCCCCCCCTCAAAAAAAATAAAAATAATGAAGGCTCCTGAGTTTTGCATGAAAATAGAAGCAAGTGTGACAAAGTTACCAGAAGAACTCATATTCTCCAGCACACTCAGTAAAACCTAACAGCTGTTTTACTTATAAAACTGCACAAATCTGTACCTACTGTAACATTACTAATTATTTTCAAGCAAAGAGGGTAGAGCTTAAAATATAGTCTCAGGTAGAATTTGTGAAGTTTTATAAGGAAATTTGCTGCTTAGTTTTACTGAACATTCTGCAGGACCGGACACAGTCGCACCTGCTGCTTTTTTCATGCATGCAAAACCCAGAAGCTTTCTTTCTTTCTTTTTGTCTGAAAAGTGGCATTTTACACAATATACACAATAGGTTCTTTTCTGGCCTACAGATATTTTTCTGTACGATTAAATGAGAATTTTTGGAAACCAGAATTTTTTGTTTGAATTAATAATAAAGACTTAAAAATGAACTTGTATAACAAAGTTTGTGCAAAAAAGACCTAAAAAAAAAAAAACTTTTTGCACAGTTACTCTGTATGTGTGTAAATATTCGAATTCTTTTACTCTACGCCTTCCTTAACACAATGAAAACAGTAAAGCCCAGTAGACAATTGAAGCCTGTGTAGGACCTGCCTCTACACAAAATGCTTTATTCACAGATGACTGCAAAACTTTGCATACTCTTGGAATGTGATTTCATTTTCAATTTAGTGTACGTTCAGTCAGCACATATCCTCATAGAATGTATGCTAATATTAATAATATAAAATAAAATCCACTAAGAATCAGTCATGTCAGTTCATATCAAGTTTACAGTTTAACTCAATTGGTGAACATAACAGAATACATTTCTGATAAGTTTCTGACCAGCTTTTGCTTTCATAAATGCACTATTGAAGCCATTTGAATCCATTTAAGATATAGATTAAACCTATTTTATATACTTTATATTCAATTATAACTCTTCCACATGTCTTTTTAAAAACATGTGATTTTTTTCTGTATCGTTAAAGGACACGCCCACATATCATTTTAACTTCCTGAAATTCTTTTTTTTTTTAATCCAGATGCATTATACAAGGACTTTCATCTTTATCAATCTTTATCTTCTCACAGAAACTATGGGATATCTATATTAACCGTACTGAATTTATATATTATTTCTTGTGTGATACCTTTTTGTATTCATGTCAACAGCCCCACCAGCAGCTACGTAATGTCACCCATTCCTTAATGCCACTCAACCATACCATGAAGCCATTACTGCTGTATTGTCAGCAGCACGCAAGCCATAGGCAGAGCTGCTACATCTAATTATGTCATACCAGGTCTTTCATACCGTGTGTGTGTGTGTGTGTGTGTGTGTGTGTGTGTGTGTGTGTGTGTGTGTGTGTGTGTGCGTGTGTGTGTGTGTGTGTGTGTGCGCGTGTGTGCCTGTGTGTGTACATGTGCATTTAAAAGAACCAAAAAGGTTTCCTATTTGGTTACTGAGGATAATTTTAGGGTTAAATTTAGTTGTAGGCAAAATCACAGAAGGTCATTGGCAAGTAAAACAAGCAGGTGTGTGTGTGTGTGCATGCGTGTGTGCATCTTTGTGATTTGTTGATTTATTTCATTTCAGTAAACTATTACCTTTATACACTTGATGTAAAACTTTAACTATTATTATTTACTGCATTACTAAACATATGTACAAATAAAAACAAATAATAAACTTTATCCGTAAGCATTTATTTGATAAAAATTATAAAGTTTATGCACTAAAATAGGTTGTTAAACGAGAAAAATCTTTGTTCTACATAGATTAATTCTAAATACTGGAATTCATCATTCATTTTGGCACCTAACCACAAGTAAAATTATCGCTATGGTTCATACTGTTCATTGTGGATTTGCTTTCACCCATGGATGGAATATATACAGTTTATCTGTTAATTTGATTCATTTTTGAAGAAAAACAGTTGCGTTATCACCAGTCTCTCTTATCTCGCTTTTGAAGGTAATAAGTCAAACCTGTCGTTTCACTGAGAAACAAGCAAACACAAAGTCCTCTGAAGTCGTTGTCATGGGGAAAATGTACTAACTTTTAGTGTTTGTGTAACCAGTTTATTAGATTATGTCCCTATAAAAAAATATTGCTAAGCTAACCTGTGATTTGAATTACAGTGAGCAACTAATCGGATTCATGCACTGAAAAGTGCTGTGTTATAAATAATGTTACTTTACAAAATCGTACTGTAAATTATTATTGAGTAAAGCATGTTGTTGCCATGATGGCAGCTGCAATACTCGACCAATAACTCGCAGAATGACGTACAGTTAAAAAGTTTGTCCAAAAGGGGGAAGTATGTATAATGAAGTGACATGCAAACAGGTAGTTGAAAAATATTTTTGCAACTTGACTACTATACGGCTGAACACAAGCATTTCTTACTGTCGTCCTCTACAAAGATGCAGCCATGGGAGAATTTAGGATGCTACAGGATCTCTACAGGCACAACAGGAAGGCTTCTGTTCAGGTCTCATTATAGTCCCAAGTCTTATTATAGTTAAAACACACACACACACACACACACACACACACACACACAAATGAGCCACGCTCCATTGAATTGCCACGCTGCATGCACACACATGCCAAAAGGTGATTGACTTGTACTGTATAGCACAGCAGTGAATCCAGTCTCATCTTGTCCTGTCTTAAAGTTCAAAACAACCCTTATCCCACTTTCAATGATAAGAACAGACCAGCATGCCCAGGCAATAATTTATTACCTGGAAATGTAAAGTTCTGCAAACGTTCCCCACTGTAGAGGCCTCCCTTTTTTTCAAATACTTCATGATTGCGAAATGCTACAGTACATGTTATGGCAGTGCACAATAAAGCAATACTTTGAAGACTGAGACTGAAAGCACTGACAGTTGGTTTAGGTCCAGGAATGTCCTGTACTGTTCTATTATCAGTAACTCCCAGCAAAAATGTAAACAAAAAGATGGGAAACCCACAGCATAAAGGACAAGTAAAGGAAAGGGGAAGTGTTGATGCCACAGCTAGTGCTCTATATATGGGGTTTAAACCAGATTCTCCCAAACCAAAGCCAAAATTTATGATTGAAAATCAGACTGAACATTTCCATTAACACAGTGATAACATATTCAAAAACCTCACAGAAACAGTCACCCGAGCTTAGGAACAAACCAGAAGACTGGATTCAAAGTTATGCTTTAAGGGTTAATATTTAGGCCAAGCTTTTAGCCTTAATTTAGACCTGGCCAAAAATAAGACTTTTTCCGATGTCAGTGGTTTCTTGGCATGTTTCCGAGTGTGCAATCAAGATGACAGTGGCACTATGTTTTAAAAGTTACATTCCTGCCCACTCCCACAATTATTATATATGCTTGTAACTTCCTTTCATATTTCCTAACTAGATGTGCCCGTGACTTCCCTTCATATGGAATTTAATTGCACACTCATAAGCATGTTTTTAAAAAATGTACAGTGCCGTCTGTTTCATTTTTATGTGTTACCATGAAGTGCGCGGAATGAAGGTGCGAGATCGCGTGCATAATTGTAAGTAAATTTCAATTGAACACACATAAGCGCGTATTAAAAACTGTATAGCGCCAATGATATATTTGATATATTGATATATAATGATATAATGAAATATGTTATGATATAAGGGCTTTATCCATTTATATTATTTATAAGGGTGTTGTCCATTTAAATCTCTAATTAGCATATCTTCAATTCTCATGGGCCGATTACAACGAAACAAAGCCTATACAGTATGTTACCTCAAGCTCGGCCAACTACACCAAGTGCAATTATCCCAGTGTTTCGCTAGTGCTTGGGTACCTGAAGGTCAGTACAGTCATGAGGCAATAACTTCCAACTCCTTACAGTTCCTCCACCGTGCAAGTGGTGTCCATGAATGATTGTGTGCACAGTTCTCACAGAGAGATGCGTCTCTTCTGCAAGTTAGCCACAAGCTATCTCTCGATTTTCAAGGATCAGGCGTTCGACTCGCTGAATGTTCATTCCACTAGGATTTCATCACTGGTGAAGGTACTGCCTTCTCTAAAATGTTTGCACCATTCAAATGTTTTGCTGCTGCTGAGAGTCTCATCACTGTACTATGTTTGAACTCTTTTGTAAATGTCAATAATATCAGTTTTACATCTTCATTCAAGGAAAACTTTATCAATAGTCCTAATTTGACTTGAAAGCCCCTCATATTTCATATTTTGTAAATATATTCTTTTCAAAATATAAAGAAATTTACCAAAGATGAATGACTAAATGCAGTAATCGTGTTGCTCAGCACCATAAAAGCATCCAGTACCTTCCTATGTTAATAAATATAGCCTTTGTGTCGCATGAGCTTTCAATGTGACTTCTAGCTCCTGTCTGCATGAGTACAAGTAAAAACTGCCCGTTCCTGGGACTCTTTTTGTACCTCTAGTGTGCAGTGATTGGCAGACATATGCCTTCATACATACATAAGTTCATATAGGACATACGTTCGTATGTACATATTGGACCTGTGCACTGGTGGATTAATAATTCAACAGCTAATGTTAACTGAAACACTTTTCCAGCACTATTCCGTGAGTGACATTATTTATTTATTGTTTCATCCTGATGGTGTTCATTATTCACTGTTTTAGGTGACAGTATCACATGTCAGTTTGTGTGTCTGCAGTATATTGGCTGTGAGATTATTGTACTTCCTCTTCCTCCTCAACAAAGGACACACTAACACACTTTTTCCTGGCACGAGCGACCGTCCAAGCCTGTGTCTGTACATGGCATGCAACGGCCATAATTAATTACAGACGTTTTCCTATTGTATTTTCAATGAGTTATATAGCATGCTAAATGCCTCCTAAGAGGAGAATAAAAAATGACACAATCAAAAATAGGAGATGCACTGAAGAATTATTATTATTAATAGTAGTTGTTGTAATAATAATAATAATAATAATAATAATAATTCGCCTCATGTGCTAAGTCTCCTGAGATAGGCTCCAGGCCCCTTGCAACCCTGTATACAGGATAAAGCGATATAGGCGATGAGAGTGAATGAATTATAAGGATCCTATCAGTGTTGGGGGGGGG